>JAQQTP010000032.1:5330000-5857500 GCA_029884605.1 Ormosia emarginata | reverse complement strand
TTGATTTAGAATTATTTGATTTTTTTATTAATTTATTTATTATATTTTTTTTTGGTAAATGTAGCATTGGTCACATTACTTTACACGTGAAAAAAAGACTACTTCAGATGACACATGATGAAAATTTAACTTTGTTATTTGTCACATGTCATCAAATTAAATCATGTACTTATTGACAAAAGAAGACACATCTACCTTACCATTATATATTATATGATTATTAATTATTAAATACGTTTGAATTAGTCATATTAATGTAATTAATATAATTATTACTTTGATATGAAATTAATTACGAATATAAGAAATGTGTAAATTATGAAAGCATTAAATTTTCTTAATTTATGTTAAATAATTTTTTTTATTTGAATTTACATTATATAGTTAATTGTGAAGGCATGAAACATATATATTAATGTCAAAAAATGCCTTTTGTTATTTTTTTTTTTAATATTTTTTAAGAGATTGTAATATAACAATTAACTTAATGCTTTAATTATTATCATATATATATCAAGTCATAATTCATATTTATTTATTCATACATTTTGGTTTCTAATTTCATGGTAGAGTATTTTTAATTTACTAAAAGAATTAATTTGGATAAATGAATTAATAGTATTCTTAGTTTACTTATAATAGTTGACATAATTTATTTTTAATAGTAATGACAATGATAGTAATTAATTGAATGATTTTTATTTGGTTTGAATCTTAAATTCTAGAGGGAAATTAGTAAAGAAAATTACATTGATTTATTTCCCAAATTATAAGAAAATTTAAGAAGATAAATTATATTCTTTTTTATGTCATGATTCTCAATAAAAAATAAACTGAAATTAATATTTAATATTGACTACAATATATATTAAGAAATTAGTTAAATTGATTCGTTGACAAAAAAATAGAAAAAAACATAAATTAGTCTTCTACAATTATGGGAAGGAATTGGAAATAATAATTGAAAATAATTCTGCAATAAATTAAAATTTTTATCAATTATAGAGATTGATAATTAGTGGTCTTTGACAAAAATAACAAAACTACTTTAAAGAATGTCCTAAGCTCTCAATTACTCTCACTCCCAACCTAGAGGTTGCCAAAGGTTCGCCGCCACTAGTCATTGTTTGTCCGCTTTAGCAGTTGCCACTCTCAAGTACAATTTCTTATATATTCTTATTATTCTTTCTCAATTTCCCTCTCTGTCTCTATTTTTACATAACTTTGATTTGTTCACAAGGCCATGAGCCTCTTGCATCGTTCGCTAGTACGATTCGTAAGACTCACAATATTATACTCATAAGAGGAAGATTAAGCAACAACGACAAAGAAGACCAATATGTATTTTGGGGCCTCAATATAGTCTTTTATTTTGTTAGAAATTATGAGTTTTAAAATATTCTTCTATTTCATTCAAAGAATGAATCTTTATAGGTTTCATCATACTTTTGTATTTCATTAAAAAAAAGTAGAATTTCCTTTTCTATTATCATAAAATTGAGAAAAATGAAACCAAAAAGTTGAAACATGATTCTGATTTAGAGTTATTTATTTTTTTATTTTTTTTTTGTAAATGTGACATTAGTCACATCACTTTGTACGTGAAAAAAATATCATATCAGATGACACATGACAAAAATTTAGTTTTGTTATTTGTCACATGTCATCAAATAAATTCATGTTCTTGCTGACAAGAAAGACATATAACAACTTTTCAAACCATGTACATTCTCTTTATATATTATATATGACTATTATTTACATGAGCATTAACTTTATTAGTTACTAGCAAGAATTTATTGTATTGCAAGAGTTATTTTAAATTTGGGTAAAATTTTAAAAAATATAGATTAAAAGACAAGAAATATTTAAAATTATACAAAAAAGTATACATAATTAATTTAAAATAGAATTTAAATTTAAAATTCTAAAAGAAAGAAGTTAATAATAACATGTGTCTTTCTGTGAAGGAGAATATTTGAATTGGGAATTGATAGGTTATGAATATGAGAAAGATTGTCTTGTAAGTAATACTTGTTTTCATATTAGACTTGACTCTTCTCATTTATGGATCTAGACATGGTGGTCGAATTATGTTAAATTGTGCGTTATTTGTTTTTATATTTTTTTCAATTATTAGTATTTATGTATGTTGGTGAAGACATTGATGTAATATTCCCTAACAAAATTCACAGACATGTAATATTTCGTAATAAGATTGAACATGAGATGTGGTATTCCTCTAACATCATAATCTCACAGTTGATATTAATTAAGCTATGTTTGCTTTCAGTGTTTATCACAAAGTTTTTTTAAGAGTTGAGATCCTTTTGTTGCGTCCTTATTCTAGGTAAGAGCCATGGGAGATTCTTTCTTATGAGATATGAAGGTTCGAAAAATCCCCTCAGATGGCTCATGTTAGCCTTTTATAGGGAGAATTAAGGTGAAAATTGTGTGACCGCACCCCTATGATTGACTATCATGAAGTTGATATGAAATACTCATATGAGGTTATGTCATGTGCCTCCCCTTTCTCTCTCTTGTAACTACTCTCAATATCTTTCTTGCATGAATAAGCATGAGTGGGAAGATCTTTGGAGGGCTTAAGAGTGTACTTGAACCTCTTTAGTAGAGTCCATGTACAGTCTACAACTCCTCAACTCAGAGTGATAAAAGTGTAAATGAGTTGAATGAACCTAAAATCTAGATATGGTCTACGGTTCTCCAGCTCAAAATAATAAAAGAACAAATGAACTGAATAGGCTTAAAACCTAGATATGGTGCACCTTTGCTATTTTTACAAAGGATCTTCATCCTTCAATGATAGTTCACATTCATGTTTTTTATTTTTTAATAATTGCCAATCCAAGTGGATTTTAAGGAAAAACAAAATTACAAATCAGAAGAAATTGTTGAACCATCTAACTATTCTAGATTGGATAATATTATTTTTGGATTGGTCAAGTCAAGTAAAAAAAATAGTTTTTTCTAGCACATTTTATATATATTCTAATTATTTAAGTTAGTTCGAAGAATTTGACTTATTTTAATACCTTATTAACGCAAGTAAAGATCTAAATGTCGTGGTTACTGTTTTTTTTAATGAAATTTAATTTTTTGGCGATGTTTGAAATACTTAGTCGACTCATCTTATAAATATTGATAACATAATAATACAACTGTCACTCAAATTTAGTCATGCAATTCATTTTTTTTATCACATCATCTTTGCTAATATGCATGGAATTAAAATATAATCTCGATAATATCAAAATTGATTTGAGGGCATAGTTGTTTAATTAAGATTATCAAATTCTCCACACAAACCTTATTTATTGACTTTTTAATAGATGAATGTTGATATATAGTTTAAGTTGATTAATTGTAAAATAAAAAAGTGATTAATTTCTAAAATATCAAAGTTAAAGAAGATCATTTGCACAAGTCAGAAGCTTATTATATAATTATTGTTTAAAAAGATTATGCTATATTTTCATCTAGAACTTTAAAAATTATTTAATAATAATTGAATATTTAACTTTAAAATTTTTGAAAAAAAAATCTCATAGAATTATGCAAAGATAATAATAATAATTTTATAAAAGGAATAAACTTTGACCTTAATTTACATTTCAATTATACAAGATAACATATTTGAATTACCCTTAAAAATATGAAAATGTCGTATTAAAAAAATATCATAAATTTGTAAATATTTTTTATATATTAAAATAGTACTATTACTTTTTAAAAAAGTTCATGCTCATGCATCTAACCTGCATGTTGTTGGCTGCCCTAGATGGAGCAACGTCAATAATTGCGGACATGGCCCTCCATTATATTTTGTTGATCCAAATTCAAACCGTAATAACAAATCCTACTAAATTTAGCATTACTAAACTTAGCATCAAAATATTTGTTAAAATGATATTACACCTTTAAGTCAAAATTAAACTATCCTTTCTTTTTGGTAGGATGGCATAATATTTTTTGAATAAATCTTTTAGGCCATCAATAAAGTTATTTGTTTGTTTAGCCAATATACAATTTAGGCTTTCACAGTATTGATTTAGGAACTCCACACGTAATCATTCAGTTCACCACAATTAATTAAAAAAGGAATAACAATAATAATGAAAAAAATCCATAAATAAATAACGGCCGAAATGAAAAGGAAAAGAAAATATGGGAAACTAGACGTTGGGGAAAAAGGTTTACTACCACTAATAATTCAATATTGTGTGGCAAATGCATAGTGGGATCCACCCAAAAATAAATTAATAATAAAAAAAGGGCCCCTGTATATGCTATTGCTTTTACAATGACACAGATTCATATTTCATAAGGACCAGAATCCAGAAAGGATCATATCAATGTCCTGTTCAGTCCATACCCCAACCAAGAAGGAGCCTAGTGAGATACTATAAATTCCAAAGTACAATACCTGAACGTTATTCACATAATAACCAAGAAAGTGTAATCAACAGAGTTTGCTGTGTCACTCTCCTGAATGTGCTTATAGAGAGATTAAGAGAGAGAGAGAGAGAGAGAGAGAAGCAAACCGTTTTGCGTTATGGGTGAACCAACTTGTCTTGTGCGATCCTTGTCCACTCCCGCTGACACTTCTTCATGCGTAGCCCAAGAGGTGAGTTTTCCTCTCAAAATCTCAACTTTCACACGATTCTGTTCTGTTTCTTGGAAACCCATTTCTTTATTTTTTTTGTGGGTCTGTTTGATTACTGAGAAAATGGTGATCTGCTATCTATTTTTGGTATTGGTTGTTGAGTAACCCAAACGGAAAAGAGATGAAGAGGTTGGAGTGTCTGTAACTGCCTTGTTTTGTTTTGGAATTAAGATTTTACAATGGCCCTTCTGCAACTCTCAACTGTTCTGTTAAAGCGTTAATATAATTTTACTATATATATATATATATATGCTTAGTGAACTTGTGGGTCTGTTTGATTACTGAGAAAATGGTGATCTGCTGTCTATGTTTGGTATTGGTTGTTGAGTAACCCAAACGGAAAAGAGATGAAGAGGTTGAAGTGTCTGTAACTGCCTTGTTTTGTTTTGGAATTAAGATTTTACAATGGCCCTTCTGCAACTCTCAACTATTCTGTTAAAGCGTTAATATAATTTACTATATATATATATATATATATTTGCTTAGTGAACTTGTTATATTTTGGTTTTTCACCCCAATATCGATTTGTGGTTTTTTTTACCAAATTTCTGGATTTTTCTCTAGTCCTGCCTCACGTTGTATTTGTTGAGGATAGGAACCAAACACATGGGTTCCCATGTCACTGGTAAATCCATGAATGTTATTGTTCTATCAAGGACTCTTTTAAAAAAAAAAAAAATCGGATGTATCTAGATGGAAATTTTGATTTTTTTTCCAGTGTTCAGTTTGACAGTCTCTGATGATTTGCCATATTTATTAGTATTTATTTTATTTTTCTTTTAATTTTAGGGAAACCCCATGCGTGTGCTTGGAGAATCTATCTCTTTTGGGAGGTTTATGTCAGAAAACCTGGATTGGGAGAAATGGTCAGCATTCTCACACAATCGTTATGTAGAAGAAGCTGAAAAATATTCCAAACCAGGTTCTGTTGCTGCCAAAAAAGCCTACTTTGAGGCTCATTACAAGAGAAAGGCTGCGGAGAAAGCAGCTGCATTGATCCAAGAAGCAAATGCTCAAGCTGATGGAACTTTTGATTCAGAAACTCGGGAAGGAAATTGCACCGACTCATCCGATGAGATTAAGTCAAAAGCGGACAGCATTGTGACTGCCAATGAACAGCCAGATAGAGATGCTGTTAATTACCAAGTTGCTGATTATGCTGATACAAACCAATATAAATGTGACGTTGGACAAAGTGATTTAGACATTTCCAATGTGGAAGGAGCAGTGGAAGTGTCACAGCCTTGCGTTGATACGAATCTTAATGTGGAAAGTTGTATCCTTGTTGATAATTCTAACCAGTTTGATCATGTTGAAGTTCGTAAGGAGATAACCATCCCCGCAGAAAAGAGGATGCTTGATCCTGTAAATTTTCGCTTTCTTTCTTTGTTTATAGCTGATTTCCTTTTATTTCTTCTGATGAGAAAATTTGTTACTCTGGCCAATCTGAACATTTATCCTACTGATGCTGCAGGGCACTGCTGGTCAGGAAGTTTTGGCTTTACCTGTCAAGGGAAGAGAAGTAAATTCTTCTCCAAAATTATCAACCAAAACTAGGGCTTCCAAACTTTCTCATTCTCTTGATGAAAGGAAGGCTGCTGCACCTCTACCACCCAGAAGTGGAATAAACAGTGGTTCAAAAGGTAAGAAGTCTGTTGGAGACTCAATTGAGAAGAAGAGACTAACTGCACGGTCCCTCCACATGTCAATCAATCTTCCCTCTGGCGCTGGTGAAACAAGCAAATCCAGTAATGGCATAAACAGTGTATCAAAAAGTAAGAAGTCTGTTGGTGGCTCAGTTGAGATGAAGAGACTAACTGCACGGTCACTCAACATGTCAATCAATCTTCCATCTGGTGCTGGTGAAACAAGCAAAACAGCTAATGCAGCTGTTAAACCCAGAAATGGAATAAACTGTGCTTCAAAAAGTATGAAGTCTGTTGGAGACTCAGTTGAGAAGAGACCAACTACAACGTCACTCCACATGTCAATCAATCTCCCTTCTGGCGCAGGTGAAACGAGTAAAACAGCTTCAGTATTTGAACATAATGGAATTAAAAAAATTCATTCTAATTTGCTGAATATTTCCAAAGATCATCCAGTGGCATCACGGACATCAACTAAGGTATTAACTTATCCTCTTTTTGTTTGTATCTATCAATGGTTTTTCTGAGAACGAAATACACGTTTATTGAAATGCCACTCTTGCTAGAAAATTGTGTTGGTTACTTACAAGAGGTTTTATTTTATTTTTTTCCCTTCCTGTTTCCTTAGGCATCTCATGGTTTCCTGAATCAAGCTTCAGCAAATCCCCCTTCTCAGGGTAGAAGGTATTTTGTTTTCTGAACCTTTTTTTGGTTATGTGCTGGAAAATCTTCCTAATGAGCTTTGGCTCCTGCTGCTGCATGCATGATTAGAAAATTTCACTGACATGATCAGATTTGTCTATGTCAGGACTGAAAGACTACTTAATAAGTCAGTGTCTGGAAGTGTTACTGCAAATGCAAAACTTTCCTCCATTTCTGTCGAGTAAGAGCATTTTACAAGTTGCTAATATTGTTTAATGTGCACTTTGTGAATTGCTACATATAATGACTCTCTGGTTGCTACTCCTTTTAGGAGCTACAAACTTTTCCTAATAAGCATGCTTCACTAGCCTTATTTTGCGCATACACTTTACAAATTTGAAATTCAAAGTGAAAAGTTCAAACATGCATAAAAATATGTAAATTAACATGCAAGTCATTGTGGAGATCTTAATTTATGTTTTTTTCCCCCCATAAATTTGGGACCAGCTGCCTGAAATTTTCAAGCACCACTAGAAGCAATCCACGATCCGCTACCATATCATCACCTTTTATATTCAGAAGTGAAGAAAGAGCAGTAAAACGCAAAGAGGCAAGTTCTTATCTTTGTCCCTTACCCTAGCTGTGCAATTTATGGCAGCACTAAAGGTCATACTAGCTTTTCCATTTTTGTATTTCAGTTCTTGCAGAGGATGGATGAAATTAAATCCAAGGAAGAAGAGAAAGTTCAGCTGCAAAGGACACCCAAGGTGAATAATTTTATAATGTTACTGCTGGTACAATGATTTACTTGTTTCTACTGGGTTTTATCATTAGAGCCAGTAACAGATCTAAAAATGCTGGAAGCACTGAATTTGGTCTGATATATAAGCAGTAATGTTTGTATATATGTTCCTTTGACTTTGTGCTGATGGTCCTGAGTGGCGCACTAACTTTTAGGAATACCATCTGCAGCTCCTCTTTTTTGCTTAATAAGAAGGTGACTAATTTATAACTATATATGCTTAGTGAATCAACATCTTTAATTTGATCATCATGCAGGAGAAACCAGAGCATGATCACAAGAAGCTGCGGCAGAGCAGCGGATCACCAAGTAATCAGATTAGAAAGGTATTTTTGCTTATTACTTCTGAATTCTGATGTTGACAATGACACCATTGGCTAAATGCTATATAACAGCAACCATAAATGCCCTAGTGTTGATCCATCTAGATATTTCTTGGTTGGCATAACCAGAAGTCCTGGTGGCTCTTTTATTTGTATTCTGAAGGATGTTGCTTGTTAAGCAATTTTATTCATTTTGTGACAGGCTCTATGACCATCTCAGTCACCATCTTCCCCCGTCCCACATAATCTCTTAACCATTAATCTCTATCAGTTAATTCCTACCTGGAGACGGTTTCTTCATATTGTACTTGCTATTTTCTTTGATTCTGGGAGATGTTCTTCTAACCTTCAATTCTTTCTTTGGCAGATCTCACTTACACAGCCTCGGTCACCAAAACTTGGGAGGAAAGAAAGTTCTAGTACAGTCCAGGACAAAAAAATTGGAAATTCGTGGAAGCCTCCAATCAGCACCAATAACACTAAACGTGTTACAGAAAAAATTAACCGAACAACAAGGCAATCAGTAACTTCATTATCGAATATCACACGAGAAAATGCTTCTCCAAATATTCAGCATTGAGAACATGAAAAGGGTTACCTGAGCCTGTGTTTGAAGAACACGCTGTCAAAGACAATAGACTGAATCCACTTTTTTGACAACCCCGAGTTTGAATTATTGACAGTGGCGAAATATGATACTAATGCTTATGATTTGACTCTAAGAGGATGAATACGGGAGTTTATGTTCTGATGTGTTTTCACATTTTGAAGTATAGTTTTTGTAGTCCTTTTCATTTTGCTAGTTATGTCTAGGATTGAATAAGTTTTGATCTAGGAGCACTTCGGAGTTAGAACTAAGTCTGTAATTAAACTAGGTTTAGGCTGGATACGTAGAGGTAAATAGGACTTGTATAATCTCTAGTTGCATAACTATGCATGGATAAAATAACCTTTGTGTTTCACCACTTTGCTAAGAACCATTCAAATATTAAGCATTGAGAAGATGAATATTTTTCTGGGAGCATATGTTTAAAGAATTTACCCGTACATGTAAGAGTGCGGCTCATGGACATGCGGTAGTGTAAAACTGAAGGTATAAAAATTTGAAAACATATTTTCAACAGCAAGTGTAATATTTTGGGCAATTTTTTAACCGTTTAAATATGATTTAATAATATTTTATATTTGATTCAATGGCCTGAATGATTATGTGGTGTCACGTGTTACATTATCATCGGATTGGTGTAATGTTTTCAGAACATACAAGAACCTCTCCCAAATTATACCCCCAAGCAAGATGTTCCGATTTTATTTTTTTTCCATAGACTGAAGGGTATTTCTTGCCTAAAAGGAAAAATAAGTTCTTTTTTAATGAAGATAAGAAAATAATGGTTCAAACTTGGAGCTTTCATCATCCTAACTGTTGAGAAAACTTTGTAAGCTTCCCTGTTCAACATTCCCTGCTCATTACATGGTTGTAATACTACTCTTCCAACCATTCACTTCAAAAGTTAGTGCATATTTTTAAAGCAAGTACGGGATTAAAATAAAATAAGAAGGAAGCAAACTTATTAATTAAGCTTAATGTTTGTCATCACTCATCACCCACTTTTATACAAGCTGCAATATCCAAATCCTTGAGTGATTGGAAAAGGAATACCCCAACCCTTGAAGTTGAAATTCTTCAATAATAGGTGTAGTTTGCTACAAGAAACATTAAATTGTCCTTTCATATATGAAGTTTAATTTTTTGCTGAAGATGCAGGTAAGGGCAGGGCAGATCATGCTATGAATAGACCTTGATCTATTACTGAGTAATCTGCTGAATCATATAAGTGGGTTGGAACTCCTGCAATAATCCCTGGATCATAATACTCAGACATCCCTATATTCTGCAGACGTAAGTTCATATTATAGCATTCACCTTGTAGCCAACAGAAATGCAGGTCCTCGTCCAAAGGTGCAGAATCTACCTCACCTCCCAAAAGTAGGTTTCTATGGTAAAATTCTAGATCAGAAATGCAACTGAGATTAGATCCTTGTGTTTTCAAGCCCAAATATGTAGTGCAAATGGGTTCTGAAGATTGATCATTCATCAAAAGGTTTCCGGGTTGAATAGGAAAGGTGTCAACTTCACTCCCTATCGAACTCACAGAACTGGCATAACCACTCTTGTAATCAGCATACAAAGGTTTTGTTTCTATACAGGCAGCAACCTCTTCCTCAGTTATAGAGGGAGTGGAACTAATTGAAGCAATTGATTGTGATTGATCAACTTGGATGGGATGCTGCTTGCCATGTAATGGCAACTGGCTGAAGCTATCCTCTAATTGAACAAGTGAGTTGCGTTCTTCTTTGAGTTGCATTTCTGGAACTTCACTCCAAGAGTACTGTGTTGGCATGGTGCAATCAAACACTGCATGGTTTCCTTCTGACTCTAGAGCGGCAAAAGGCTGATTAAGGCTCCTCTGTAAACCCTTTCTCATCTTTGTATCAGTTATGTTACCAGTCAAAGCTCTTCCTTTTTCAGTCGTGGTGGGTTGTGAAACAATTCCCTTGGGATCACCTTCATGACTTTTAGTTTCCACGTTCTGAAGTTGTAATGTTCCATCTGAATAACTGTAGCTGTCAATTGCAACATCATTTTGTTGCTTGTTTATTGAGTTCTGAAAACCAAAACTTCCTAGATCTTTTGGAGGTAAATCCAAATGCTTTATCCCACTTGAGGAAGATGTCTGATCATTTTCTTTCTGCAGCCTACTCAAGTAGAGCCGGTATTTCTGCATGACAAAAAATTTCTCAGTGGTAACCCAAGAGTTTCAAGCTTCAAACTCATGGAACATTAAAGAACTTTTTTTCCCCCTCCCCTATTGATTTCCTTTATTAAATTTACGAGAGGATCTGCATCTAAGTTGTAATATTTCTGAGAAACATTTGCAATGGACCAATCGTTTGGAGGTTGTTACTTACACCCTATTGTATCAAAGTGAAGCTCATTTGTGATTCTAAGTCTACAGAAACAGCATATACATGAGATATAATCATGCATACAAATGAAAGATATTATACATGTTTCTTTCTCAATAGTCTAAGGACAATATTCAACGAGTATAAATATAGCATCACCTGCAAGTGGCTAGCAACATTTTCTCTAGTCAGCCGTGGAACATTCATCAAATCTAGTATTTTCTTGGGACCAACTTCTGCCAAACAGAAATTTTTTGTTATGAATATTTTTGTGCATGAAAGATTTGATGATGGCTATATTAACAAAAATATTATGCTCGGCACTCAAACTTTTATTCATTGAGGTATAATGCTAGGTTAAGCATAAGAACTAGATTTATTGAAGTCACAGTGATGATTCCAAATAACAGTTTGAAGAGAACCTTGATAAGAAACTTACTATCAAATCCAATCTGATTCACTGCTTTAACAAACTTCTGATGAAGATCTATAGACCAAACTACTCTAGCTTTCTTTGTGGAAGATGGATCTCCAAATTCTTTGTCATCATATTTGTTATCTACGTCTTTTCTTTTCTTCGTTGGGGTCATATCTTCTACAGCAAACATGTTCCCATCATCGGACTGCTCTGATCCATTTCTCATTAAGTGAATGCTCTCAAAACTCTCAAAACTTTCAAATTCTCTTGCCTCGTGTATCCTTTTTCTTAAGACATGTTGCCATATATTTCGCAGTTCTTTCATCCTTATAGGCTTAAGGAGATAATCACATGCTCCATGTTGAACGCCTTTCATCACCCTACTTGTTTCTCCATCAACAGACATCACTGAACAGCATTGCAAAAGTGTGACTTGTCAGAGCATGGACTTTCAATCAATGTGATCAAAGGATTACAATGATATGATTTAACGAAAAACTTGAATATATTATTGAAAGAGAACTGACTAATGACAGGAAGATCCATCTCAAGTCCAACATGCTCAAGAAGTTTGAAACCATCCATGTCAGGCATGTTTACATCGCTGATCACTATATCATATCCATCTTTCCTCTCACGAAGCAAGTTTAGAGCATTTCTTGCTAAACAACATGTAGTCACTGAACAAATAATAGTAAAGACTCAGAATGACATAAGAAATCAGTCATCATAACAGAACAAACATAAAAGACATAAGATGTGCTTGCTTTCCAAAATTTGCTAATTCTATGTAAAGGAACAGAAGAGGGATTGGAAGCCAATAAAGATGTTGACTGAACAAAAGGCGTTAAAGGCCTCTGCTTTACTATTACAGATAGTCTCAAATTTCCGAGCTCAAGCTTTTCCCAAAGTCCAATCTAACTTAATGATTAGCATTGCAACATGCAATGACCATCGCCAGACAAAAGCTCTTACTACCAGTGCCATTTAGAGTAAGTGTGTGTTTGTTTTTCCGTTTGGAAATTTGAACGTCTGTTTGATGTCATTGAACGTTGTGCCGTAATTGTTTGGATTTTTTCTAGTTGGCACTGTTTTAACACATTTTTCTCATTAACGTATGTTTGTACCAAAGCAAGAATTTCTCACTTTTGGAATACAACAAACTCAGTTAGATAATTTTTTCTATCATTTATTTTGTCAAACTCACTTTTAAAATAAAAGTTGTCAAACATAAATCATATTAATACAAATTAACTTTTAACTAAACTTAAGTTTACAAACACACTTTCAACCAAATTTAAGTTTACTAACTTCAATCCAAACAAACACTAACACTCAGATGTATTCTAAAATTGCCCATTTTCATTGTAGTCATATCACTAGTTGGATTATATTTCAAGTGGGGTTTTTATCTGTGTCATATAAAATTTGAACAAAGGTAAACATAAATAATCACTAATTTCTCTACCCGCCATTAAATGGCAGGAAGTTTTTACAATCTACGGAGGACAAATACTCAGCCTAGCTGTCTAGGTAAAATTGCAGTGCACTAGTGTCTCGCATTCCAAAAACCCACAGAAAAAGCACAGTTTCATTTATTCAGATTAATTCATTTACTTGCTCTATTTTTGTAAGAACTAATCTCAGATGCCAGTGCTAGTATACCAATTATCCTCTCACATTAATGCGGGAACATGTTCTCAATGGATGTGAAAGTGGGATACCAACATGGCATATTAGTTCCAAAGATACCATAAACAATGCCATAAAACAGTAAATTCTGAAATCTGAAGATCCAAGTGTTAGAATATCTAAAATATATTTCAGGATTAAATTAAGTTTAATTTTGTGTTATCTTAAAGATTTAATTCGCACATAATTAGAGATATTATTTTAATTATATTTAATTATATTTTTTTTTATATAAACTCTCCCTCTTATAAATAAAATTTTTTTTTTTGTAAACACTAATTAATTCAGATATTAAGAGATAATTCAAAATATACATAAACCCTCTTCAAACTTTTCTCTTGTCCATATTTTTCTATTTCTAACAACAAGCATGGCTGAAAGATTAGCAGGAATCAAATTCGACAAGGGAACTTCTTTTTGCCCCTCTCTAGCCTTTTAATTGTGGCAGACATGGCAACATAGAACATTAGAACCGCAGGCTAATAATTTGATTATAACCTTGCTCCATTAATAACTTTCGTGATCTGAACTACCCAGCAATTCAAGTTTGAAAAATGTTAGTCTTATATCTCTTTTTAGGGGTAAATTATTATTCATATTATTTTTAAGGGATGTGATGTAGTGAGAGAAAGTGATAGGAAAAAATATGTATAATGAATGATATTAGATGAAGTGTAAAATTGAATGATAAAAAAAAATATGTATAATAAATTATATTAAATAAAATATAAAAATGAGTGTATATACTATTTCATATTTGATGTAAGAATATAAGAGATTCAAGTTTTTGTTTATTGAAAAATGAAAAGGATCGTACTTTAAAAACTCATAAGATTAATTTACCAAGTAAAAGCCCAAAAAAAAATTGAAAAATGTTGCAAAAACGCGTGTAATTAACTTCAGAAGCAATCTTTATTGGATGGAACATTACATTAGCTAACTACTTAAATATCATAAATGTTTATATGCTGATTACAAGAAATTTTGTTTCTTCTTATTATTTTTTTAATTTTTTGCCAAAAAAAAAAAAAGAGACAAATTCCTTAGAAACTGAACCACAACAATATGATCTTAGACGGCAGAACAACAGTGTACAAGAAAAGATTGTATCAATTTTGAAGGTCCTTAGTACAAACAAATAAATAGTGGTATTAGTATATAACTTAGCACATAAACAAAAGTGGTAACAGTGTGGAAAGAAAAAGGAAGCAGTGATGAATGAGTGTGAAACAAACAAACCATCGTAAGAGCACTTCTTGAGCATCTTTTCAAGGATCCTGAGCCATGTTGGATCATCATCCACAACCAGAACTCGCAGACCTGCAGGAAAAACATCGCGTAGAGGGGAAGGGAAACAACCATTATCCATGTTTGTGAGAAAGAAGAGGCCTAAGGATCACTGCTTCTGTTGTGAGCTCAAAAAAAATGTTTGGTTCGTTCGTTTGAGTTATAAGGTGAGTGACAAAAAAACAAAAAGGGAAAGACACAAATTGAGAGAGAAAAAGAGCACCAACGAATATTGGCGCCGGATAGCTAACGGTCCCTATGGCGTACGTTAGTATCTATCCTCTCTAGGTTTGGTCCTATAACTTATGTGCTAAAGAGAATAGTAGAAGTGGAAATTAGAAATGCAAATGAATTGAACCAAGTCGAATATTTATAATTTAAGATTAGTTTGTGAAAAAAAAATATGTTAGTTAATTTTAATTCATTTATTTAAATGGGTTAATTTTAAAATTTGAATTTAATTTGTTTAAAAAAATATGAAGTTTGAATTTATTTGTTTACCTTTTTATTATTTTTATTTTCTTTAATAAAACTCCCCATGAAGTATTTTTAAAATTTAGTAATTTAGTATTTGATACATTATGCCAGAAGATGAAGTAGAATTAAGAAGAGAATAAAATATTCTTTTAAAATTAGAGTTAAGTATGTGATAGATAACAATAAATAAAATTATAATTTTTAAATAGAATTAAAATTTGTTATATATACGAATTATTCATAAATTTTTAATATCAATTTTATAAAATTTAAATTATTTTTATTTATATAATTTAGTCAAAATTTAAATTTAAATTTATTTATTTAATTAAATAAACGAACTTAATCATTCAGTTCAAATAATTCATAAATATCTCAATTTATTTACAAAGAACTACAAAAGTTTTAAGTTTAACAGAGGTTATGGCACAAAAAAGATATAAATACGTGAGATGAGACGAGTGATTGGCAACTTTACTGCCGAAAGATAATGGGAATTGGAGGGAGACATTGGGTGACTTTAACAAGTTTAGATTAAAAAAATGACAAAAAAAAAGGGGGGGAAAAAAAAAGCAAAGTGAACTAGGTTGGAACACCAGATGAAGACGACATCTCCAGAAGGGATTAGAAAAAAGTCGGGCTCGTTAAAATGCGAAAGATTTACTGGTGTAAAGAAAAAAAAATTATTAGATTAATGTAAGTTAAAAAAAATTATTGAAGTAGGATAAAATTAATAGTAATTAGGCTAATACTTGATTAACATTAATACTTTGTTAATATGTTTGTTAAATTTTGTGACTTTTTGAGTGTATTTAGTCACTTTATTATAATATTATGTGTAAAAAGTAATTTATATTAGTTCTGTAATTAGTTTAAATTGTTTAATTAATAAAAATAAATGTAAAAATTTATTTTAAGTCACAAATATAAGAAAAATAGTGTGGTTAAATTTTGAGGTTAATCAGAATTATTTTGATATTTTTAAGCATATTGAGTGTGTATTTCAATGTCAGATTGACTAGCAGAAATATGAAAAAATATAAAAATAGTGAAATAATATTTTTGATGAATCATAAAATTTATTTTAAATTTGATGAAAATTAAAAAACTTGATTTAAAAAATTTAAATGTTTTTAACGATATGTTATACATGATGAAAAAAAAATCCTATCAAAAAAATGGGACAGTAGACGATTTAAAATGGATGGGCATTGGACCAAGAAAATTTAAGTGTTTTTAACGAATGGATCGTGTCATCAATTCTTTTTACACTACATAAAATTAAATAATGGTATTTGAAAAATCCATACCTAATTTATGTACTGAATGACTTCATTAAAAAAAAATTACTACTTTGCAAATGGTAAAAAAAATGCAAGTTTTGACACCCCTACCTATCATGTACAACTTCATTAAAAAAAATTGTACTTGACAGACACAATTTCGTATAAAAATAAATAAGTCGTGACTTTTAACCACAATTTATTATAATTATTGTTTATTTTATACTAATTTAATAATTTTTTAATGACTTACACCAATCTGATAAAAAAAATTTTACACTAATTGAGTAAAGTAGTCTTAAAATGCAAAAGCTCGGGTGGATGATTTTTGTAACAGGGGCGGAACCAGAAAATTGAATTGAGTAAATAAAAAAACACTTATTCACATAAATACTGTAAAGTCTTTGACGAGAGACAAATTTCATCAATTTCAGGAGTCACTCAAACAATTACACAAATTCATTAAAGAATTGTTTGGGAGTGCTACCAACTCTCTATCTCCTAAAGGTCTGCCCCTATTTTGTAAACTACTTTTTTACACCTTTTGTCATGTCAAGTAATTTTTTTTTGTTAGATACGATTTATTATATGTATTTTATTTAATATTAAATATATGTATTACAAATTTAAGTGTGAGTTTAGGATTTAGAATTTTAAATCTTACATTATTTAAGAATAAATAAAATGAGTGCTACCACCTCTCTCACTCCTATAGGTCTGCCCCTATTTTGTAAACTACTTTTTTACACCTTTTGTCATGTCAAGTAATTTTTTTTTATACGATTTATTATATGTATTTTTTTAATATTAAATATATGTATTAAAAATTTAAATGTAAGTTTAGGATTTAGAATTTTAAATCTTAAATTATTTAAGAATAGATAAAATAAAAATTTTATAAATAGTTAAACACAAAAATTTATTTTTTTAAATTTTTATTACGATGTAATATCTACCTCATTGATTCATATCTTTCTAGTATTTTAAACTTTTTTTTTTAATAATGCATAAGATTATAGGATTCATTTAAAAAGATACAAATATGTAAATAATACTATACATGTCAATTACTTAATAGAATAAGTAGTACTTACTTAAGAGTTTTTCTTCTTTGAATTAGTTTTTAAGAATTTCTTTTGTTACAACCACTTGTTTGGACAAAAATGAAAAGGATTAAATAAGATATATATATATATATATATATATATATATATATATATATATATATATATTATCTTACATTTTTATAATTTTCATTATTTAAGTATAATTCTCACTAAAATATTTACAAACTTACATTATAATTTTGTTAACTCATATCAAAGAGAAGTGATCCGCACCATGCAGAAGTGTAAAATGTATTATTCATTAAAAAAATCTTTTTTTATTTTATTATTTTAAAAAATAATATATAAATAGTGTAAATAAAATGGTGTACCATACCAACCAAGGAAAAATAAATCAATAACGATATTTATAAATTATTTTTATTATATTATTTTTATATCATTTCTTATTTGGATAACAAAAAATACGTTGTAATATATACTTCTTTTTTTCAAACAAAAAAGAGTATAAAAGTAATGCAATAAAGTAGTGTGAAAATAACATAACCCAAAGCAAATAGTGCTCTACCATAGCTGCCTCAATAGTTCTGCAATCTGCGGCGGTGGTTGTGGTGCATTTCTAATGCTTTGTTTGGATGAGGAGAGAAAATGAAAAGAGAGAAAATGGAAAGACAGAAAATGCCTTTTATTTTTGGATCATAAAATAAGAGAAGAATTTCTCTTGTTCTGCAAAGAAGAAAAAGAAAATGTAAGTATTTAAAAGTGGTTGTGGTGCATTTCTAAAATCTTTATATTTTCTCTCTTCTCATTTTCTTTCCACTCATTTTCTCTTAAAACAAACAATGCATAAAAGAATTAACCATTCGTCCATTCGAATATCCAAGTGGCAGTTTGTACTATAATAGCAGGTATGTTGCAGTTTTTGTCATGTTTGTTTATCAGGTTGGAGGTAGTGGGAAATCTACGGTTTACATAGCATGAGCAAAAACAAACCAAGAATCAAAAGTCAAAACCATCTTTTTTTTTTTTTTGGAAAATTGCATGAGATAGGGATTTATCAAGAAAAAGAAAGGGGACAAGAAATATAAATAAAGAGAACGTCACCTCTATTTTGTCAGCTAAGAAATAATATAGTATCAATGGTTTAATTATTTTTTTAGTTTTTATAAATATAATTATTTTTATTTTAATTTCTCTAAAAATTTTAATATCGTTTTAGTCTTTTTTAAATTTTGAAACATGTAAAGTTAGTTTCTACTATTATTTTATCTCTTTTAAGTGATGAAATGACAAATAATATTTCAAGTCAGTGTTGTTATATAGATGACAAGTAATCATCTTAGATTCCACCTCTCACATCACTTCTTCTTTCTCTTTTTCTTTCCCAATGTATAGAAACATTGGAATCCTAATTCTCCCTCCCTCCTTCACTTGTTTTCTTCTCCATTCTTTAAGGACAATTCCAACATTGATTCTTCCCTCATCAGTCTATTTTCTTTTTTCCCCACATTTGTTTCTTCATTCATAATCAATTTGTTACTTTTTTTAGTCCCTCACCCGTGATATGGGTCTTCATCGATAGCTTCTGTGAAACTTGCAAGCGCCCAAATTGTGCTAGAATTGTTCCGGAGTCGGTGGGATATGAAAGGAGATAAGCTACAACAAGGTCAAACGTTCTAAAAATACATACTACTGATAGTGTATGTTTGCAAGTTTAACGACAAAGAAAATACAAAGAAATGAAATGAAAGATAAACAAAGTGAAATCGTGTGAGAAAGAAGAGTTTAAATCCAAGTTTTGGTAACAACCAGTGGAAAGAATAACCAGCTAGCTGAGCTGGTTAAGATAGCTAGTTAAGATGAGAGACGAAGAAAGAAGCAAGCAAATTCTGATGGTGAAGGTGACACTGACACTAGACTTAATCATGAAGAAAATCCAAAGGATAAGGAGAGTGAAAAAGGCAACAAAAATGTGGAGAGAGAAGAAAACAAGTTGAGGGAACTAGGAAGAATCAAGGTTGAAATTGTCTCTATAGAGTGTGAAACAAAACAGGTGAGGGAGGGGGAAGAATTAGGGTTTGCTGCATTTTGAGGAAGAAAATGAGAAAGAAGAAGTGACGCGAGATCTAGGTTGATGACTTATCATCTACGTGACATAAAAGAATTGAGATTAAGATAAGTAACAAGTTGAAGTGAAATATTGTTTATCACTTCACTACTTAATCAGATAAGATAATGATATAGACTAATTTCACCTATCTCAAAATTTTTAAAAAAAATTTAAATGAGATAAAAAAATTTAGAAAAAATAAAATTAAAAATATTATATTTAAAGAGATTAAAAAAATAATTAAGTCTATCTTTAATTTATAAAAATGGAGAAAAGAAAAGGCAAGATAAATAATTAACCTGAAAATCAATTCCGTGACTAACAAAGTTTTGGTGGAAAGGCACGTGGAATGCATTTCAGAGACAAGATGGGAAAGTTGTTGTGGAGAGTAGAGCAATTGTTTGAACAACTGTTATATTCTTACATCAAATAGTATATATATCTCTTTTTATACTCCATCTAATATCATTCATTATACATATTTTTTTCTATCACTTTCTCTCACTCAATCACATCTATTGAAAATGGTATGAATAGTACTTACACTCCTAAAAGGAGTGGAGGATAATTATTTTCCATTGTTTGACATGCCTAATATCATTTGAACTCTCAAACTGAATTCTCTTAATTCTGTCTTGAATAAATAAAAATAAAAAATAATTTAATTTGATTTGAATTAAATTAATTTTATTTATTTAATTTAAAAATTAAATTTTTTTTAAAAAAAAAAATTTGAATTAATTTAAAAATTAAATTTTATATTTGAAATTCATTAAAATGAAATTGATTTGATTTGATTTTATTATTTTATATTTTAACATTTATGAAAGGTTATTAGAAGTAGTTATTAAGGATAAAATAATTTATTTATTTTAAATCAAATTAAATTTTAACAAATTTTATCAAAATTAATAAAATTTCTAAAATAAAATTAATAAAATCTATAAAATTTTAAAAATCAAATTATTTTTTATTTTTAAACATTTTAAATATAAAAGTTAATTAAATTTAATTTATAAATTAAATTATTTTTCATTTTTTACATTCTAAACACATTCATTAAATTCGGAGGGAGAAACAAGTGAATAAAGCACCCATTTAACCTCATTGAACTGGACTAGTACTCTTCTTAGCCAATGTGCTTATGCCATGCATTCAAGCCCCCTGGACTTGAGTCTTGTCACTAATTTCAGTAATTCAATCCAAAAAACCTAAAACAATGGAAGTGGGTGCATGAAAATCTTTGTTAATTGTCGGATGACCAATAAGTTCTTATAATTTAAAGCAACTTGACGTAGTACTTGACGGACCGAATGAAATGAACTCCATATTTAGGGTTAGTGGTGCAATTTAATATATGATATATATGGCTCAAAACACCCTTTTGAGGTTTAGGGACCCATCTTGCTTTCCAACATGTAAATATTAATGGAACCAAAACAGGTATTCGAACTAGGACAAAACATCAGTGTCGTGTCAGGTCAAAAATCAAAATAACACCTGAAGTGCCTGTCCAGGTACCATTGGTGCGTGTTTTCCACGCTTTGTTAATAAACAATAACCCTTTGAATGTAAATAAAAAGTCATGAAATGGGGATAGCACAGGAGAAAAAACTCAGAAAAGAGTTCAGTGGGAATTTCAAATTAACCAAACCTTTATAACTTCATTTGTAAAGTTAAAGTATGCATGGAATTTAATAACCACGAAGAAACACAAATATGACAAGGCCAATTAAACTCCAAAGTACTTCTATTCTTTAAATAGAGTTAAGTAAAAATTATGATTATTTTAAAGGGTGAAATTTGGAAATTGGAACTCACCGTAAATACTTACTAAATGTTAATGGAGGTTGCACTAAATAAAGAAGGATGGAAACACTTAAAAAAATCAAAATCAAAAGTATCGAATTATGGTATCATATGAGTCGTATAGACCCATTACGTGCACCATAAGACATAAGATTACCCAATCAGTGTAAATTGTAACCCAAATTTTATTAATATCAACTTGAAATAATGAAAATGAATTAAAAAAAATTAAAGGTGTTTACAACTGCTGCATAACAATGTAGGGAAAGCTAACCATGTCCAATGAAAGAAGCCACAACGATACCCCTACCAATATAACATTTGAAGGCCACGATAGCTCCATTTGCTGCACATAAGAAGGGATAAGGTGACATCATCTTTAAACCTCTTTTAAACAATGATTTATTTGAACCAATTATCACTTAATTAAGTTCCATGACCAACAGAAGTAATGCCAACTTCTCGCTTCTTATTCCCTTTTTTTTTTTTTTTCCTCACACTTTGGCAGCGCACTAGGTGGTTCAGGTTCATCCAAGGAGGTACTGCGATGTTACCAAGCCAGCTTAGCTTCTCTTTCTATCTCTAGAGAAAAGTTAGTTTTGGAGGTTTCACTTTCACGTTTGTTTGAGCTATGGGCATTTAAATGTATACCTTTGTGGAGTAGGGTAAGGAAGGGGTTTTAGGGATAACAAAAGAACTATAGTGAGCAAAAACTAAATGACCCTAAAAGGAAATTCCCACTAAGAAATTCTTTATGATAAGGAGAATTATTTACATAAAGGAGAGGGTGGTGAGCCCAAGCATGATTGGAGACTCAACAAAATATAGGATCAACTCCATGCAACTTCAGCTAAGTGGAGCATAGCTTTTCATTTGTTTAATGGAAAGTTAAGAAAATGGGTCTGCCTTATTCTCCCCCATGATGCTTCATAAGTTGCTCTTTACCTGTTTATTCTTTTTTTCCTTTTTAACTTTTCATTGTTAAAATTTTCTCTATTTTGCCTGTAACTAAGAGAAGATACTAAGTAATGCAATGAGCAAGTTGCGTTGGGAGAATATGCCTGCGCCTAATCATTTGAACCACTTGCCTGGCCTACGTGTTGTGCCATAAAACATGTTATAGTGTACGTATATATATGGTTGTTACCTTAAGTAATGACGTTTCGGGCTTAATGAAGCATTCTTAATGGGCTATATGGGCATTCTTATTTTGTCCAAAAAAAAAACATGGTATAGTACTGCTCCAATACCGCTGGATAATCATTGGGCCTTTTTCCAAGAACTGGGCCAGTTAAACGGAATCCTCTTCTGCAGGAAGGCTTCGAAAAATAAAACCATCTCAGCATCTCTCATAAATTGATTTATTTCTCGCTTATATTATGTTAAAATCATTCAATATAATATATAAAAAAAAACCAAGTTTATAAAATTCTGTTAAGTGTCATCTACCAATCTCTGCTATAAATTTGAATTTGAATTCATCAACATCTTATTACAAATTTTAATTCCATTATTATCGTATTAGAGAAAAACTCATATTAATAAAATTTTATATCATGTGTTATGTACAATAAATTATTTCAAAAAATTAAATTATTATTATTATCTTATTATAAAAAATTCAATTTCATATATTTATTAATATACTTTATTTTATGAAAATATTTCATTAGTATTTGATTACATAATTTAAATTTTAAAATTTTTAATTTATTATAAACAATTTAAAACTTCAATTTTTATTAATATTTTTATAAAAAATATTAATATTTTATTACATAATTTATAATTTATAATTTTTTATTTTTTATTTTTATAACTCTATGCATTGCACGTGTTAATATAGTTCATAGTAAAAATTAGCTATTGTAAGTGATGACCCCAAGGACTATAATTTTCTCCATTGATTAATAGTGTACCAAAAGCCAGAACATGTCAATTTCCCAGCCATTCAACAAGAACGCAAGACTTCATAATCCAAAATAGCTACTCTTCCTTCATAGTTTGTACTGTTTATCAGGCTATGGTAATACACAAGTCAGCGTTACTCTCACGAGGAAACCAGATTTGTATAACTGTATTATTTCAATCAATCCATAATACACAAGTCATTCATTAATCATAATCGATTTATTGAGGTTTCCATTTTCAATCGCATAAAAACTTTACAACATGAACATTTTGTCAGAGTTACCATATGCTCGAATAAATCTTAAGAGCAGCCTCTTCAATTTCACTCAGTTGAAGAAATGGGCATAAACTGTTTCGGTCAATTGTCCGCAGTTCCACAGAGCAGAAGGGCTCTTCAACCTCCCACCTTCGACCAAAGTACAAGCAGACACTTATACCGAGGTTTCCAAATTTTACTTATGATGAACATCCCTCCTTCAAGTTATAGCATGTAATTGAATGTATATACATGTGCATCCGGCATAATTGGAGGCAGGGTTTCCATGTAATGGTATAAACGTCTTAAATTCTCCTTTGCAATGGTAACCCTGTCAACCACATCAGTGTTGCCAATAACCACCCATAAATCTCTAGGAGTGACACTCCTGAGGCTGCCACGGCAAAATGGGCATGATTCTGATCTCATATACCTGAAAATTTCGTACATTACATTTTGCACTGACTTATTATCATTATAATAAGTTATCATTATAATAAAATCAAGAAATTTTACTTAGAAGTGTGGCAATTGACAGTACCAATCATGGAAGCAGCTAATGCACAAAGAATGACCACAATTAGGTAGCACCATCTTCATGCTATTTTCCATGCATATGTCACATTCCTCTTCTCCCTCTAGATCTTTATCAAGAAGTTTTTCAACCTTTTTTCTACTCACAACTTCTGCGCAACTGCTTCTTTGATCATTATTTTTAGGTACATTAAACTCGCCTTCAAGTAACCTTAATGAAGGGTATATTACAGCTGCAAGAGCATGCCATCATCTAAGTTCATTCAGGGTTGAAGAGAAAAAAAAGGCAGCAAGAAAATTGGATACATGCAACATTAAGACATACCATAGAATTCTTTTATAGTGGCTTTCCTTTCTTTTGAGGAAATAGATTGCATTCCATCAACGTATACCTGCACAAAGCAAGCATAGCTAATTCATTTGCATCTCGACGGTAATAAAGGGTTGGGCAAATTAAGAATTCAAAAACTGAAAAAGGGGAAAAACAGAAAAGAGAGAAGAAATCAAGGAGAAAACGATGAGTGATAGTGACTAACATTGAAAATAAGTATGTGGAGTAAGCCCAAATACGTGGGCAAAGCATCTGTACAACTAAAATCCAACCATTCGATCAAGTACAGGAAAAGAGGAGCAAAAGGGCTGTATGATAATTTCATCTGAATATAGTCCCCACCATAATCTCGAGGAAGTGCTGATGCCCTGCATTTTTTTTTTTAAAAAAAAAACAACATTGATAGGCTCAGCCATAGCCAGCATAAGCATAGAAAAGTCAAACATAGAATTTCATGCTAGCAAACTAAAGTAGTCACACTTCCCCTTCCACAAGGACCACAACTAGCCAACAAAATTGACCAAACTAAAGTAAAATAGTGACATATGAGATGACTTCTCTTTCTGGGTAATTCTGCTAGATGATCAAAATAGGTAACACATATTACCATAATTAGAGTGTGATTAGTATTAATTAGAATTTAGTTAGATTGATTTGTTGAGTTTACAAGTTGGTTATTAGTTAGTTATATTCTAATTGTATATAAGTCACATTATTGATTTATTGTACATTCTTTTTTGTGAATTCTCTCATTTCTCTCCTCTTTGCCATGTTTTCCAACATGGTATGAGAGGATGGCATCCCCCATGGCTTGTTTAACAAATGCATTACTCGTTGAAATGTGTGTATATATATATATATTCTTGGACAAATATATACATTCACTTTGAATTCACTCAGGTGCCCAACTTTACCTACGTTATATTATCTAATGAAAAATGCTAAACGTTACCGACAGCATTTTGTCATTTACCTTTAGATTTCAATTTTGCTTTTTGTTTTTGTTTTCTCTCTATAACCATCTAACCATGATTAGTTATTAGGCTTTAGTGGTACTTTTCCTAAAACTTTCTTACTAAATAGCATTGCTGTTATCTTATACAGATACCATGTCGGTGAATATTGCTGCCCTTTGTCACCCAGAATCCCAGAGAACTAAAACGGGAAAGACGAGAGCCTTAGTGTCTTAAGTTTAGTTAAAAGTGAGTTTGTAATAACGTAATTTATGTTTAGAATTTTTATTTCAAAAGTTTGAAAAAATAAATGTTAGAGATAAAAATCTCCTCCAGAAGATTTTCCTTTGAGAACTCAGTTGAAACAAATCTCGTTGAAAGCAGGGAAAAAGCCCAAACAAATACGCAGAAACCTCAACTAAAACTTTAAAACCAAACATACTCTTATTCTATCTTAAAAATGGGGATAGGATAATTTATAACTATATATAAAACATATCCTTAAAAACAATAATAAAAAAGCAACTTACAGGGTATTGGCATGTTGGATATCAGCTTCCAGTGCCTTGATAGAGTCACTGTAAGAAGAATTATTGGGCTGCTTTTGCCACATTTTAAGTCTCAACAAGAAAAATGGAACAAAACGGAAGAAAGTGTGATGAAAAAAAGTCTGAGCTTTTTTGCAAGGGACGAGTTTGGTTTGTTACTTTGTTCTATTAAATTCAAAGGGAATTTTTGAAGCATGGGATTAGAAGAAAGGAAGAATATCTCTTAAAAAGCAGAGAAAGCAGGTTGCTTAATTTTCAAACTTTGCACACCGTAAGGAAAGAAAAGGATGCCTTCTCTCCCATATCTACCTTTTCCAGTTTTCCTTCCTCCTTCATTAATTTCATAATCAACTGCACTGCAGTACTGCACTACGGCAGTGCAGCGTGGTTTACCATTTGTATTTGACAATGTCATTGATATATATAAATGTACTACAATCATTGAGCTTGTGCTTCACACTTTTGAACCGTCCTCCAATAAATTTTAATGTTGCGCCTACTATTTTTTACTTTTTCATTTCTCATCTTTTTTTTTTTTTTTTTTTTTTTTGGTGAAGGCTCATCTTTGTGCTATAGGAACATTGATGGTGCCACTGCCAGCTGCCACACTATTTTGTGGTGAAACCAGTTTCCAACTCTAGTTGCTAACCCCCACCGCCCTGAGTCTATTTTCTTCCTACGAAACGGGACAAAAGCCAAGCCTAGACAGCATGACAATGGGTAAAATGTTACATATATATATATATATAAAATAAAAATATTCATGTTACTTCACTTAACATATTAAGCTTTAAGGAGTGATAATTTTATAAATAAAAAAACCCTTGCATGTCCTCTAAAACCAGTTGTAACTGCAGTTGTTAGAATATTTTATTTGATTTTTAGAATATATTATAAAATTAATTAATTAATTATTTAATTGAAGAAGTAATTTAAAAGTTATTTTCTAATCTCGTAATATTTTCATATTTTTTTTTTATTTAATTAAACTTAAGAGTACAGTATTAATATAAATATGATAAGACTATTAAGTTAATATTTTATATCATATTATTCTTATTAATATTATTCATTTATTCTTAATTTACAATCATCTTTTTTTTTTTTTTAATTTCTTAATCTTAAATCTTAAGGTTTGTTTGAAATGAATGATAAAATAAAACTTTATAATATTAAATATAATAATATAAACTTTAATATTTAATAGTTAGAAATATTAAAGTGTTTAAAATTATAATAATTTTTTTTAAAAAAATTTATATATTAAAATTTAATTAAATCTAATTTTATCTTTAAAATTTAATTAAATTAACTATTATTTTAATATATAAAAGAAATTTAATAAATAAATTTATATAATATAATATTTATATTAAATAATTAATAAAATTATAATATATTATATTAACTTATCCTATTAAACTTCATACGCAAATTCTGTTGCAGACGATGGATGAAAAAGATAAAACAATTTAGAAATTCCATGAGAGAAGTCATGAGAAGCAGCATGGGTGATTGGGTGATACCAAACTTCCTAAGGCTTCTGCTCATATTACCATCCTTTTCCATTTACCAAAATACTTTCCCACAATATAGACACGTCTCACAGTTAGAAAGTAGAAATGTAGGAAAAAGGTCAACAAAGAAAAAATAATAATAAAATATTTTTTCATATTCATATACAATATCATCGAATTATATTATTAAAAAATGAATTATGACAACCAATTAAATTCCTTTAATTATATGAGAATTTATAATAATTGATCAAGACGAAATTTATAAACAAAAAAGTGATGAATTTAATTTTACTCAAATGTTAATTAATATAAATATAAATTATTTAACTATCATTTAATTATATATATTAAAAAATAATTAAAATAATTTAATGTGATATGCATAATTAACTGATTATGTAAAAAATATTTAAAAATTAAATTCATAAAAATATGAATTTTTTTCTATAAAAAAAGAATACAAACTTGGGTTGGATTTTGTAGAAGCTCTTACCGTTGGCCCCCGGCTCCTATTTGATCACTATCTTACAGTGAGACAATGGGAGCCTAACTTCAAGGCCCCTGCTTGCTCCCATTAACAAGATACCTGTCTGGATTCGTCTTCCAAATCTGGCCATTGAATTCTACGATAAAAGCTTCCTGGGAACAGTAGGTAACTTAGTAGGCAGAACCCTCAAGTTGGATATGAACACAACATTGCATCACAGGGGGTAATTTGTCAGGATTTGTGTAGAATTGGACCTCAACAAGCCACTCATATCTCAATATAGGATCGATGGTGAGACTCACTATATTGAATATGAGGGACTGCACATGATATGCTTTTCATGTGGCATGTATGGCCATGATAAGGACCACTGCCCACACAAAATAGAACAGCAGCAGTCACCCAATACTGTCACCGAGGAAGGGAATATTTCGAATAACCAAACAGCTGAGGTAGGGAATATTCAGGTGAACCAATCAATAGGGGAAGGTGATCCTCTCTCCATTCAAGGTTCTGGCCAGTTGCAAACTTAAGTAGTTAAGAAAGTTGCAAAGCCCCAGGGAAACTGAACGACATGAAGCGTGGGACAAGATTGAGTCCTTTGCTAACAATATAATTGACAGATGGATGCTGGTGGGAGACTTTAATGAGAAAGAAATTTTTACATAAACATGATACATCTAGTTAGGTACATTAAGTCAATCAAAATTTAATATTTTTATAAAATTTCTTGAAATTAATTATGAAATATAAAAATTTATAAAAATATTAAATTTTGATTGATTTAATGTACCTAACTGTGATACATTATATTTAAATAAGAATTTCATAGCTCATACATATGAAAAAAAAAGGAGGAGCTACGATTGACACTCATAAGTGCAACAGATTTGCCAAATGGATTAAAAGGTGTAAGCTAATGGACGTGGAAACAAGTGGGTCTAGATTTACCTGGAGGGACCCTAAATGGGATGGCTATGACTGAATTTTCAAAAAACTTGATTGAGTCTTATGCAATGTGGAATGGAGGACCTTTTACCATGAAGCTCTAGCTTTGGTTCTACCTCGAACGCAGTCAGAACACCACCCAATTTTGATACATTTACAAGGAAATAAGTTCAAGCCTCAAAACAAGCCTTTTAGATTCGAGGCAGCCTGGTTGCAACATAAGGAGTTCTCTGACTTCGTCACCAACACTTGGTAAGAAAATGAATCTTTCAGAGATACCTTGGATCATTTCACTCAAAACTTAAAAAACTTGGAATATAGACGTTTTTTGGAACATATTTGGCAGGAAAAAAAAGGACTACTAGCTCGCATCAAGGGGATTCAAAACTCAGCCCTGTATGGCTGCAACCCTTTCCTTGATAGCTTGTTGATTACACGTCACGACTCACGAGCAACTTTAGAACATTATTACGTGACCACTTAGAAAGAAAGTAATATGCACACAACAGAAGTAATAATATATAGATAGATAATAAAATATTTTTTACTTAAAAGAATTTACGAAGAACAAAATATATAATTAATTAAAAATATTTATCAAAAGATATATTTAAAAATATATAAAAATAAATAAATAAAAAGAACAAATACAATTTTAACGTAAAAAATTCTTTTAATATAAAATGTAAAAATTACAGAACTTAATTCAAAAAAATATTCACTATAATAAATTAATGAATACAACAAAATATGTCATAACAAATAAAAATATCACAATTGCTCCTATTTATTAGTAATAAAGTAAAAATCAACAAAATAATAAAGTTTAAAATTTATAAAAAAAATACAAATAACTCAATAAATAGAGATAAAAAAATAAAATTTTAATTATATAAGTAAAAACTTACAATGCAAAGAATAATATATTAAAAAATTATCTAAATTATATTACAAATAATCACTTAATCGGAACATACAATATCAGCTATCAAAATTTTTTTTTCTCTCACCTCTCTGACGGCGCGGCACTGGAAAACAAAAACTAAGGAAAAATGATGCTACTTTTATTTGGAAAACCCTACCTCTTTTTTAAAAAAAAATATTATGGTATAAGCACACTTGAGTTAGACCCATACAACAACTACTGGGTCAGAGATGATGTTCTCCTCAAGGATCTTGCCAATATAAGTTTATATGTTAAAAACGAACTAGAGCCTGTGATGAATTCTGTTAGTGAAGATGGAATGTGGGATCTTTTAAAACTTAATCACGTTTTGTCCTTAGAGGCTGCAAATGTCATATGGGCCATCATGCCACGTGCTTTAAGTGATGGTCCGGATGGACGGGGTCTATTAATGGTGAGTTTACGGTGAAGAGGGATAGCATACGGAATTTCTTTGAAATTGAAAAGGTCCTCTAAGAATTTCAGTTTTCTTATGGATGCGTGGTTCATGGCCGTTTGCTTACTGTTGCAAGGCATTGCTCTTGGGCTGGTGGGTGCCCTGATTGCCATGTGTGCAAGGGCTTTACTGAGACGGTCATTCATGTGCTCAGAGATTGTTCATATGCCAATCACGTTTGGCTCAGGGTTGTAGTCTTAGATCATATTGTGGATTTCTTCACAATGGGTCATCTTGATTGGCTCAAAAATAATTTTAGCTCCTCTATGAACACCCATCTCAGGTGTGAATGGCATGATGGGTTCAAGGTAACTTCTTGGTTTTTGTGGAGTTGGAGTAAAAAGGAGTAATTTGAGGAAGAATTTCAACGTCCTCATAACTACTGCCATATTATTCTTGACCGACGCGTTTCCAACCATTCTCCACCAAAATTTTACTTGTTATAACAGTTTGGTTTTAGAATTTTATTATCGTGTAAATATTATTAATTAAAATTTATAAAAAAAAATTTCGTATGTATAATTATATATAATAAAAAAAATTGATCAAATTTTTTGTATGAAAGTCTGGATGCATATAAATAATATTAATTAAAATTTATAAAAAATTTTATATGTACATTATAGATTATACTTATTACTAGCTAACTAAGTAATAGGTAACTATTCAAATCTGTTCTTTATTTTTTACAATATATCAATAATTCATAATAGAATGAAATATCATACTCACAAAAAGTGTGAAGTATGTGAAATATTTCCATTCTTTGGCATATGAGGAAAATAGGAGAGATAGAGGAATACAAAATGGAGAAAATTCTCTCAAGACGATCATATTAGTTGGAGCAAACCGAAAAAAATTAGTTTCAATTCTGGATGAAATTATCTCTCTCAAATTTCTTTAATTTATTATCATGTGTTTATTTTATTATTCATTTATATTATTTAATTGATTTAATAAACACTAATAATAAATTAAAAAAGTTAAAAAGAGATAATTCTTCTTAAAATTAGAGTTAACTTCTATCCGAAACAAATTATCCATTATACTAAGTGAAAATTAACGTAGATGGAGCCGCTAAAGATAACCCCAGAGGATGGAGGCATCCAGGATTGATGTGTAATGACTGGTCATTGGTTAAAGGGATTTAGTTGCCATATTTTGGTACCTGCACTTCCTATGTGACTAAGCTCCATTAATTATTCCAACCTTTGAAATTAGGTAAGTTAAGCTCTATTAATTATGTGAGCCCCATAACAAATTTAATGATTAGTATCTTTCTTGGAGGATGAAAAAAGTTATCAAAATTTCTCTTTTTCTTGGTGTTTGGATGGCTTGAAGAAACGGTTACCAAGGCATAATAGTTGAATGTTTAAGAATATTTATTATCACTTCTATTTATTTATTATTATTTTTAACTAACTTTTTTCTTTATTTTCATAAAATATCATTTATTAAATATATAGTTGAATTTAATACATTATACATTCACTCACTAATAAAGAATATTTAAAAATAATAATAATAAATTAATAAAAAAAATAAAAAAATAGAAGTAATAATAAACACTCCCACAAAAAATCCCTTTCAATTATTAATATTCTCAATGGTGAGAAAAATCTTCCCAAATGGGGCTGTACGTTCATCTTGTGCAACAAGCAGTTCCAAGCATGTCAATAGGAGGTGATCTTTATCCATACTCCTAGGGAATGAAGTAGGTGCGCTAATTGCCTTTCCAATTAGACTCTTTCCAAGGGTACTCATACTGGCTTGGCGGAGCTTTGTATGCCTCCATCTGGGCTTCTGAATTTGTTTCAAGTTTTTGGAATATATTAAATAAAATATAAATACTAAACGGCCATGATTCATGGCGAATAATCCCCGCCCCGCCCCAATTAAATCCAGGAGAAATGATTTGATTTCCTAAGTAAATTAAATTTAATTAAATTTTGCCTCCATTTTCAAATATTTAAAAATTAGAAATGATTTTAATTAAATTTTGATTTCTAAAATCTTATTTCTAATTTCATTCTTTTTGTTTTAGAAATTCTATCAATTTTGATAGGATTTGTTAGGATTTGATTTGAAATAAAAAAACTATTTTACCCTTAGTAACTACTTCTAACAACCTTTCATAAGGGTTAAAATGTAAAATAATAAAATCAAATCAAATCAATTCTCATTTTAATGAATTCCAAATACAAAATTTGATTTCTAAATCAATTCAAATCCTATTTTTTTTTTTAAGTTCCAAACATAAAATTTAATTTTTAAATTAAATCAATTCAAATCAAATTAAATTATTTTCTATTTTTATTCATTCCAAACACAACCTTCATGATGATTTTAGAAGGACTATTCTTACTTGCATTTAGTCAGGTCTAGTTAGTTTATTTTGCTTTGCTGAGTTTCAACTTAGTTTATTTTGCTTTCCTGAGTTTCAACCTCTCATTATATTAAAAAAAGGAAAAAAATAATAATAAATAATTTACCAAAAAAAATTTAGACCAACACCAAGTATCAAGATCCACACATTTATTGAGTTTTTAAAAAATAATTATGGTTAGTCTTTTAAAATAAGCTAATAGACTTATTTCAAATTTAATATTTTATCTTATTTAGTTATGAATTTTGCTAAAAAATGTCATTTAGACATTTGTTAAAATTTTAAAAAAGATTTTTTTATAAAAATTAAAATATTTATTGTATTTAGAATTTAAAAAAGTATGTTTTTCATGTGCAATTTTTTATTTTAAATTTTTTAAAAAATACTTTAATGACACTTGATAGAAAAATATTTCAGATATTGGATCACAAAAGACAAAAAAAGTTTTAAACTTATAGAAGAAATTTGTCAGTCCAGTTACAGGTTCGATCCTTGGTGAATACAAAGGCCCAAAACATTACAAAGAAGCTAAATGTGAAGTCCATATCATAAATAGGGATATTTATTGGGTCGGGCCAATTTGTAAATTTACATGTTTTTATTTAACTTAACTTATAAAATACGAATTTAGTTGAATTCATAAGTTAGATTAGGTTGGATTAAAAAATGCTTCAATTCATAGTGTGTGAGTTGAGTAGCGAGTTGAAACATGTTCAATCTGCACAAATCTGATCCACTTATGCTTTTTTTTAGTAAAAAGTCATTTAGATGATAAAAAATATATAAAAAAAATAATAAAATCAATGATTATGTTAATACATATAATATGTGTGATGACACTGCCTTTGATTGGTTAGACTAATTTGTTGTTTGAGTTATGACTAATTTTATTTAGTTTATTATAAACTTAATAAGACTTATTAGCTGTTAATTTGTTATACACTTATTGACTAATGATGTTTAGTTTATTAGAGATTGAGACATATTATATTTGAGTAAGGTAGATTGAGACTTATGGTGTTAATTTGTTAGATTGAGACCTATTACGCTTGAGATTGAGATTTTATAATGTTAATTTGTTAGATTTTATATTTTGACCTTTTGTTTAGAATTTTTTTTAAAAAAACATGTTAAACTCACGGGTTCAACCTAACCAAACCCAACTAATTCTTTAACAGATTAGATTAGGTCGAGTTGAATAAAAAAAATATTTCGATCCAACTTAACATGACTCACTGTTCTAGTGAGATATTTGAGTCCAAAAATATTGTCCAACCCACCCAACAGATACTCATAATCATAAGCATGAGAGGGCGGTGCTGGAAATTTTGATGTTAGATGCGACTGCCGATAGTGAGCTAATTTGATATGCCTTAAGCGTGCGGGGTGGCTTCCATATACCATATATTGCCACTTTCCACTTAGAGACAATGAGAAATACTTTGATATACAATTTTTTAAAAAAAATTAATGACCAAATTAGACAATTTGATGTGCAAGTTTATGGAGTTAAATATCAATTTATGTATAAAAATTTTAATATGATCGTTAAAAAATGGTAACATTTTAAATACTCTTAAAGGAGTTTGGAGCATAGATGCTCTATTTTTTTAACCATTGATTTACAAGAATTTAACATTTATGATTGATAATTATTACTTGCAACCTATTGAACAAGTTACACTCCTATCTTCGTTGTTTCATGATGGATGTTATGTCTGTGTTAGGCTCAAAACATTAACTCATTCTTCTTTTTGAATAACTTCAGTGCCTCTTTTTATTTTTAGTCTCATTATTTGTCAAATCAAAATATATTCAACTTTATTTAACTTATTTATAAAATTATTTTGTATGTCATAGAAATGTTACAATCACATATAACATAATTCGATATCTCTTTTATGTTAACATACAATATAAATACAATATACATATTTTGATATACATAAAATATTTTCTTTTTTATTTTTTAATTTTACTTTATATGGGCAATTTTTAATATTTTTTACATAATAACGGAAGTTTTTAAACTTAAAATCTTCTACCTCGTAAAAAAAAAAAACTTAAAATCTTCTACACGTCACTACTACCACAATCCTAATACCTTGATGTTTGATAATTTGTTTGCAAAACAATGACAAAGATCAAGCAAGAAAAGCATTAAGTTTATATGGGATTTAGGTCGACTCCTAACAATCTCAACCTTTTAAAATGTTTTATTTTGTAACAAAGAAAAGAAATAAATACAGCACAATAACTTTCAACTTTTAGACTCAATACTGCACATCGTGCAGTTTGTTCCTCAATTGCAGGCAATTCACTTCCATTTATATGAGTATGGATACTTGCACTGATTGCATACTTAACAAATTTTTCAGACTCCAATGCAAACTATTAGATAACAATTTGGTCAAATATGAGTTCACAATGAAGTCGTGGAGTTTATGATTATAAATTTTATGCAGTATCATTATTATGATTTTATTCATTTCAACGAAGAAACAGAAAAGGATTTTGTTTACCGACTTAATTGAATAGCGTATGCATCTCTTTTTAAGAGTTTAATTTTAATATATTATGTAAAGTTTTTTACATAACTAACAAATTATACATTATTATAATTATTGTGAGATAATTAATTAAATTTAAATTTATATCGGTGTAAAGTCTTTTTTGACTTACACTTCATTTTCAATAATATGATAATTAGTAAAGTAATTAAAAATAAGTTAAAAAGATATTTATATTATAAAAAACTTTTATATTAAAAATATATTCAAATTAAATTCATTTAATTTTCCATGTTTTTATACTTGCAAAAATCACCTACTGGTGGAGCGCAAGTTGTGATTGAAGAAGAAGACAGAGTGAATCTGTGCATGTTGGAACCACTGAATTGATTGCATTGAGATAAGTGAGGGCCTGAGGGACCGCACTCTTCCACAGTTTAGGTGCTGAGGCCGCACAATATCTGCATACTTTTTCAAACTTCAAAAAGCAGAAGACATCATGGTCCAAAGTTGCACCTTTGATAAGATTATGCGGTCTGCAAAAGCACAAGTTAAAGTACATAAATTAATTTAAACCGTCCATACTAGCCTCTTTTCACATCAATTGGGTTTGGCCCTGCTTTTAGCATAATTAAGGTTGTGTCTAATGTATAATTTGTATTATTAGATAGTATTTATGTATCATCCATCAACTTATATGTCAATAAATTAAAAGGGAACTGTCAAAATTCAATCTAAAATATTGTTAAATACTTAATAACAAAGAAAAGAGACCAAATCAGTGGATCCGAACATAATGTGGTGGTGCATGGCATGATGATTGATACATACAACCAGTTTTGCAACCCGACATTATATCTGTTCATGTTGTCCTATAGCCCCAAGACAAATTGTTATACCCAAGTAGTCTTTTGAGTTTGGGAGCTTCTTACAGTAAAATCAAATGAGTGGGCTCAAACGTTAATTTCCTCATTATTGAGCTTGTGCCTTGTCTGTCACTCTTATTCTGAGGGGAAAGAGAAAAAAGAAAAGGAGAACCTGAAATCTCATTTTCTTAAAGAAAAAAGAAGATTCCAACCTCAGATAAAGATACAAACGTGAATGAACAATCAACAAACTTATCAATCTAAAAAAGTTAAAGTTCAGTGGGAGAAAGCTGGTTGAGATGCTGAACTCAAACAAGCAGTTAATTTTATCAATCACCCAAAATTCTTGGTGCAAATTATTAGCTTGTCTTCCTAAATTCGATGGGTTTATTTTCTCTCTTTCTTGTTATACTTCCTCTATTAACATCATCTGCAGTTTGCCAACTTGAAGGTATGTATTGTTTCCTTTAGTAGACAACAAATCAGTTAGTTTTCGATTCTATTTCAGTTCAAGCAACCATGCATGTCAAAAAAACTTCAATTCATTTTAATCAGCACAGGAATGCTAAGTAGAATCTGTTATTCTATGAAAATCATGTCCTTTTATGAAAGAAAGCAGAAAAAAGAACCATGATGAGGATTTAAATCTGTGAGATAATTGGCTTGGGAATGCAGAATTTGTCAGCATTGACTGTGGAGGGACAAGTAACTACACTGATAGAAGCACGGGGCTGGCATGGATTTCAGACACTGGGATCATGAAACATGGCATGCCAATGGAAGTAAAAAGTCCAAATGGAAACAAGGTTCAGTATCAGAGGCGGAGAGACTTTCCCATAGACAGCAGGAAAAACTGTTATACACTAAGCACTGAGGAGAGAAGAAGGTATCTGGTAAGAGCAACGTTTCAGTATGGCAGCTTAGAAAATGGAGACACATACCCTCAGTTTCAGCTCTACTTGGATGCAACCAAATGGGCCACTGTGTCGATATATGATGCCTCAAGAATATATGTTAAGGAAATGATCTTCAGGGCACCCTCAAACTCTATTGATGTTTGCATGTGCTGTGCTACAACTGGTTCTCCCTTCATATCTACCCTGGAGCTAAGGCCCTTGAATCTGTCTATGTATGCCACAGATTTTGAGGACAATTTCTTCTTGAAAGTAGCTGCTAGAATTAACTTTGGTGCTCCAAGTGAGGATGCTGTCAGGTCTGGAAGCTCCACCTAATATTTTCTTTTCAGCTTCTGCTATCTTTTTTGGCTCAAAAATTGGAGACTTACCAAAATTTGACCTTAGAGAACAAAAATCAATAGAAACTAAATTAAAATTTTGCAGCATGGCTAGCTTGATTGGGAAAAAAAAATTCCATATATTTAGTGCTATCAGCTTGATTGATTTATTTATTTTTTAACAAATATTTATCAGGTATCCAGATGATCCATATGATAGAATTTGGGATTCTGATCTTATTAGAAGACAAAATTATCTTGTTGGGGTGGCCCCAGGCACAGAAAGAATTAACACAACAAAGAACATAGACATAGAGAAAAGAGAATACCCACCTGTTAAAGTGATGCAAACTGCAGTTGTTGGCACAAAAGGAGTACTCAGCTACAGATTAAACCTGGAGGGCTTCCCTGCCAATGCTAGAGCTTATGCATATTTGGCGGAGATTGAAGATCTGGGTGAGAATGAGACAAGAAAATTCAAATTGGAGCAACCTTATATAGTTGACACTAGCAATGCAGTGGTTAACATAGCTGAGAATGCCAATGGGAGCTACACTCTTTATGAACCAAGTTACATGAATGTGAGTCTGGACTTTGTTCTTTCCTTCTCCTTTGTTAAGACCAGGGATTCTACTAGAGGACCTCTTCTAAATGCGATGGAAATAAGCAAATATGTGCAGATTGGTTCAAAGACCGACAGGCAAGATTGTAAGTTCTTAATGTCGATATATTTTTGTGAAAATACATCTTTTGGTGCATGTATTGTTGGGTATGACCCAAATTCCATTAAAGATTGTTATCGATAATTTCTTATTATATTGGTAGATTTGTGAAGATTTATAAAGATATGATAGATATGTCAAAGATATGTGAGATATGTGAAAGATTTGTGAGATAATTGTTTTAAATAGGAAACTAGGAATGTCATAAGAATTGCTTGGAGAGCAAGTAGGAATGTTTGGTGAGCAAGGGTGGTGGGCTATATACTTGTATTGGTATTTGGTAGGGTTATGACTTATGAGTATGAGAATGAGAGTGTGAGTTGTCTTGTAATGGCCTATAGGCTAGATTTGTTTTGATAGTAGATTTTACTCTTCTCATCCGAAGAAATATCATGATAAACATTGTGCAAGATTTGTTTTTATGATTTTCTCAATTACTAGTATTTATGCATGTTTGTGAAGATGGAGATGTGGTATTCTCCACCAAGATTGATGGGGATGAGATATTCCCCAAGATTGAAAGAGGGCTTGTGGTATTCCCCAAAAGATTGATGGCCAGTATGTAGTATTTCCCAACAAGATTGAAGGAGGGAATGTGGTATTCCCCCAACACGTATAACATAGCTTATATGGATGAGTAATTGCATGAAAGATCAAATGATTTGACTAACTTTCAACAGTTACATTGCTGTATAGAATGAACAGATTGCTAACCATACTTTCATTTTACAGCAAATGTTGTAAATACATTTCGCTTCTTGTCTGCTGAAAGTGTCCTGATGAACGAGGGTGATCCCTGTGTTCCAACTCCCTGGGAGTGGGTAAATTGTAGTACCACTACACCTCCAAGAATTACAAAGATGTAACATCTCCGTATCTTTTTGTTGACACTTCTGTTTCATGCCAACTTCTAGTCTAGTGAATTGACATTCTATGAATGAGTCATCTCTGACAGCAGTTTTAAACATATAAGATTGTTGAATTCCAAAAGTTGGTACTATAGTATGTGAGATGCTGGCATAATTATATTTGGAGAAAAAGTAGGCAGAAGCATGATGGAAAATTATTATCAAATATTTATGATGTTCACATAACATTTTGCCATGGTAAATATTTACTGGAAGTTCAAACAGTACAAATTTTTACTACTTGTAATAACTTGTGTTAGAAACCTGTCAAGAAGGAATGTGAAGGGTGAAATCCCACGTGAGATCAACAACATGGAAGCATTGACAGAGTTGTAAGTGAATCATCCTTCAGAATAAAAATGCTTTTAATTTTTTTTTTTAATGTGGTTTCTTTTGTAATTCATTAATGTTTTCTTAGGTGGTTAGATGGCAACTTGCTTACAGGACCACTACCTGACATGAGCAATCTAATCAATCTAAAGATTGTGTAAGTTCTTTAGTTTCACACATACCATTTCTTGGAGCGGTTGAGGTGGAATCAATATTTTGGAAAACACCCTTCTTTCTATGTTCCTTTTTTCTGATTTTCTTTTTTTTCAACTAATGACATGCAGGCATCTAGAGAACAACAAATTGACCGGTCCACTACCATCTTACTTGGGTAGTTTGCCAAGTTTACAAGCACTGTATGTAGCACTTAATCGTCAATGTTTATCATCTCTACTTTCAGAACAACTTGAAGCATTTTCCTAGTTAGCCCTGAATTTTTCCAACTGAATATAATTGTTACCCCTCATATTTATTAACCATGCAGCATCTGTGAATCTATGACAGGTTCATACAGAATAACTCATTCAGTGGGGAAATACCAGCTGGATTACTATCCGGAAAAATCATTTTCAAGTGAGTATGCTCAAACAACAGCATATATATTTTTTTTGTATTAGGTCAATCTAAGTGCAGATGCTAAACACTCATTGACTTGAAATTTAAAATAACTTCAGCATGAATATAATAGGACAAAGATCTTTTCAACTAGTTTAGTACCCAGATTGAAGTAACAGCCATATTTATTTTTTCTTCCAGCTATGATTATAATCCTGGACTACATAGAGGGAACAAGAAGCATTTTCAGTTGATACTAGGAATTTCAATTGGAGTACTAGTGATTCTATTAATATTGTTCTTAGCAAGTTTGGTGCTACTGCATAATTTGCGGAGAAAGACATCTCAACAGAAACATGAAGAAAAAGGTTAGTAAACCAAGTCAAATCTAGTACTTTTAACTTGGGAAATAGCAAGTTCTTCTATCAAAGCATTCTTGTGCCCTGCAGGTATTTCTGGACGCAGTAGCACTAAACCTTTAACTGGATACTCATTTGTTCGGGGTGGCAATTTAATGGATGAAGGTACTGCTTGCTATATTCCACTCTCAGAGTTGAAAGAAGCTACTAATAATTTTTCAAAGAAAATTGGCAAAGGAAGCTTTGGATCTGTCTACTATGGGAAAATGAGAGATGGAAAAGAGGTGGCAGTTAAGACTATGACTGATCCATCTAGCCATGGGAGCCAGCAATTTGTGAATGAGGTAGCATTTCCATATTTGAATCCTGATTGAGAATGAGTTCTGTACAATCAGTCTATCAGTCTCCTACTATAAATTTTTACCTGCAGTTCAATCAAAAGAATTATATTCCTTGAATTTCATTAGTATAACATTCTCCTTAATAAAAATGCAAATATATCACTGCTCTAACAGCTTAAGAAATTGAAACTATGAAACCTGCTTAATTCCAGCTTAGGCCTAACTGCAGAAGACCTACTTTAGAACATGAATTTCTTAAATAGCTAAGAGGAACTAGAAGAATATGAGAAAATCTTATTTTTCAGCTCATTGATTGTAGAGTCACAAATGCAGGTAGCCCTCCTATCAAGAATTCATCACAGAAACTTGGTTCCTTTGATTGGATTTTGTGAAGAAGAATATCAACATATTCTGGTTTATGAGTATATGCACAATGGCACTTTAAGGGATCACATTCATGGTCTAGTTCCACACCCTTGTATTCATCTATTTACTTAGTAGTAAAAATTGTGTCATGATATAAATTCCAATGTTTTGACAGAATGTTCGAATGAGAAGCAATTAGACTGGTTAGCTCGTCTTCGTATTGCAGAAGATGCAGCTAAAGGTTTATTAATGACTACCTTCTTGGTCCATAAGTAATTTTAGTACTTTTTTACTTCCAAGTTAACAGTTAAAGAGCAATTTTCTATTTCTGTAGGTCTTGAATACTTGCACACAGGATGCAATCCTAGTATCATTCACCGAGATGTAAAGACAAGTAATATTCTCCTAGACATCAATATGAGAGCAAAAGTATCAGACTTTGGACTCTCAAGACTAGCTGAAGAAGATTTAACCCATATATCAAGTGTTGCACGGGGAACTGTAGGCTACCTGGATCCTGAGTAAGCCATGAGTCTCATGTGCCCATGATCAACAATATCTTTTTTCCTGAACATGTTGAACTCAGTTTGTATTTTTTGTTTTTCCCAACAGATACTATGCAAATCAGCAATTGACTGAAAAGAGTGATGTATACAGTTTTGGAGTTGTTCTGCTGGAACTGATATCTGGAAGAAAGCCTGTATCATCAGAAGATTATGGTCCGGAAATGAATATCGTTCACTGGGTATGTTTCCCTTTCAACAATCCAAAGTTGAAACATTAGCATCAGTAAAGGTTGCCAAACCAAGTTGAAACAACATGAATATGTACATTTTTATGTGAAGCAATTAAATTTTGCTAGGAATATATCTAAGACTTTCATGCCAATCCCACTTGAAAATGTTACCAGTTATAAAATCATTGTTTTGCAGGCAAGATCCTTAATTCGTAAAGGAGATGTGATAAGCATCATGGATCCTTCCCTAGTAGGGAATGTCAAAACTGAGTCCATTTGGAGGGTTGCTGAAATTGCCATGCAGTGTGTAGAACAACATGGTGCCTCTAGGCCAAGGATGCAAGAAGTCATTTTGGCTATACAAGATGCTTCCACGATTGAAAAGGGGACAGCAAGTCAGCTAAAATCATCATCTTCAGGTAGTTCAAAACCACAATCTTCACGGAAAACTTTACTTACAAGCTTTCTAGAAATTGAGAGCCCTGACTTGTCAAATGGTTGCCTCCCATCAGCAAGATAATTTTTTTCATATCAAGGTACTAACCTACCTAATAATACCTTATGTGGGTGGGTTTTAATTTGTATATTACTTATCATTATTTCCTTTTACTTTTTTGTTCATTATCATACTACTAATATGTTTATACCACAGTGACACTCATTAACTAGTGACATTATACCTTCAAATCTTAGAACCAATGAAACTGTAATCTTCTTCCTCTGTATTTGACTATTTGCAACAATTAACTTGTTATTTACTTATTTTGATTTAAGCATACTTGATCAAATGGAATGGAAAAGGAAAGTGGCTTCTTCTTCTTCTTCTTCTTCTTCTTTTTCCCGTATAGTAAGCATACTTGATAAAATGTTTTGAAATTTCAATGCATTTCCCAGTCAGTCGCCTCTTTTTTTCCCCATTTTTGGACCGAAAATTGACAATGAAGGTGACTCGTGAGAATAACTTGATCAATTGAAAGTTGAAACGATACCAATAATTCTCCTTCATCGCTGTCGCATTAATTGAGCATATTACAGCTATGGCTAGAACAATCTGTGTAATACATCAGATTAACAATGTCAAAAGGAGTGTTCATTTGAAAAAAGGCCATGAATATTATAATGTGTAATCATCTTTGAAATCCAAGATTCTGATAGTTGGATTTGACCGTATTTTGATGGATTGTATAACACACAAACCTAATTGGGACACCTAAAAATATATATATATATATATAATGCGAATAATATAATGTAATAATTAATTGTAGTTCATCTAAAATATTCAATAATTTGCATCAAACAGGTGATAACATAATGCTTTCTATTGAGCAGCCAACCCATGCTTGCCTTAGAAAAAGAAAATGAGGATAAGATACATATAAATATTTTATATATTATAAAATAGGTTGAAGATTTGATCAACTTCAACTCGTTTGCAAAAGCTCCTCCTTGACCTTGAGAAGTATTTAATGGACTTTTATTATAATTTAAATTTCTATCTAATGCAAAAAGAAACTGATCTTTATTTTCTCTTCTTCACCAAACCGATAGTTTGGTGACTTTAAATCAATTTTATTTTTCATCTTTTCTTTATATTTTCTTTATAATTTTTTCACTTTTTTTATAGAGATTTAAAACAATAGCTCTTACAATTTGTATATTACTCATTATATTCAATAATTTAAATAACAAATTAAACTAAAATATGATAGCATAATCAAACCTAATATCCCTTACATTAGCCATAGTCATACTATCTATGATGAGAGAGAAAGAGTAAGGATAAGCATCCGCAGCAGTTCAAAATAAATTGTAGAGGATCTTAGTCCTCAAAATTCAAAATTTTCAATTATAAAATATTGAAATAAATATGAATTAGTGAGTTTCATAGTTGGGTACAAACTGCACCACATGCAGTTTTTTTTAGAATGTCAGTCCTTAAAATTTATTTTTTTTCAATTATAAAATATTGAGATAAACATAGATGAATCAGTTTCATCTGTTAGATACAAACTGCAACATATGCAATTCTTTTTAAATTGCACGGGATCTCATTCCAAAGGATAATATACTTACATCTAATCTCATTTTATTTTTTATATACTTACATTTTAATTTTGACAAATATCTTGTATGTGAGATTATATGTTTTTTTGCAACTATAAAAGAAGCATTTTTTTACATAACAGCAATTAGACGTAATGAAAATAAAAGTATAAATAAACTATAATTACAAACAAATTTTACTTATAATTTCATGAATTTAACTCTAAAGTCACTATGTTTAGAAAATTTTTATCTAACCATAACTATGAGTACAAAATAAGTGAGAAGTTACTCGTTAAAAATAAAAAATTTACTAATAAGGACAGAAATTAAATAATAGCGGGAGTTTCCTAACAAACACAAGTTATTGTCTTTGTCTCGTATCGTATGTCTCGTTTCGTTGGTATTATCTCATCATTACTTATTTCGTAGTCATCATCATAGGAAACAACAAAAAACGCAACACATTGTCATACGCCATTCCTTACCTCACCCACTCCCACCGCAAACCAAAACCCAACCCCATTTAAGCACCAAAGGTTGAAACTTTGAAGAGAGAAATAATCAAAAGCTAAGCCCTTTTCTTCTCTTCATCGGTTGCTTACTTGTATTTTATCTGCTTCTTGATTTTCCTCTTCGGTGGGGATTAGGATAAGGCTTCTCAATGAAAGATTGATCAACTTTACAAACACCCAGACCCAGTTGTTGCCTACCCTGGCCCTCCTTGAGTCTTGACCCACACCCAGACACTGAGTCTCATCATACAAGGAAGAATAATTATTTTTCTGTTATCTGTTCTCTTTGTGTTTTGTGCCCAGTTGATTTTTCTGCTTCAGCTTTCCACAAAGTAAAGGTAAAGAGTGAAAGATGGAAATGATGCCATACCAGCTTTCCAGGTTACCTTACCAGGATTCCCTCAAAGTACTAGAGGCTGATATACAGCATGCCAATGCTTTGTGAGTTTAATTTTTTTTTTCCCGTTCCCTTTATTCTCTCATCGATTTATCCACTTTCCTTTTTCTTTTTTTGGGGGTACTATGAAAGAGATGGAATGAAGAAGGGTCTTTAGATAATTGTTGATTAATTGCCTTTAATTGTTTTCTAGTCGATAAATTTTATAATTGGAACATAATCAAACTATATACATCTTCATTGAATTTGTTACTCATAATGGAATCTGGTTATCAAGTTGATTGTGAATTTTTTTAAAAATTCCGGTTCCCCCCTGTGAATTTGAATTATGGGTTTGTGCTCTCTATAGGGCTGCTGCAATTCCCAGAGCTAAGGGTGGGACTCTTCTTCAAATGAAATTGGTCTACAATCACTTGGCTCCTCTCTTTCTATTATTTCTACAATGGATGGATTGTTCTTGTGCAGGCTTTCTACACAGATATCTCAACCTCTTCCACATACTTATATACAAGGTGAGTGTTCCTTGATGGAGGTCATCCCTTTATTTGTTAGCCGTTGATTCAAGAAATTTGGTGTTGTGTTGTTCCTTTTCTGTTTTGGATAGGTTCGCCAATGCTTATAATACTTCTTTTTTAAAAGTAACTAAGATGAAAAATAACCGCTGTTGTTTTTTTTTTTTTGTAAGGCTTAGAACTCACCTTGCGGGCCTGACAGAGGGGCCGCAATGAGCTTTCGGGGAGGGGTGGGCGACATGGGAAGTGAAATTATTTATTTGCAAGAGTCAAACCTCGCTACTCTCCTTACATGTCCCTAGCTCTTACTAATTGAGTTACCAACACGGAACATGTGCAAACATGTGCCCTTATACGTTAAGAAAAGCCCATAAATGTATAATTGATACATGTTTTTCTTTTGCTGTTGTTGCTCTCCTATATTACCAAAGGTACACAAAGACGGTAGATCAAACATGTGTACTCATGGAAGGAAGGCAACCGTTGGGGACTTTTATGGTGCGTGAATATTTGACTTGCAAAAAGCACCTTTTTATGTTTTCATTTTCTAAACAAAAAATGTGTAATCATTTATGGCTGCCATGACTGATTATTTCTCACTTTGGTGATGTCATAAAAAATTGAACTTTAGCCGTTATATTGCCATCTCTCCAGCGGCTTCATGGTAGCTTGGAGAAGTTGGAGATTTCTGAAGAAGGGCAATCTAGCATAGAAGGTACAAGTTATGGCAAGAAGGTGATTGAAGGAGATGGGAAACTAACCAATGTCGATTTGCAAAGAGAAGATGAGTGTGGGATTTGCTTAGAGCCTTGCACCAAAATGGTTTTGCCTAATTGCTGTCATGCCATGTGTATCAAATGCTACCGCAAGTGGTAATTAATCACATTGTTGATATCCCATATTGTCAACTTGCAAACTTATATGCCAATGGTTTATCATTTTAACACTCTTCTGCTGGTCTTTTTCAACCTGCAGGAACACACGGTCACAGTCTTGTCCTTTTTGCCGGGGTAGCTTGAGGAGAGTTAATTCGGAGGATCTATGGGTACTAACTTGTAATGAAGATGTTGTTGATGCTGAAACAGTTTCTAAGGAGGACTTGTGGCGTTTCTACCTCTATATCAACAAGCTACCTAAAGATCACCCAGATGCACTTTTCCTAATGTATTATGAATACCTGATTTAATTTTTTACTAAATAAGAAGAAACAAAAATGTACAGATAGGAAAATCCGGACTGCAAATGTGAATAGTCTGGTAAAAAAAAAAATCTTCGGTCATTTCATCACAGCTCTGGTAAGAGAGATTTCTGGATTTTTAGCCCAGAAAAACCACTCCTCTTACTCCTGTGATATATCTCCATTGTAGACTACTCTTACAATTAACTTGGAAGTCCTTGTTTGAGTTCTAGTAGCTAGCTAAAGTTTTTTAAGAGGCTAATTACGATATAATGAAGGATTATGCTAAATCTACTTGTATGTTACTTGTTGAAACAGACTTATATTGAGATGAATCCATGTGATTGTGTATGTTGGAAATGTTGTGTGTAAGTGTGTAACTAAGAGACAAAAGAAGATAATTAATGTGCATAACCATTTGAGGTAAATTTAATTAATGGTGCGAAGGAATATGACTTTTTTTATATGCTTAAAATATTGTTTGTATAGATAGCATCTTGGGCTGGCTCTTTAAACCAAATTTTGGGCAAAATGCAAATTACCACCTCTAATTATAGGGTTGTGCAAAAAATCCCCATTATGTAGTTAAAACGTCTCCAACCCGAATTTTCAAGCTCACCTAAACGTGCAAAACACACCTTACGATGAAAACCTATTTAATCCCAAAAACCCTTAATTTCAGTCAGCTACTTCTCTCCCTAAACAAATAAACTTCATTTGAAAATCCATAAAAGCAAGACGAAAACCAGAGGGTCTCCCGTAGCTCCCATCACCTCTGAACCAGGATGCACAATAGGTTCTTCAACAAGGGAGTTGAAGTAAGAAGGTCTGCGTTGGTCAATGAGGGAGCTCCACTTAATATGACTTCTCAAGCCACAAATCAGGCTTTTTTTTTCTATATTTTAGTTTTTTTTTTCTATTTGGGCTTCTTTGATTAGATCATTAGGTGCTTGTCTAATTATTCACTCTTTGTTTTTTGATGTGATATTGGAGCTACTAAATGAAGGAGGGACGAGTTGCAAGAGGTGTTGAATTTGTAAAAAAATGGCCCAATTTTTATTTTCTTTTTCTTTTCCTTGCCTTGGTGATATATATATATATATATATATATATATATATATATATATATGGAGATATTTAGTAAGAGAGTGATTATTGTGAGAGGTGAGAGGAAGGTGAATCTTGTGTACAATCATACATGGATGATCAAGATTAAAAGTTACTTAAAGGTCATGTACGACCACTTAAAAAATCACGTCGTTATGTTTTAATCTTGACTATTCATGTAAGATCCAATGGTGGATTCACTCCTCTCACTCATAATAAACACTCCTCTCAATTTTAAGAAGATCTTATATATATATATATATATATATATATATATATATATATATATATATATATATAAGAATTCATATCTAGTGAGAGAAGAGTAAATCTTGTGTACAATCATATATGGATGATTAAGATTAAAAGTTACTTAAAAATTATGTAACCACTTAAAAAAAAGTCACATGCATTAATGTTTTAATCTTAATCATTCATGTAAAATCCAATAATCAATATTTACTCATCTCATCTCTTACAATAAACACTTCTCTCACAAGAAAGTAAGATTATATATATATATATATATATATATATATATATATATATATATATATATGTCATATTTAGTGAGAAGAGTTTTTATCATGTAGAGAGAGAATCTTACTATACAACCATACATGGATAAGATTAAGAAAGCTACTTAAAAGTCACGTGACTACTTAAAAAAGTCACATGCATTTATGTTTTAACAATAAACACTTTTCTCATCAGAGTAAAATCCTATATATATATATATATATATATAAAAGTCCATTACCCAATTCACACCAGCCACCAAGCTCCGCCAACAAACAAACTCAAATGCCCTAAGACGAAATCAACAACTCCTCTGAAACTACCATGCGAATACCCCAAATCACTCATCGCCCAGAATACACACCAATTGAGCCCCAAACAAAGACACACTAAGTTCCAATTTGCGCCACAATCCCATAGCTCCCACAACCTTGGGCCCCCATCCACGAACTAGGACGCACGATTCGTCAGTAGCAAAACAACTAGATGCTCTGGTTAGTATTCGTCTTGTGCCTTTGGGTTTTTTTGATCGAGTTGATTTGTTATGAAGAGAAAAAAATGGTTGAAATTAGGGTTTTGGGGATTAAATGAGCACGTGAGGTCATGTGCTTTTATTACCGTTAAAAATGTTAACGGATAGTTATAGAAGATGCGTTTTGCACGTTTACATAAACTTGAAGTGTTGGATTTGAGACTTTTAAACCATAAGAAGTTATTTTGCATAACCCCTATAATTAGAGGGAATACTTTGTATTTTACCCTCAAATTTATATTGTGCTTAGATACATTGTTATTTTTAAATTTACCTCAATTTACCTCAATTAATTTTTAAATTTATATTCTGCTATAATTTACCTACCCATTTTTATTTCTTCCACGACACATTTATTAGTTATTAATCTTCTTGAAAGGACGAAATGATTCAACTTTTTTACACATTGATGTTGACTTTTACTTCATCCATCTTCTTTTCAAAAAATTTGACTTGTTCTAAATTATTTATTATTTATTCTCAAAAAATATTAATTAATCTTTTTCAACTTTATCTTTATTTTTTATTATCTCAATTAAATCTAATAATTACATTAATGAAATTGTAGAAGAGGTGAGATAATTGGGAGAAACAAAATATTAATAGAGTGAAAAAAATAATAATTTAATTATATTAAATTATTATTTTTATTTGATGTTACTTAATAATATCTTTAATTTTTGTAAAAAATTTAAAAGATAAATATAAAAGAACAAAGAAGTACATGAATTTGTTTCCTAATTTTCATGTCTTCAACTTAAACTTTTAAATAAGTTTCCTAATTTTCATATGATCTATTATTTGGGTTGTTTATTTTTTCACTTAAACTATTTAGAAAGATAAATTTTACTTTGGAACCAAAAACAATCAAACTAAAAACAAAAATTTCTAAACTAAATTACGTTCAGTAAACCCATTTCAAAACTGATACTTATGTGAACTAATTAAATATAGTCATGTAAAATGATCAAACCAAGCATGTTGATGTTAATGTGAACTAATTAAATATAGTCATGTATAATGATGATGTTGATATATAATTTTTTTTTATTTCAGTAATTAATTTTACAAAATAATCTTTCAAGAAATAAAATTTATGAAAGATGACACTCTAAAATGAATTAGGGAATCGTTGTCTTCCCTTTTGTTCAAAAGCAGATTTTTCCAAAAACATTAATCCCTTTTCCTTCATGTCCGGTTATCTGAAAACGTGAATTGGGGTTTGGAATTGGAGAAGGTCATCTGCCCTAATGTTAAGTTGGTAATTCATTCCTGAGATATCTATTATATTATCAAGGTGTAGTGATCTTTAATCTTAAATCAGATGGATGCAACTCAACAATCAAAATTATCTTAAAATGCATGCAATATACTCATCTGCATTGCAAATATTACCGAGGACAGTACAGTTAATTTGGTATACACTGCAGTTATATCTGATTAAATTCTAATGTGCCATGAATTCTAGGATGGACATCCTCATAGAATTTTTCTTCTTTAGGAATTACCGTGGTGGATGAACGAGTTTAAGAGAGTGACCTTTCCGGGGAAGAAGATTAACAGTAAGAATGACAATCTAGAAGTTACTTTTAGGAGTAATTGAGAGTTATGTGCCAGCACAAATGAGACAGGTCACAGCTGTTATAATTAGCGGCATGGGATCCTCTAGAATTTTGAAAACATCTGCACCAGTTGCAAGTTAATCATCTTAGGGTTGAAATTGAAAGACCTATTTTTATCTTTAATATTTTATTATAAAAGAGGTTATTTTTAAAGGCTGACATTCTATGTAATTTATAAGAAAGGATTTAAATCCTCTCCTGTTACTCAGAAATAAGAGAGGATCTTATTTGTTTTAACACATAATTTTATACATATCGCATGTAGTATTTATATTTTTTTTTATTTTTTATTACACATACTATATATGATATATGTAAAAATACATATATTTTTAACGAAGAAGACCTTTCCCTATTTTTTAGTAACAGGAAAGGATACCAATCCTATAAGAAACTGCACTGGATCCCAACCGGATACTTAGCTCAGGGCTCAGGCTATTCAATTGTGCGTATTAGTTGTTGCACCAGATATTTTTCTTTTTAGTTTTAATCTAGCAACTAATAATGTAAAACTCACTCTTAAGAGTGAGGTTATTAAGCGGACTCTGACTGAGAGGTTGTGCTTCTGAGTCACTGGTTATAGAGGAACCAAAATATTTGGAGTTGGTTTTCACTTGTGAAGAATGAAATAGGTGTCCGCATGAAATATTAAATTAATAAATTATTAATTGATTGGAAAATCGATCAATAAAATAATATCATAAAGTTGAGGAATAATATGTCAATGAAAATTACTTTTAATTTATTAATAAAATTAATTTAAGATATATTATTACATTATTTTTTTAATTATATAAGATACTGTTATAATATTTCTGGATTATATAAGATACTATTATATTATTTCATAATTATGTGAGATATTAATAAACATTTAAATATTAGATCTTGTGATATTAGCAGAAGGAAAAGGAGGGAAACCAATTTTGTGAGTTCATCATCGTCACAATATCTTACATCACGAATGCTTGTTAAAGTTACGTGAAAATGATTTATTTAAATATTTTATGCTATTATATTGATTGATGCTTTAGAAAAAAAAAAAGCAAAAATTATAGCCTATTATGATGATTGGCATTTAAGTTTTACATTTTTATTTCTATAATAATTTCATATAATACTGAGAGAACTATATTGTGAGTGGAAGAGGAGTAACAACAACAATTCGTCAAAGTCGAGAACTGAAAAAAAAAATCATCTCAAATCCAGGTTTCAAGCATATCAGAACTTATGATAAGTATTTTGATGTTTCGACAATCATTACTTTATTTTATAAAAATTATAATGTTAATTTATATACTCTTCCTATTCACTTTTATTTATCTATTTTAGAAACATATTTTATTTTAAATTATTTGTCTTTTTTAAAAATTAATGAATTATTAATTATTTTTTATAATTATTAATAAGTGAAAAAATAAATAGAATAATAATAATATTTTAAATATTTTAATAAAAGGTAATTCAATAAATCAAATTAATTTTATTTATAATCAAGAATTTTTAATTATTTTCTTATTCCTTGTATAACAATATTAACAGACAAATAAAAGTGGACTATTTCATTCTAAAAATTAATAATTAATTAAAAACAAATACGAATAAAATATTTTTAAGTCGCCAATCCTAAAGTTAATTTCAATGCAATCTAATAACATGCTTACGTTTTGAGCTAGGAAAAATTGTACATAATTAGTTAATTATTAAAAAGTAAAGGTGTCAAAATGGGTGAAATCCGTCTCATTCGACCAAATCCATTTTGGGTTGGGATATTTTTTGAATCGACCATTTAAATTATGTAAATTTTAGATTAACATATTTATTAATCTAATTTAACTTATTTAATTTTATATAATATTAAAAAAACGAACTAACCTAACTCATTCAATTATATAAATTTTAAATTAATATTTTATTAATTTAATTTATCTATTTTATCAAATTATTCAAATCGATTTATTCGATTTAATCCCTTTTGACACACCTAATAAAAAAAGGTTCACCTCGAGATGTAATAATAGTGGAGATATTCAAGATGCAATAGTAATGAAAAGAGATTTTCAGGCAGATTCGGTGTAAGAATCTTTTGCATTATAGCGCGTAATATTATATTACTCCTTCCATTCCTTAGTCACTGTCTTTTTTAAAATTTTTATTTATTATTTAAACACACTAAAAAATATTAATTATTTTTTTAATTTTATATTCTTTATTGATGAAAAAATTTATTGTGCCACATGAAATTAATGAAAATAATTAATAAAGTGATAGAAATTGTAATTTAATCATATTATATCTTATTTTTTTATTTAAGACTATTTAATTTTATTTTTATCTTTGTGAAAAACCTTAAAAGATAATTATAAAAAGATGAAAAGAATAGTTTATATAAATTATTATTGAATTTTTCTAAAAATACTTGTAAAATAATCAAGTTTTAAATAAAAAATAATTTTTTTAATTTTTAATATATTAAATATTTTTATTTTTATTTAAAATTTATTATTTTAATTTTCTCAACAAATTTTTTAAAAAATATTCTAAGAAAAATTATTAACAAATTAGTTGGATCATATTTGTATTAATTAATAATAATAATTATATACTAATTAATAAAACATAACAAAACAGTGCTGGTAGCTTAGTGAAGCCCATTTACCAAAAAAATACAAAATGAAAAAAATTGGGATAGAAAGTGTTTAGCAAAGCAATCAATGTAAGACAGCAAAGCAGCTAGCTACGTTTGGCCAACTAATTCAAACGAAGTGACGTCTTAGCTCTACGAAATGATATCGTTTTGACTTTTGATTATAAATGGAGCAAAAAGGTCAATGGCGAGTCTTAAACGTTGCCGTTTACCTTAGCACTTTCAGGATCTGTGGTGCGGCTTGTTAGAGGTGTAAATTAGTTTGGATAATCCGACCAATCCGAATCAAATCAATTAAATTAGTTTGGTTTGGTTTGGATATTTTGATTGGTTCGGATAAAATCCGAATCAATGAGAGCTTAATTGGTTCGATTCTCGGATTGAGAATTTCAAATCCGAAGAACTACCCGAACCAAATTACTATTGCACGTACAGACACATTAGATTTAGATATATACATTTTCATTTTCTTTCAAAAAATCGTGCCCATTATTATGTTTGTACTGGATACATATTGATATGAGTTTTGACTGAGTTTGGATTAACGTTGGGTGAAGCTCATTATTATGTTTGTACTGACTATATATTGATATTGGATAAAAGTCATGTACATCACATGACTAGTGGTTTTGTTTTGGTTATCATCTTAGTCATTTTCTATCGCCTATTTATGAGATCACAAAAATTGTATGTCATATTGAATCTTTATCAAGATTATGCTTCTAATTGCTGTCCAGTTATTGCCTGAACTTTTTTATTATGTATTCTATTTTTCTATCGCCTACTTGGAGGTTTTCTTTTCTCACTATTTTAATATTTTGGATTTGATATAAACAGGAAATATCAAAGACCAATGATCGTGTGATTCAACTTGAAATTGAATGTTCATTGTCTGATGGAAGAACAAAAGATTAGTCTATGTTATAATATTATTTGAAATTTTTAATATATTATGTGTACTTTTCTGTATTATATGTATAATTGTTTAGTTAATTTTTGTGTTAAAAAAATAATAATCAACCTGATCATCCGAACTAAACCAAACCATAAATGTTTGGTTCGGTTCGATTTGGATTTGACTATCAAAAAATAAGAAAACCGAACTAAATCAAACCAATTGATTTTGATTGGTTCGGATTTATTTTTTCTCAAAACCCGAACCAAACCACCTACTTACACTCCTACGGCTGGTGCCCCTGCTAAGAACCCAAACCATAATAACGTTCCTTTTTTTTTATTACAACCCAAATTCGTCCTCTTAACAGGTGTGTAACTCACTCTGCTATTTCAAATTTGTTAATAATTTTCATCTTCATTTTAGGGTTTCTGGTTTTTTTTTTTCAATATTCAGGTTCCTTTGGTTGATTTTGGACTTAATTGATTTACTGAAATTTGATTTTGGATTTAATTGATTTTAACACTTTCTAGGTTATTATTTTTGTTTTGTAAAAAAAATGTATTTGGTACACCTAATAATATAAAACATAATAGTATAAGATAATATGATAAGATTTCATAGTATAAACAAATTGATAAATTCTTATATTATTAAATATTTGGTACATATAATATAAGTAACTTGATAATATATGTAACTATTTACTATAACTATATTATCATTCACCTTCCTCACCATCTCATTATGCTTCTCACCTAATTCCACCCTAAAGGAACCTTGTCATCCAGCTAAGAAACGTAAAAATTCTATGGCAAGGGAGAAGTTCTCATCCTTGGAGCATATGTCAAATTGGGAATAATGGTTGCTCTTTGGAACTTAAGGTAAAGAATTTCCTTTACCTTAGATACTCGCAAGAGGTTGAAGACGCAACATGCCAGATTTGACATTGTCAAAGCACTCGCAAATGTATTTGTCATTGAGAAAACAGCAGCAATAGTCCTTATATTGGGCCACCCAACATCACCTCATAAGTCATAACTTCACACCTTCGGTAGCAGTAGTGGCAGTCTGACAGCAGTGGTCTAGCAGTGGTGCGACAATGGTGGTCTAGCCATGGCTTTTATTTGACAGTGACCCAACATCACCCATAAGCTATAACCTCGCAACTCTGGCGATGGTAGTGGTGGTCCTAGAATGATGGTTTGGTGGTGGTGATTTGGCAAGGTGGTCCAACGATGGTGTATGGATGTGTGGCCTTAGTGGTGGAAGAGGCTGAAAGAGAATGATGAACATAGAGGAGCCTAGAGTTATGGGTTCAACAGGGGAATGAATGGTGGTGCATAACCCCAGCTCGCGTGGTTGCACATTCGGTGGCGGTGATTGTAGATCTAGTGGTGGTGGTGGTTTCCAGATCTAGTGTAGTAGAGCTTGGTAATTGCAGATCCGACGCAGATGAAGCTTCACGATGGCAGAGACAAATGGTGCTTCACGGGATGGTAGTTGTTTCAAGTGGTGGGGATGCGGTTCTTGATAGATAAGAAGAGACTTGGATCAAGAGGGATAAAGTTAAGGGATAAAGTGAGAATAAATATCCTATCAAGTTTAATTAGATGGTGAGGCATAAGATAGAATAATCAAGTCATAATAGGATAAAAAAGATTTGACTTGTTTTGACTATATTATCAAATTAAACTACTAAACACCTGATAAAATCTGATAATATTAACTAATATTATCAGTTCCTCCTTATCATGTTTACCAAACACAACTTAAAATGTTAGATGTTGAGAGATTGAAATATTTGATAACCATGTAGCAGCAGAGCAGCTTGATTCGGATTGGGGTCCTCAAATTGGGCACGACAGTGCAACCGAATCAAATGGTGTTACCAAATCTACCGTTGATAAGAATCAAAAAGACACTTCGGTGGCAATTAATCCAGTAACTACCAATTAGAATGGAAACTAGCATTTGTGATAATGAAATTTAAAGTAAAAATAATGTAAATAATTGGATTGGATATACTTATGAAAAAAAATACTTATTTTAAATTATTTTTTTAAATGGGTTTATTTTTTAAGAAAAAATTATTTTGCATATAATGTCATATTTAAAAAGTGTATATATCAATAACTATTAATATTAAAATTATTTATTCTTTCACATATTTCAAAACGAATAAAATTTGACTCTAATTTTAGAAAAGAGAATTCTTTCTAATCTTATTTAATCTATTATCATGTGTCTATTAACTCAATTAAATAAAATTAAATGAAGTTGAAAGTAACACGTGACAACATATTAAATGGAGTTAGAAGGAGTTCCCTCCTCTCAAAGTTAAAGTCAAGTTTTGTTTATTCAAAAGGTTGAGATTGTTAACTTTTAAAATAAGTGGTTGAATTACTCTCTTTTTTAATTTATGTTTTTTTTAAGATGGCATCCAAACACATTTAAAAATACTTTTAAGTACTTATTTTTAAAATATAAGTATATATTTTAAAAATAAAATATATCCAAAGGTTCTTAATTAATTTTGATTGTATTTTTTTAAGGTTTTACTAACAAAGACACTTATTAAGGAAGTTAAAATAAAAATGTTTTCAATATATTAAATGCTATATTTTCATCTAAAACTTTATTTTTTAGTTTCCTTAACAAAAGGTACTTGTTAGCAAAACTTTTTTTATATAATTTTAGATTAAAATATTTATAAAATATAGGTTTATTACAAACAAAATTTTAGTTTAAAAGTTTAATTACAAATAAAAAATAAACAAGCATACATAAGATTATTAATAAAAAAATTGTATCATAATTGAATTATTTTTAAATGATGAGACGACTGTATTGTTAAAATTATTAATATTGAGTATTTAAGTTTATTCAAATGTAAATATAATAAGAAAACGATCAACAGAATAAAAAGGGACCTATAAAAAAGTAACTCAATTCAACATAGATGTCTTGTTTAATATAAGAGAAGAAAGGCAAATATTGCATTAGATTGACTTCTAACAGTTCTTGAGGGATTTGAATTAAATATGACTAATCAAAGGAAGTGTTAATGGCACCAAATCAAACAGCTTTGTAATTAGATTATCTAATGGATATCTAATAAATCCATGGTAATAAGGAGCATGAGAATTGTCTCCCTTAATTTTTGTATTTGCTTGGGACACATTTCAACATCTTTAAAATTCACAGAACAAAACACATGTAATGTTACTTAAGCATAAGCATCCTAGCCAACTCCCTTCATTATTCCAAAATTGTTAGTACTAATCATTTCCAATATCATAAACATCCCTGTCAACTCTGTTCACTGTTTTAGTCTTGCTCATAGCAGTCTGCAGTCTGCACACTGAGAAACCCACAGAGACAAAATCAAATTCATTTACTGCATGGTGCAGCTATGAACTCTAAACACTTTGATGATAACCTTGATGATTGTTCTTTATATTGTCCTCCTATAACTTAAAAATTTAACATCATCATAACCTATGGAAAATATGTGTTACTATGTATAATGGATACAGATATAAATGTATAAATTCATGTGTAGTTTTAACCTCATGCGATGTACGTATAAAAATAGTTGAATATTATTGAACACAAACATTATTTGTTCTCAAATTATCATCTCTAACCATAATAAATATAATAAGTTATTTTTTCATGAGTTTTTTAATATCACTTGACCCAAAATTTTAATATTATCTATAAAAATTATCATCAGCTATTATTTAATTTGAATGTAAATAAATATAGTTAGAAAATGGCCAAATTAAAGCCTTATATTTTCTAGTATATGTATCTATATTGTAAATTTAAAAAAAGTTAGATAAAAACTAAATCCATTTATTAGTTGTTTACTCTAATAACAACATGATAATTTTGATGATCAAGTTCTGCATCAACAGAGTCATTTTGTTGAACTTGGCAATGGGGTAGGAGATGGTTACCCCACTGGCGAGCTGGAACAGCTGTGCCATATGCTGGAGAAGGCCTTTGCTGAAAAAGAAAGTATTGTGCAGGAATACCAGGTTTGTCGCTTATGATTGATTAAGACTAGTTTTAGCTAGCACTGATCAAGTTTATTATCAATTACTGATCTCTTTTTGTGATGCAGGAAGAAAGAGAAACCGTTGCCAAAGGCTCTGACTTGTCACCAGTCGTTGCCGGATGAAGCTGAAGCTGAAGCTGAAGTTGGAGTTAGGGAAGTGGCTGATGTTCCTTTGAAGGAGATGATAAAAGAATGTTTGGGGTTGGTGAAAACCGCTTCAGAAGAACGGCCAAACATTAAGAAGGCTTGTGGATGACAGAAATGTGCTTAAGGGTGCCTTCCTGGAGTTATGCAAATTGAAGGATGCTCTATCTCTTGTGGACCTACCAGAACCTGTCTCATCATCTGATTTGGAATCACGATTGATTTGGCTTAGGGATTCTTTTCATAGGGCCAGGGATGATACACATACACTGTCAAATGAGTTGAAAGTGGCATCTGAGGAAATTATAGCACTGAAAGAAGAAAGGAGTTCTCTACTGAAAGATCTTGAACAATCAGAGGAGAAGTCTGCCATGCTTAGGAATAAGTTATCCATGGCAGTTTCGAAAGGAAAGTGATTGGTTCAAGATAGGGACAATCTAAAAGCTCTTCTAAATGAAAAGAACTCAGTCAGTGAGCAGTTGAAGCTTGATTTGCAGAAGCATGAATCTGCAGTTTCTGAACACAGGGACCAGATAAATCGATTGTCCAGTGACGTGGAAAGTATCCCGAAATTGTCCAGTTTAAAATCATTGTTTTGTAGGCAAGATCCTTAATTCGTAAAGGAGATGTGATAAGCATCATGGATCCTTCCCTAGTTGGGAATGTAAAAAATGAGTCAATTTGGAGTGTTGCTGAAATTGTCATGCAATGTGTAGAACAACATGGTGCCTCCAGGCCAAGGATGCAAGAAGTCATTTTGTCTATACGAGTTGCTTCCAAGATTGAAAAAGGGACAGAAAATCAGATAAAATTATCATCTTCAGGTAGTTCAAAACCACAATCTTCACGGAAAACTATACACACAAGCATTCTTGAAATTGAGAGCCCTGACCTGTCAAATGGTTGCCTCCCATCAGCAAGATGTTATTATTATTATTATTATATCAAGGTACCTAACTAGCTAATATGACCTATGTGCGTGGGTTTTGTATATTGTTTATCATTATTTCCTTTCACTTTTTTGTCCATTGGTTATACTACTAATATGTTTATACCACAGCGACACTCCCTGACTAGTGATAAGATACCATCAAATCTTAGAGCCAATGAAACTGTAAACTTTTTCTTCTGTATTTGTCCATTTGCAAGAATTAACGAGTTATTTTGATTTAATTTGTTTATCTGTAAACTGGAATGGAAAAGGAGAGTTTTTTTCCTGCATAGGTACACATACTTGATTAAATGTTTTGGAATGGATTGCTCTTGTGCAGGCTTTCTGCACAGATATCTCAACCTCTTCCACATACTTATATACAAGGTGAGTGTTCCTTGATGGAGGTCGTCCATTTCTTTGTTAGCTGTTGATTTAAGAAATTTGGTATTGTGTTGTTCCTTTTTCTGTTTTGGATATAGGTTCTCCAATGCTTCTAATTGATAGATTTTTTTTTTCATTGCTGTTATTGCTCTCCTATTTTACCAAAGGTACATAATGATGGTAGATCAAACATGTCTACTCATGGAAGGAAGGTAACCAGGGGACTTTTACGGTACATGAATATTTGACTTGCAAAAAGCACCTTTTTTTTTAACTTACACAAATAAGTGTAATCATTTATGGCTGCCATGACTGACTATTTCTCACTTTCTTTATGTCATCAAAAATTGAATTTTAGCTGTTACATTGCCATCTCTTCAGCGGCTTCATGGTAGCTTGGAGAAGTTGGAGATTTCTGAAGAAGGGCAATCTAGCATAGCAGGTACAAGTTATGGCAAGAAGGTGATTGAAGGAGATGGGAAACTAACCAGTGTTGATTTGCAAAGAGAAGATGAGTGTGGGATTTGCTTGGAGCCTTGCACCAAAATGGTTTTGCCTAATTGCTGTCATGCCATGTGTATCAAATGCTACCGCAAGTGGTAAGTAATCACATTGTTGATATCCCATATTGTCAACTTGCAAATTTTATATGATACATGGCTTTCATCATACCATCTGTAGAGTGCGTTACAGGGAGTTGAAGTCTGAATTTTTGGCCATAAAGTTTGATATATTTGACATAGTATGACTCTTCTAGATCGGTATTACTATATGCCGTTGAGACAACCGCTGCTTTGAACTGACATGCCAAAACGTTTGAGCAAGGAAAGAAACTGTATATAATTGTTGAAAGGGAGCATAAATAGTGAACAACTGCTTCTCGAGATGCAATATTAATGAGAAAGGATATGCAAGATGCAATATTAATGAGAGAGAATTTTACGTAGATTCGGTGTAACTGTAAGATTCTTTTACATTTCATCTCAATTCAAAGCGTGTTATATATTAGTTATGTAAATCATTTTGCACGTAATTTTTTTTTTTGGACTGATGTTATGCATTTAATTTTAGTATATTGTCAAAGTATAATTTTTTTTTATATTATCATCTAATTATATATAAACAAATCATTAAAGAGATTTGACTATAATAACTATCAATTAAAATATTTAATATTTTAATAATGTATCAATATATCATTAATAATATTGCATCAAATCCAAACTCAATTATTATTATCTAATTGAATTGCACTTTATATTAGTTATATATATTTGCTAATCGTTAAATACACAAAAAAAAAAAAACACATACACATACAAAAGATTAGAAAGTGTGTAGCAATCAATGTAGAGAGGAAACGCAGCAAGGTTTAGTCAACTAATTCAAACGAAGTGACGCCTTATCTCTTCGAAATGATATCGCTTTGAGTATGAAAACAGCATAGAAGGTCAACGGCGAGTCTTATAACGTTGCCGTTTACCTTAGTTTCGGACTTTCAGGATCTGTAGTGCGCCACTGCCAATAATCCAAACCATAAATAACGCCATCCTTGGAAAAAAAAAAATCTCCTTTTTATTTATTACCAAAAATAAATCTCCTTTTTTTTTTTTTTACCTTACAGTTCGAATTTCATCCTCTTAACAGGTGCAACATTTTTCAGTTTGCTTGCTTGGTACTCACTCTGCTGTTTCCAGATTCGTTAATCACTCTTTCGGATCCTAAAACCAAAATTTTCATTTTAGGGTTTCGGTATTTTTTAAAATATTTGGGTTCGTTTACTTGATTTTGGAATGAGTTGATTTGATTTGATTTTGGATTCAATTGATTTTAACACTTTCTAGGTTATTATTTTTGTTTTGTTAAAAAAAAACTGAAATTGCAGATCCGAATCTTGTTTAATGTCTGAGAATCACGTAGTAGAGCAGCTTTCGGAACCTGATTCGGATTTGGGTCCTCAAATCGGGCACGACCATGATGCAAACCAATCAAATGGGGTTTCCGAATCTACTACTCAAGATCACGCTTCTATGGCAATGAATCAGGTACCTACCAATTACCAATTACAATGGAAATTGGGACAATGCTAAGTTTTGATTTTTGATTAATGCGAGTGAGTGAAGCAGATAGAGCACGTTGATCCCAACAATGGAGTTTTGGGAGACCCTGCTGAAGATGGAAAATCTACAGAGGATACTGCCAGAGATGACATGTTTGTCGATTGCCCCGATGAGCTAAGCACGTTTGATGTTAGGCAAAATGATAGCAAGGAAGAAGAAGAAGCTGCAGCTGCTGAAAATGAAGAAGAGAAGTCGGAAGATGATCAAGTTCTGCATCAACAGAGTCATTTTGTTGAACCGCCCAATGGGGTAGGAGATGGTTACCACAATGGCGAGCTGGAACAGCTGCGCCATACGCTGGCAAAGGCCGTTGCTGAGAAAGAAAATGTTGTGCAGGAGTACCAGGTTTGTGGTTTATGATTATGACTAGTTTTTTAGCTAGCAGTGATCAAGTCTATTATCAATTACTGATCTTATTATTATTATTATTATTATTATTTTTTGTGATGCAGGAAGAGAGAGAAACCGTTGCACGAGGAGTGTTTGATCTTCATTGTCAGCTAAAGGCTCTGACTGGTCAACAGTCATTGCCGGATGAAGCTGAAGTTGGAGTTAGGGAAGTGGCTGATGCTCCATTGAAGGAGATGATAAAAGAATGTTTGGAGTTGGTGAAAAACGCTTCAGAAGAACGACCAAACACTGAAGCCACTATAAGTAATCTTCATGCACTTCTTTCTGTGAAGGACTGTGAGATAGAGGATCTTAATACAAAGGTTGCCCAGTTAACTGCATCCAATGAGAGCTTGCAAGTTTCATCTGAAACTCAGCTTGAAAAGTATCATAATATTGAGAGTGCAATTGATAAGACGATATCCTCTCTTGCAACAATTGTTGATCAGGAGCAAGTATTGGATAATTCTATAAGCGGGAAAATGGTTTATATCGAGGAAGGCACTACGCTTTTAATTGAAAAGTATAATCAGATTCTTTATGAAATTCATCAACTTGGTCAAATTTTCTCTGAGGTTGGCTTGGATACTAGAGAGCAGGAATATGGAAGCATACTTGTTGATGCTCGTGGTGGGTTACTGGAGCTCAAAAGAAAGGAAGCAGAATTGGTTGAAAAGCTTGCTCAGTTAGAAGATGAAAACCGGAAACTTGTCGAAGAGCTTGACAAGGAAAGGGGGATGATAGGGACATTAAATACTGAACTTGGAAATATGAAAATAGAACTTGAGCAGGAAAAGGTTAAATGTGCTAATACCAAAGAAAAGCTTAGTATGGCAGTGACAAAAGGAAAGGCATTGGTACAGCAGCGAGACTCACTAAAGAATTCTCTGGCTGATAAATCCAGTGAGCTTGAGAAATGTTCAATTGAATTGCAGGAGAAGAAAGTTGCACTAGAAGCTGCTGAGCTTACTAAGGAGGAGTTGGCCCGAAGTGAGAATATGGTTGCATCCCTGCAGAGTTCATTACTACACAGTAACAAAATTTTTGAACAAGTTGAAGAAATATTGTCTCATTCTGAACCTGATCAGCCTGAAATCTCTGATATGCCTGAGAGACTAAGATGGCTTGTGGAGGACAGAAATATGCTTAAGGGTGCCTTCCTGGAGTTATGCAAATTGAAGGATGCTCTATCTCTGGTGGACCTACCAGAACCTGTCTCATCATCTGATTTGGAATCACGAATGAATTGGCTTAGGGATTCTTTTCATAGGGCCAGGGATGATACCTATACTCTGCAGGAAGAACTTTCTACAATCATGGAGGCATCCCGCAACTATATTGATTGCTTGAGTGTTTCGCTTTTGATGGAATTACAGGAAAAGGATTACCTTCAGTCAGAATTAACTGAGTTGAGGTTCAAATATGAAGAGCATGTTGGCAAGAACAATCAGATTTCCTTGGAGAAGGATCAGATAGTGAAAATGTTAGTAGATCTTTGTGGCCTAAACCTGGAAGATGAAGGGATTGATCAATGCCCATCCAGCACTTCTATGATCATCAATTTATGCTTTCAAGTTATAAAAGGACAGAGTGGTCACTTCTCTAGAGCATCTCATATTGATGCTGAGTTGTTTGAAAGGATTCAAAGTCTCTTGTATGTTAGGGATCAGGGATTTATGCTCTATGAGGATATACTGGAAGAAGATATGCTAATTAGATCAGATTTGAATAAGCTGTCAAATGAGTTGAAAGTGGCATCTGAGGAAATTATAGCACTGAAAGAAGAAAGGAGTTCTCTATTGAAAGATCTTGAACGATCAGAGGAGAAGTCTGCCATGCTTAGGGATAAGTTGTCCATGGCAGTTAAGAAAGGAAAGGGGTTGGTTCAAGATAGAGACAATCTAAAAGGTCTTTTAAATGAAAAGAACTCAGAGATTGAGCAGTTGAAGCTTGATTTGCAGAAGCAAGAATCTGCAGTTTCTGAATACAGGGACCAGATCAATATATTGTCCAGTGATGTGGAAAGCATCCCAAAATTGGAGGCTGATCTTCTGGAAATGAAAAGGGAAAGGAATAAGTTTGAACAGTTCTTGATGGAGAGCAATGACATGTTACAGAGAGTGATGGAGTGTATTGATGGTATCATTCTTCCAGTTGATCCAGTTTTTGGTGAACCTATAGAAAAGGTGAAGTGGCTTGCTGCTTATGTCAGTGAATGCCAAGATGCTAAGGTACATGTAGAGAAAGAGTTGCAGCTGGTAAAGGAAGAAGCTAGTATACTTGAAATCGAATTAGCAGAAGCCCAGGCAACTGTAAAATCCCTTGAGCAAGGATTATCTTCTTCAGAGGACAGTGTTTCTCAACTTGCTGAACAAAAGACAGAGTTAGAACATGAGAAAGCAAGAGTTGAGGAAGAGTTACAGAAAATCAAAGAAAAAGTTGCTGAAGTTTGTAGTACTACTAAGTCACTTGAAGATGCCTTATCCCAGGCAGAAAAAGATATTTCTGTTCTTTCCAATGAAAAAGAGCAGGCTCAAGTTGGTAGAGTTGCTGCAGAGACAGAGTTAGAGAGAGCTAAAGAAGAAGCAGCTAGCCAGACAAGCAAACTAGCAGAGGCCAGCAGGACCATAAAGGATCTAGAAGATAAACTATCTTGGGTTGAGAGGAATGTCAATTTATTGACTGAAAAATATAATGCCGACCAAATTGTCAAGACCGATACAGAAAATGAATTGAAGAAGCTGCAAGATGAAGCTGCAGACCATGCTAGCAAATTGGCAGATGCCTCTGCAACTATACAATCACTGGAAGATGCATTATTGAAGGCGCAAGATGATATTTCTGCCCTAGAAGATGCAAATCAAATTGCTAAAGAGGAGATATCTTCACTTGGTTTTAAGTTAAATTCATGCATGGATGAGTTAGCTGGAAAGAATGGCAGCTTAGGAAATAGGTCTGTAGAGCTCATTGGACTCCTTAATGATCTTCAGGTGCTTATGAAAGACAATACTCTATTTCCCAGAGTAAAACAATTCTTTGAGAGGAAATGTGAAACCCTGAAGGATATGGATCTTATTTTGAACAAAATAAGAGACCACGTTGTTGATATGACTGCTAAGGGTTCTGAAGGACACCTTATGATGGAGGTAATGTTGTTACTATCCTCTTTTGGTCTTTATTATTTCCTCATGTTGTGTGCATTCAATAATCAATACAGATTTAACCTACATATATTTGCGACCCAAGTCTTCTGACCACCAAGAGATATGTATCCATCTGTAATATAATTGGAAAAGTGGATGATGTTAATGCATAATGCTTTGAAGTGTGTACTCAATAATAAATTGCACGGGGCTTTTGAGATCATATATGTGTTGTTTTGAAGTTTTTGGTTCTGTTAAATCTTTTTTTTTTTAAATCTCTCCCTCTCTCTCTATTGTTGTCTTTGTTAATATGTCTCTGTTTTTTTTTTGGTATGCCTTTATTTTAATATGCAATGTTGTTTATTCCAGGAAGATCCACTTGTGAGAAAAGCATTCTTGGATGGCCTTGAAAATTTTGAAGTTGAACTGGACAACAGAGAGATTAATGGCACTGATATTGACACCTTAATCTCATCACTTGGAAAGATTGTGAAAGGGTTTCAGTTGAGAAACAAACACATTGCAGATAAGTTTGATGAATTTTCTAATTCTATTGATGAGTTTATTTCTCCTCTCCATGAAAAACTACTGGAAACAGAGACCAACATAATGACTATTGTTGAGCACGTGGACATTATGAAAGAAAAAGCAAATACCATGGAGAAGTTAAAAGAAGAAAAGGAAAATATTATTGCCACTTTAGAGAATGATATTAGTGTATTGCTATCTGCATGCACTGATGCTACCAGTGAACTTCAGATTGAAGTTGACAAGAATCTTGGGCAACCAGGCTCCATTTCTGAGGTCAAAAAGTTAAACCTTGAAGCAGATGCACATACACAGCATCATAAGAACAGCAAATATGTGGAAGCCACAGAAAAGTTGATAAATGCTTCTAAAAATGCTCAAACCTTGATTAGACAATTCGAATGTAGAAGTGAGCAGTTAGCTGCAACAATTGAAGATTTGCAGAATAAATTGAAAGAAACAACAGTTGCGTTTGAATTGGTCACAGACGAAAGTGACTTGAATAAGAACAGAGTTTTGCAACTGGAGTCTGATATTCAATTACTGCAAAGTGATTGCAGTGAGCTTAGGAATAATTTAGAGGGTTATCATGCCTTAGAAGAAAAATTAAAGGAAAAAGAAGCAGAGATTTCATCGATGCACAGTACTTTGTTGGCAAAAGAACAAGGTAAAAAATGTTGAAATCTTTCTTAACCATATTGGATTTGATTTAACTTGCATATGTTGATTTGCTTGTTTATGACTTGGTTTCTTTTTTCCAGAGGCTGAAAGCTCCCTCCTTTCAGCTTCTCAGGTTAGAGATCTCTTTGACAAGATAGATAGGATTAAAATCCCAACTGTAGAGTCTGAAGAAGATGATATGGAGCCACATACTTCAAGCCCTGCAAAGAAGCTCTTTTATATTATTGATAGTGTTACTAGGTTGCATCATCAAATAAACTCTTTGTCTCGTGATAAAGAAGAGCTGCAATCAACCCTCGATACTAAGGTTCTTGAAATTAAGGATCTGAAGGAGGATGTCAAACAACTCAATAGAAACTGGGAAGACTCAAAAATAGTCAAGAATGAATTGTCTGAGCTCACCTTTGCTTTGGAAAAAGTTATGGATATTTTGGGAGCCAGTGATTGGGTTGTAGATAGAAAATCTACAGGTGTGAAGGAATTAATACCAGCACTGGAAAAGCATATCATGGCCATTCTTTTAGAATTTGAAAATTCAAAATCTAAAGCCCAGGAACTTGGTATTGAGTTAGTTGGAAGACAGAAGGTTATTGATGAATTAACGACCAAGGTTAAATTACTTGAAGATTCACTTCACGAAAGGACTCCTCAGCCAGAGATTGTCCAGGAAAGGAGTATATTTGAAGCACCCTCATTACCTGCTGGGTCTGAGATAACTGAAGTTGAAGAGGTGGTAAATTTTAACATAGTTTTCTAAGCTTGATTTTCTTACTTGATGCAATATCAATGCTGGGTCTGCAGGACCATTTAAGTTTAAATGTTTAATCAATGATTCATAAATCATAAACTTTCTCACTGAGTCCTGTGTTTAATGTTATGGTAGACAATGAACTATGACACTAAGTTTCTGACTCCAGTTTGCACTTTGAGTTGAATATTTCAAACATACATATCTTAAAAGTTTTATTTTTAAGAGGGAAATCTAACAAATTCACACCTGCTGTGCTCTATCTGATTAACCGTGATTGCTCACTGAATCTGCACAGTTTATTGTTTGAAAAGCAAATTAATCTCCATTGTGCTGCATCTGGACAGATTGTGTAACAATTTGTTACAGGTCTATTGTAATCAACAATGAATTTTTTATAATCATAACTGCAAAATGTTCTGTTAATGTTAGCACTATATGGTTTAGAGTAAACAGAAAGGGTATTTAATTGAAGTCTCTTTACTTCAAGTTTTTGATCCAGTTTCTTTTCCACCAAGTAGGGTGCTATGTTTGCATTGGGTTCTGATTTTAGACTTCATAAATTCGTGTGATCCTTTTCTGGCATAATATAGATGGTTTCAAGTGCTTTTGACAGTTGACACTTGTCTTTGTGTTTGTGAAATAATTGCTTTGTGAGATATGACAGATAGAGATATGTCTGCTTTGGAGCTTTATTTTTTTCTTGAACTCAATGCTGATGAACTAGGAGTTTGTTTGAGGGGTTGTTTTTCCTTTATACATAATTGGAATTTTATTTGTTTTTTGGTTGATCATCTCCTGTTTTATCTGTTATTATGTTGTATTGTCAAAGTTGAAATACTTTTCCTCTAGCTGCCAAAGTTAAATATTAAAGTGATTAAGGGAAATGCATATGTAAATATTTTCCTTCTCTACACAGGGATCACTTGGCAAGACAGCAATACCTCCTGTCCCATCGGCTGCCCACGTGCGAAATATGCGAAAAGGATCTTCTGACCATCTTGCACTTGATATTAATGTGGAGTCTGATCATTTAATTAGCAGTGCAGATACTGATGACGACAAAGGTAATTATGAGTTTCTCATTGATGTGAATTGCTTAATTTGAAAGCTTGAAGACTTAATTCTAGATTATTTTGCAGGTCATGTATTTAAGTCTCTGAATACTTCTGGATTTATACCAAAACAAGGAAAGCTCATTGCAGATCGTATTGATGGAATCTGGTAAATTGCTTTTTTGTCTATATTTTTTTTACGAATGGTAAAGAAGGAATATTGCCTGTTTCAGCATTTTAACGAGTATTAAATGGCAATCTTAAAATTGCATGGTAAAATACATGGCCATAGATGTTTTTAATGTGGAAAGCAGAAGATGTAAAATGCTTAAGATGATATTTTGCGTAGAATCTCAACCATGCCACATTAAGTGGTACGACTTAGAAGATGCTTAAGATTCATGGTTAGGGACAGCCTTAAATGAAGCAATGTAGTATACGTTAAAATGATGCTGGGCTGGTGGTTTCATTCTATAGGGAAAATTTAAATGTACATATATAATTTAGAGTTGTTCAGGGAACAAGTGATCTTACTCATAGTAAGATATCACCTTACTCCTAATGACATCTTCCTTGGAATAAATAGATTGAAGGATTGTTTAAAAACTCAATTTGGTATTGAAAATGATTCAGCACTGAATTGCTGAAAGTGATTTATCAGTCCTTGTTTAATTTATGTTAAAAATGAAATTGAGTGTAAAACTGCTGGAAACTTTTAGCAGGACAGGTCACTAAATGTATTCAGTAGCAGCCATTTTTTATTTTATTTGAATCATTAAATGAAAATTTAGTATTTCCTTGTTTATTATATTAATGCCAATAGTTTCCTTTAATTTAATTTCAGTACTTCAAATGAAAATATTTTCAAACATTACAAATTTAATGTTTTATCATTAAAAATTCAATTTCTAAATTTTTACGTTACAATTTTCAGTTTTATCAAACATTCTTAAGTTGGAGTTTAATATCTTTGTGCAGGGTATCTGGTGGTCGGGTTCTCATGAGTCGTCCCAGAGCAAGATTAGGACTCATTGGTTACTTGCTCCTCTTGCATATATGGCTATTGGGAACGGTCTTGTAGAAAAACTGTGATCAATCCTACCTGGACTGCTCAACACTGAATGTCCTGCATCCGCAAATTGTATTATAGATATAAAATTGTCCCTTTTGATTCATGTCTTCCTTTTTGCTTCTTAATGGAGCCTAACATGTTTTTCTTTGTAGTCTCATCAAATCCCCCGGTTCTCTGCAATCACATTTTAGGGATTCAGAGATTCTAGTCCTCAATGTTTGGGCTCATTCTTTGATAGCCTTCATTTTGTTTTTTTTAATGATGTCCCTACATTGTATTGGCCTACAATTGTTTCAATATTAAGGGATGTGATAGTGATAGGTAGAAAGTAGGGAGATGAAATTTTTTCACTTGTTAGTATAATAAAAATGTAGACAGATTTTAAGTGTGACTGGTTTCTATTTTCAAGCAGCGAATGAGAATTAAGGCACAGAGACCAATTGAAAATATTTGTTTAGCAAAAGCAGCAAATATTGGATTAGCAGCACTGCTCTCTCCTTTTAAAGGAAAAAATTGTGTTTTTGTTTTTTGTTCTAACTCTCTCTACCCGTGTTACATACGGTAATATTGTATACTGGAAACTTGATCTAATATTTTCTTAAATGAGTATGTTTTTACATCATATATGTTATTTTAATTTCATAAATTTTTATAACACAAAATAACAATTTGAATATTAATTATTTAATATTACTTTAATTTTGTTATTGCATATTAAATAAAAGAAAATTATCACAGTTGCTTAATATTTTTAAACAATGTAAAATAGTCCTTATAATTTTTTAACAATGTAAATTAATCTCTATTAATTTCTTATTATTTCAGTCTGAATAAGGAACAGACTCAACTAATAATGATCGCTATCACATTCCTACTGGTTTTGTTAGACTTTTATCTGATAATAAGCTGCAATTGATATCACTACAAATCCTACCTTCCATGAAAGGTCTAAGCATATTGGCATTGATTGTGATTTTGTGCGGGAGAAAGTTGCTTCAGGATTGCTGAATCTCATTCATGTTAAAATTGGTCAACAATTGGCAGAGATAGTGACTAAACCTTTACCTTTGACTACTTTCACTTCAATTGTATCTAAAGTTAGGAACTATCAATGTTTACTTCCCACCTTTAAGGGAGAGTGTTGTCATATATGAAAAATTAGGTGTAAGTTAGTTAAGTAAGTTGAAGTCAGTTATAAATCAGTTACAGTAGTTAGACAGCTAGGCTAATCTACAAGTGGGTCCATAGTAAGGATCGTGCACCACATTACATGTATATAAATTTTTCTGCAAGTTAATGATAGATAATGAATTCATTTTCATACAACCTCTATATTCAATAGGGGGTGAGAGCCTCTGCCTTGAACAAACTCTGTGTTGATTGAATTCGCCATCGTTCTTCACCATGAGGCCAGTGTTGGTTGCCTGCATCTTGGTTCCTGGCATCTTCAAGAGACTTGAGGGCTCTTTGGCTCTTGCTTTCAAATTTAAAGTATTTTAGTAAAAACCACACTTATGCAAGAAGAGCAGAGGAGTCTTGTTTCAAGGCTTGGAGTACTGTCACGTACTAACGTGGTCTGAGTATAGTAGAGTAATAATGCTGAGCACTAACCTGAAGCACTGTCACTCTAGACAATAGGATACTCAAGGGTAATTAATAATGTGAAACAAAACATACGATTATAAAATTATGTTATTTAACATTTTATTTTAAGAAAATATGATTTGAAAAAATATTTAAAGAATGTATATTTCAAAATAAAAACAATTTTTTTTTTGTTTTGTATCTAATTATGATATAAAAATATTCATAAAAATAGAATTCAATCATCTTAAACTTTCACCCAATTACAAATAGTCACCTTAAACTTTCTTTTTTATCAATTTAGTTTTTAAACTACATTAATTCCTGTAATTAGTTCTTCGTAATTCGTTCAATTTAAGTTAGTTGACTAACAAAGTACTGCATCATGAAAAATTCTAAAATAATTTTAAAATAGTACTTTAGACATATTTGTAACCGTTCATATTTAATTTAATAATATTTTATTTTTTGATCTAGTGACATATATAGTAATAAGTACCACACTTGTTATAATTTTAGTGGAATAATATGGTAAGAATTTTTTGTACGTCATATGCAAAAATGTGAATTATTAATAATCTATTTGTCACGTCAATTAATGAATCATATACTTATATGTGATGCATTATTTTGTTAATTAGTTGATTAAGATTAAAAGAATGACTAATTATAAAAATTAAAATAATTTAAGAACTAAATTAAAAAATTTAAAAATTTAGGATGAATATTTACAATTGAGTGAAAGTTTAGATAATTGGATGGTATTTTCTCTTAAATAAATGCAGCTTCCACACCATGAAATGAAGCCACAACAGAGTTACCAATATAAAATCAAGTTGCCACAACAAAACTGCTACGTGAGAAAAGATGCCAGCATTATCAACGACAATGGAACAGCTGTCACGTGGCAAAGATAATGAAACAACTTTTATATTATTGACTGATAAATAGATTATAGATTCTGTGGACAACTATGTAAATTTATTTCTTGTAAAGAACTAATTGTGATTTTGTAACGGAAACAGGGTTATTGCCTTATTAGCAAGGGACTCACCGTTTTCCTGCTACTGTTGAAAAGAATATGGATATAAATATTCATTGCAACATTCCCATAATAGTAACGGAAAACCAAATCAACCGCGTTTGGATGAGTTGGCGCCCGCAGACCTAACAGCTAGTTTGCGTTGCACCTCGTTTCCTCTTGCTGTCAAGCCTTTATAAAATAAAATGCTGTATTCCAGCTTTTTCCACGTTCAATTCCACTTCTTCCATTGTTTCTTCTTCTTTGGTGTCTATTCATTTTCCCCATAATTGAATATCTCAAAGCTTCAATCTCATGGCTTCGGTAAGATCTTCTCTTGTCCATCTCCATCTTCTCATCAATTATAATGAAATGCATGTATGTTTTTTATTATGTCTTTTCTAAAGATTTAGATTCTCTTCTTTTCTTTAAGAACAAAATAGTCTTATGTTATACGAAATAAAAACACAAACTTCCAATCTTATCAGAGCCCACCAATCATCTTTTTCTCTCTTCTTAGTAAAAATGGGAGAATGCAAATCTCTTTTCTAAGGAGATCGTGGAAAAAAAAACAATTTTATTTAATTTGCATTTTATGTTTTCGTCCCTTTTAACTAAAACATGTTACATGAAAGAAATGAACTTTAGCTATATATACATACTAAGTTTACCAGGGTTTTTTTTTTTTTTTTTTTTTTTTGCTTAAAGTTAAAGATGGTGTGCACTGTGCAATGTGAGAAATTTTCATCAATTAGTAAAGTGTTTGGTACACATAATATTATATGTGCAGTATGATGAGCAACAAGGAAAGCCTCTACCAAAATTCGGGGAATGGGATGTAAATGATCCTGCCTCAGCTGAAGGATTCACTGTTATATTCAACAAGGCCAGAGATGAGAAGAAAATTGCCTCAGCATCGGGACGATTTCCTTCGCAAGGAAGAAATGATTCCCGCAGCCGTAAGGATCATCATAAATTAAAGCAATCCTCAAAGGTACCTATTCATTCCTATATAAATTGTTTCCAAATCTTCTTAATGTACACTCTTTGTATTGACATTTGATAATAATAGTATATAATAAAAATAATAATTATTATGTTTATTCTGAAGCTTAATCATACATGGTTTTGGATGCAGAAAAAGTGGTTTATGTGCTTTGGCCCTTAGACAAGGGTAAGGATGTGTTTTCTGCTGCCGGCACACGTGTATCATGATTCTCATCAGTTTTCATCTGAGGCCATGAAATGGAGTAGAAAGATGTATAAGAAAATAGTGCTGCCTACTCAAATCATCGTTGTAGCTTCGTTGTTTCATACATCTACCTGCTTGTAACACGTAACATCCAAAACTGATGTAAATACATGAATCAATGACAACCTTTTTGCAATTACAGAAAGCAGATGTTTTTTCTTTTTTCTTTTTAAAATAAAAAATAACTTTGCTGATGTTATAATGTATTATTGATCTCACCTAGGAAACGTTTGTCTATCGTTTTTAATTTTTAATTAGTACGTAGAAGATATCTTTATAGAGGCATCTTCTATTTAAATGTCACTATCAGGACCCAAGTCGTTTTGACTGGAAGGAAGATAAGATGGGATTATTTTATTTACACTTGAAGCATATTGCTGACCAAGTTTGGTTGAAACTGATGGTGGTTTGGTTTGGATTGGATTATGCATAAATATATTATGTCATGATCACATCACGTTTACAGAGCTAGCGATGCAGTTAAAATTTAAATGCCGCAGCACGTGGGCTTCTAGATGAAGCAAGGGGCTTATTTTCTTATCCGTTCACATTCAGCTTTTGCCTTTTGCCAATGAAAAAATGGAAATCATTTTTTTTTTTATTTTTTAGAAGGAGGGGTAAGGCCCCAACTACACAATGATAATCAATTTGATATGTGACATAACGCCTTTTGACTTTTGCCAATGAAAATCATTTTGTCGAGGTTTACTTGCAGATTACAGAAGCAAAGAATGGAGGAGGGGGGTATTGACATATTCAGTTCCTCAGACTGAGATGTTTTGGAGGAATAGTTTTTGCCTGGCTTATGTTAACACTTGAAAATATTTACTCATATAGTCATATACTCTTTTTGTTTATCTATCCTATGAATAGAGGTGGTAATGAGACTGTTTGAGTCAAATCATATTTCTTTCTTTAAACTCAAAATTCAATTCGGTCAATCAAGCCTTTCGAAGTAATTAAATATATAAATATAATATATAAATTTAAATATTATGCATAATTAAATTATAAAATTAATAAATTAAATTAAAGTATATTTTATAATATATATTTTAAAACAAATAATATAAATATAAATATATTATTATATTATACAAAAATTATTAATTTAAGTTAAACAAAATTATTAATAATAATTAGTTGTAAAAAAATATAAATTATTAAATAATGTATAATACTAAGCCAAATTAAGATGATCCTAAATATGATGTGAACCTAACCCAAAAAATAATTGGCCTAATTTATAAAACCAAATCCGTCTTAATTATTTTATGTAGTAACAGGTTAATAGATCTGCCGAGTGTTAAACACCCGAGCCAGCACCTCACAATGCAAGTATAATAATGCATAGCGTGGATCCAGTCAAAGTTAAATGCTAAACAAAACTCCCGTGTTTGTTTGTTCCTTGTAGCGTGTTGTGGTTTGGCATATTTATTTGGCGTATCCCATTCCCATCTTCTCTTATCAACTCTGACTATTGATACTCACATAAACTTTTTTATTTATATCACCTCACAATTTTATAGTTTTTATTATTTAATTATATTTAAATTTATTTCATTTTTTGCACACTATATTTTGATTCTAGCACATATTAAAACATAATATATATATATATATGAATAGCATTTTTCCTAACCCTTTCTCGCTGGGTCCATACTTCCATGTGAAAATTTTAAATTGGTGTATTTAATGCTTAAAAATTGTTCTTTTGACCCTTCAATACTTAAGAATTGATCCAGTGGAAAATTGCATTATCGAACAAAAGATAGCTGAAAAAATTATGTAAATAATGGTTTTTTTTAACTTTAATTACGTAAATAATGTTGATAACATGTTTAACTATGAAACTAAAGTTGTGTGAATTCTAAATGCCGCTTGAAGCACAATCATAATTGAAACCGCAGGTATATTTAAGCTCATCATTATTTTCTACTAAGTTATCCCAAGTACAAATTAGTGGCAAGAATTTTAAATAATTTATTTTAAAAATTTAAACATGTGTCCTATTGTTAAAAAGAAAAAACCAACTTTAAGAAATGAGAACGGTTATTATCAATTTAACCAATTGCAGTACTTCACACTACTTATAACTTTAATTACATTTTAGTCTAATTAATCTTTACATTATTATTAATAAATTATAATAAATGAGTAATATAATAATTAATGTAAAATTGAGTTTCATCAGTCAAATTAAAGGTGACTAACACATATGTACTTTTGCGATGCACATGATAACATAAAATATGAATTAATATATTGAATAAATAATAAAAATATTTAATCTTTTTTGTACCAAATACACAAATAACCTGTTCTTTTGAAATACGAAAGAGGAACATGAAAAGGTTTGCTATTATATTTTTCAATCGTATAAAACACTTTGACTTTTTTTTTGTACTTATTTGGACAGATAAGCTATTTTTTTATTTTTTTATTTTTCTGGTTATTGAATTGCGTTTTTAAATTTATTTAATATTTAAATTTTTAATATATATATCAAAATATTAGTTAATTTACTTATTATATGTCAAACAAGTAATACACTTACTTAATAACAAGAAAGACATATGTTAAAATTTTAAAGTATATACATTTTCTTTATATATTATATGATTATATGATTAATGTAAACTAGAAGGACTTAGGCATAATAATAAACAAAACCTTATTACTTTCATATCTTAGAGGTTAGTCTCATGCATAAAAAGTGTGCAGATATAGCCTATAGGTAAATAATAATAAAAAAATGTTAAATTAAGTTTTGGTCTATATAATTTATATTTATTTTTAATTTAGTTTTTGTAGTTTTTTTTTAAATTAATTCTCATATTTATAAATATTTTTAAAATAATCTCTGTTATTAATTTTTATTTTAATACTATTAATTTAATTTTTACTAAGTATTTTACAAGAAAAAAAATCTAAAAGAACACTTATTAAATAAAAAATATTTATTGAGAAAAATAAACATCTAATAGAATAAATAAATACATTATTTGATATTTTATAGATAAAATGAATATTTAAAAAGTTTTTATTAAATAAAAAATACTTATTTTATTAATTAATTGATGTTATTATAACAGTGTTATCATATAAATTAATAGCAAAAATTATTTTAAATTTTTTTATAAGTATAAGAATTGATTTAAAAAATATAAAGACCAAATTTAAAATTAGTGTAAATTATAATTAACCAAACTTTAATTTAACCATAAAAAAAGCTGATCAATGTGAGGAGGGGTGTGAAAGATCAAGATTTAGAAGAGATTGTGTTTAATGATTACCGTACACGTTAAGTTCTTTGGATGGGATATGTTAAATAAAACAAAAAAAATATTTAAAAACACTGGGAATTTTCTTTTCTATCTAATAATAATATGAATATCTTTCTTGGGAAATACTGAAGTAGGCAAAGTGTCAAAGAGCACGTGGAAATGGAAGACTATATGGACTCGGAAAAAACGAGGAACAAAACAGTGTCTGCTTCGATTCAATGCAATCTGAAACTGTACACTGAAAATCTGCGTGGCATAGCAATTAGCATCCAAATGAAATGAAAACAGAATGGTGAGCTGTGCCGTGGAAGGAGGGTGCCCCACCGACTACATAGCCATTACCGTATCCATTGTCTCCTTCATTGTGTAAGCTTCTTTCTCTTTTTCTTTTTCTGACCCAATTCAGCTAAGTGTGTCTATGTGTTTGGCTTTGTAATGGGTCATAATTATAGTGCTAAATTGGCCTTTGAATCTGCATATCTATGTGTTTGATGGTTTGCCTCCATGAATTTTGAGGTTTGATTAACAGGTTCCAATCTCATTTGTATACCCTTAAAACCCTTTGATTTTGCAAGTTAGTTTTTCCATCATGCCCTTGAATCAACAACTGCTTTTTCTTTCTGATTTACTTATTGATTTAAGGGAATTTTAGGGTGGTTTAGTTTGTCCTTTTATCTTATCTTTATAGTATCATTTGTTTCCAAAAAAAATACTTATAAAAAAGTATATAACATTGGTATTTTTATGCATATGCTATTGGTTGGCTTCTATCTTTCAGGCTTCTCTTGTGGTCAATATTTCCCTTCCTAGTTCACAAGGTTCCTCGTACTAAAGGCAGTAGCTTCTGGATACCAGTAATTCAAGTTGTTGCCAGCTTCAACCTTCTTCTATCACTTGTGGTAGAAAGAAAGTTCTTTATGTCTATGTCAATTTTTTTTTTCTGTGACAACTAAAAAAAGAAATTCCAATTCTACTTGTTCAGTTGTTACTGCAGTATCAGCTCACTGTCAACCTATTTGTTTTCAAGCTCAGCTATCCTCTATTTATTTTTTATGCAGATGTCAAATAATTTCTTGAAATTTGAAAAGAGGCATTGGTGGCGGTCATGCTACATGTGGGCAGGTTATCCTTCTTTTTGTCATCTTTACTGATTTGTTTATACTTTATAGTATAACCATGCTGTTTCTGTTTATTTTCAGTCTGGGGTGAAGGTCCACTAGGGTTTGGTTTGCTATTGAGCTGTCGCATAACTCAAGCCTCCCAATTATATTTTATCTTTGTCAAGTAAGTAAAAAGGCTTATCAAGTGACTACTTGATATTGAGTTATTAGCATGGCCCTATAGCTGCCAGTCCCTCATTCCAAGAAGATATCCTAAGTTATCCATAGCCTAAAGCAGTTAGTTTGTATTTTCCGCAGCACATAGCAAATAACCTATTGAATATATTGTTCTAGGATTCTGTTTGTCTGATTGGTTTTGACTGGTGAAACTATGATTCATATGAACTCATGGAGGCTTGTGGATTTTTTACTGATGTGATTATTTGTAGGCATCATTGACCATAATTAATTGGCACTTCACCTATTGCTTCAAGAAGTTATATATATATATATATATATATATATATATATATTAGTATATCATACGTTTATCACTTGTGTATTGAATTTTACTTTTTTATTGATATTTCAGGAGGCGTTTACCACTGATCAGATCATATTTTTTTCTTCCGCTTATTCTACTTCCCTGGATTGCTGGTGCTGCTCGTAAGAATCTGAATTAATTTTAATTTGCTTATTGCTGTACTTTTTATTACATACAGTTTGCTGCTTGAAGTAAAGGTAGTAGATGTAAATTTAATGTTCTTTGTCCATAGAACTGCATTGTTTTATCTCTTATTATATAATTTCTTCTATTCTTTTCAAAATTTTGGTGGACTTTGTCTACTTCAGTTGATTATTCCATTTCAAAGTGTTTCTGCAGTGTGTCCACAATATTCTCAACATCTTGTGGAATTTCTGGCAATGATTACCAGAATCGCCCCCCCTTCCCTAGCTCTGTCTTTTCTGTTTGGTTTCTTTACTCGATGTATTTCTATTAAGACTATTCATTCATGCTCTAGTTATCCATATGAAGAAGCCTCTAAGCAATCGCTGTCACATGAGGGCTCAATGGACCATCCCAGTTGTATGCCTACATTCATTGTATGTGGCCACTTTGGTTGGGGTTACAGGTGCTGTTCGTCATATAGAGTTCAGGTTTGATGAACTTAAAGACCTCTGGCGGGGAATACTTGTATCAGCTTTGTCCATTGGTACACTTTTTCTTAGGTCCTATAAGAGACTCTGTTATTTCCTTATTTATTTTGAAGCTCTTAGCCTCCTACGAACCAGTGCTCCAATGCCATTATTAAGGTCATTGAATTCACCATTAAGTCAATAATTAGTTTGGTTTTCAGCAAATGCTTTCCTATCAAAATGAGTAACATTCAAGTTAAAAAACTGATGCAAAAGTCAATGTTTGCTCTTTAATGCATATTTTCGAATGTTTCTAGTTAATGCGTATTCTTTAACCAGTGTGCTTAGGGAACTTGTTTGCAAAAGCCTTATGTTAAATACTGAATGGTTTACTTTCTGAAAAGAGATTCTATACTATGTAGTCCCTTTAATCCGCAGCAAATCTTTAATCTAATTTAACAATGACTTGCTGGTATACAGACAACTGAAATTCATTTTGCATAGGCTGACCCTATATCCGCTAACTTAAGTTAATTTCAAACTGTTGTTATAAAATTTGAGCTTGGATATTTTCTGGATCAATAATTTAACCTTTGCTCATTTATTCTGTCAGTTGTGTGGGTTACTGCTTATATACTGAATGAAATTCACGACGATATCTCATGGCTTCAAGTTGCCTCCAGATTTCTGCTTTTAGTTTTGGTATGCTTTCCTACTGCTTCTTCTGTTGCATAACTATGAAATGACAGACATTTTTAGTTGATTGAAAGTTAAAATTCAAGCCATTACTTTCTGAATATTTCATTTACTTCCATCTTATGTTGGTTTATGTAAAGGCTAGCATATTTGTGCTGGCTTTCTTTTCTATATCAAGTTCACAACCACTGCTCTCCCAAATCAGCTTGAGGAGAAGGGAATCCAGAGAATTTTGCACAATGGGCCAGGCTCTGGGCATACCTGATAGTGGGGTACTAGCACAAAGTGAACTAATTTCAAGGATAGATCCTAATGAAGCATTGGATAAGCTTCTCTTGAACAAGAGATTCCGGCAGTCCTTTATGGCATTTGCTGATAGGTTATATATCCTTCTCTGTACTCCAGTATGTTGACAGACATTTGTGTGAATTATGGTTTCTCTTGAGGACTGATAAGAAATGACTTATTTAAGAGAAGTAATTCAGGTGAAATGGGTAATCTTTTCAATACATGGATGGAAGATGACAGATACTAAATTTGCACAAAGAAATTTTGGTTTAGATGAATGAATCCTTTGTTTTCTTGTCCCACAAGGTCCAGAGAGGTTTTGACCTAAACAACAAAATAGAAGTAAAGAAAGAAGAATTTTTTTTTTTTTAAAACTAATGTTTGTTTAAACAAAAATGTAATATTGTTTTAATATATTTACAGTTGCTTGGCTGGGGAGAGTGTGCACTTCTTTGATGAGGTGCATGAGCTCAGTAAAATACCTGAAGATGACTGTGTGAGAAGGATCTATATGGCACGGCATATTATTGAGAAGTACATAGTTGCAGGTTTGTAATTTTAGTTCCGGGTGGCTTCCTGTTTCATCTACTCCCTTATTTTCGTCCATGACTCCCAGCTTTTGCCATTTGTCTTCTATATCTTCAAAGTTGTAAAACTTGATTTCTCTTAATCATATTATGAACATAGCTATTTGATTTGCACACATTTGCATGTCTCATCTATGGCGTTTTCAGTGAATAAGTTGAAGTACCAAGAGTTTTAACTTTATAGAAAAAAGTTATGTGCTTGCAAGCTTTCCTTCCAAATGTGGGTGTTTTGTCTAATATTTGCTAGAATGTAATTTTACAGGTGCAGCAATGGAGGTGAACATTTCTCATAGAAGCAGACAAGCAATTTTGACAACTTCCAATCTTGCACGCCCTGATCTCTTCCATAATGCACTTAATGAGATTATGCAGCTGATGAAAACGGTAAGTAAGTTCAAAACAATTTGATGGGACCCCCTTCATAAAAATTAGCCTGGCTCTGGCAGTATAATTTTCATCTAAATAACATATTGTACTTCCCCAGAACTTGGCAAAAGATTACTGGTCATCAATGTTCTTCCTGAAGTTCCAGGAAGAATCCAATATGAGAACTAATGGCCACGAGCTGGAGCAAATGACAGGATGGAACTTTTCTCCAAGGTTGAGTTCTGTGCATGGTACAGATGATCCTTTTCACCAGGACCATCTTCTGAAGAGCTCGGATTACAACAATACTGACTTATGACTTGGTAGCACTTATGGACAGTTTTTCTGGTTTAACTGGATTGGTATTGCCTTGGCCAACCAGTTTTGCTTTTTAAAAGGAATTTACTGATGTACTTTTTTTCCCACAACATACATGGTTTGACAATTAGTGTCTGTAGAAGATGAATACCAGAGGAGAGTGAGAAGGTGTAATGAAGAAGTGACGGTATTGTGATTTTTATTTTTTAGTCAGCAATTTACATCTGTACAGTTAGGCTAAAAGACCATGCATGTGCGTTAGGTCTAGCATTTAAACCTTACAAGAAATCAAGATGTTGTATCATTGAATGTAGCGAACAGAAACATTTAAATTGACGTGTCTTTGATTCAGAGATTTACTTATATTGCTTTAGGTACTACCATTGATTGTACTTTCACTAAGCGAACTCATGACATTCCCTGGTCCACTTACTTAATTAACCGCCTCTCCATAGTGTGGGGACTGAAGCTCTGTAGAATTTGTTGCAACATCGTACTGCAGTATAGATAAAGGTAACGGTAATGCATCATATTTAATATTAGAAACAAAAGTAAGTTTTATTCATTTTGTTAGAAGAGGTTAAAATAATTCCCCCATAAACAAATTAATTACGAAATGACCAGACAAAAGTTTCCAACCGCGATTAAAAGCAGCAAAGATGTTTGTTGTTTGTAGTCAATCATAGACAACCAAAAAATTTAAGAATGATCAATCATTGTCTTCTATGGCTGCAACTGAAAAAGTACTTCTGCCTTCTTCCAAACTCCATCAGAAATTCAGAATGAAAACAAAGATGTTTTACTGCAGTACTCTCCGGTTGTCTTCATTTTCCCCTATTTGCTAGGTATTTTAAGATGAAGGTTTAGGGTTTTTTATATATTTATACACACATTATTTCATATCTATATAATTTTCGTTATTTGATTATACTTAATTCTATATTATTTTTTTACACGTCTACATTTTAATTCTGTCATTTTACTGTGATGTGAAATAATGTATACTTTAAAGTAATGCATCAAACATTATTCTTTCGATATCTATGTTTACAGTAATGATATTTACATATCATTTCATGACAAAATTCTTATTTCCTAAATAAGGTGGTGGAAAGAAAAGTGTAAAATTTTGGTGTGCATAAATCACTTACCATTTTTTGCAGCTAGAATAAGAATATCACAAACGCAATTGTCTCCTTTGGTAAGATTAATTAATTACTTCGTATGAATCGATAAATTGATGCATGCAAAGGTGTAAATGAAGTGAGTACTTAGCAAATTGTTTGTGCTTATTAGAGAAACATGTGATTGGACATGCAACCTAATCATTTAAGTTTTAAGAATAAATTGGTCAATGAACTTGTATCAAAAACCTATATGATAGTAGGGCTATGTTTAAATGGATGGTAATGGAGGGAGTGATAGAGAATAGAATGGACAAACTTAAAAGAAATGTGTTTGGGAGTTATTTAATTAGAGGAAGTGGAATGATAAAGGAGAGGCTATGTCACTCAAAATCTTACATTTTTATTTCTCTAAATTGGGTGGCTAAGAAGAGAATCACATGAATTTTCATCTCCTCCCTCTTTAAAGATCCAAATAATAAAGTGACACATTTTATTTTATTTTATTTTATTCTTTATCATTCTATTTTATTTTATTATAAATCATTCTCTTTTCTCTATAAAATTCCCAAACATAACCTAAGTCCTTTAAGAGTTATCACATGCTATCACGGTAGAATAAGATAGCCTTCCCTTTATTCTGATTAACTGATAGGATTATAAATATAAATAATTCCTAGATCTATACTTAATATTTTAATTGTCAAAAAATTTATTCACTATTTCAAGTCCAAAAGACTTTCAAGTGAGAGGCCCGATAGAAAGATAAATTACTTTTATACTCACATCTAATAATTTAAAAAACATTATTATAAAAAAAAAAAAATATCCTTTGCAAATCTCCACTCAAACCTCACCCCACACTTACGACATGATATACTCACTTGGTGTAAATTGATCCCGTGATTTTGGGCAGAAAGGACGGAATTCATTTTTTAATAGCAACGACATGATTCACTTTGATTTTATGACAGTGTGAGTTTTATAATTATTACCAAGAAAGTATGAGTTTTATAAAGTGGGGAAATTCCTTTGAGCTTGTTAATAATATACAACAATGGAGTGGCTAGATTTATTCCTTCTTGCAACAAATACCTTAGGCTTCATCTATCTTTGCAGAACTCTCATCCATTTTCTCAAGTGGATATGGGTTATGTTCTTGAGGCCACCAAAGCAACTCAAAGACTATGGTTCATGGGCTATAATTACTGGCTCCACTGATGGAATTGGCAAAGCCCTGGCCTTTGAGTTAGCATCTAAGGGACTTAACCTTCTATTGGTTGGTAGAAACCCACTAAAACTTGAGGCTACATCAAAGGAGATAAGAGATAGACACGGTGGACAAGTTGAAGTCAAGTTTGTAGTCATAGACTTGCAAAAAGATAGTGGAGAGGAAATAACAAAAAGGATAGAGGAAGCAATAGATGGTTTAGATGTAGGTATGCTGGTTAATAGTGCAGGCTTGGCTTACCCTTATGCTAGGTTCTTTCATGAGGTTGATTCGGAGCTGATGGATGCTATTATAAAAGTCAACGTGGAGGGAACAACTTGGGTCACAAAGGCAGTGCTTCCCACTATGATCAAGAAGAAAAATGGAGCAATCATAAACATTGGCTCTGGTTCCACTGTTGTGCTTCCTTCCTATCCTCTAGTCACCCTCTATGCTGCTACAAAAGCGTAAGTAGGTCCAAAAGCTTTTGTTTACAAATTTTTCAAATTTCATGTATGCTTTTTCTTCAGCTCAGGCTCTTCTTTTTTTTTTTTTTCATTTTTAAGGATATTGTTTTAATTGATCAACTGCACCCAAAATATTCTAACATCAAAGTTATCTTATTTAGTCAAGTTTATGTCTTTCTGTTATTCTATCTGAACCATGCTTAGAACAGAAAGTGACTTCATTTTAGTTTCTCAAAACTTTGATAGGGAAATCTCTCTGTTTTCTTCTTGTCCTTAACTACAAATTTTAGTAGTTTCACTCCATTGAATTTGTGTATATGGATATTGGAAACTATAAGATCAACTTGCTGTTTTCACAGATATCTTGCAATGTTCTCGAGATGCATCAGTTTGGAATACAAGCATCAAGGAATTGACATCCAGTGCCAGGTTCTCTGTTGCCTCTCCTCTTTTCCTTTCTGTTTGATGGAAAAATTGTGACATTGCCAACTCATAGAGATATTAATTGATCACTTAGGGATCAGAATTATTAGAAAAGGAAAATACTACATATGCAGAATTTTTATATCAAAGTTGTGGACCGAATGAATTGGTATTATTATTTATCCTTGAAGAGCTGAGTGGTTTCATCACCATTTTGACTTATCTAACAACCACTCTTGATCTTAACAAATTCTCACTGAATTTTGTCAATTTTTTTTTTACTGTGTGGCACTACTCATTAAAAAAAGGATCCATTGATTAATGATGGGAAGTACTTTAAATAGAGAGACATTTATAATGTTTCTAAAAACTTTTTTAGTATCGATGCTCTAAGTTTAAGAGCTATTGATTTTGAAGATATTTAAATTTATGACTGAAAATAAAGAAGATGAACCGTTACTATTATAGTAAACTTGATTTTCTCTTGTCTCTCTTCTTAGAGCATGTGAATGGGTTGAGTTTTATGTTGTGCTGTAGGATGTAATCTGTGTGTACGTGTTAATCGTAATGTATTGCCAAATAAAAGAAGAGATGTGTTTTGTGGGTGCACATGTTTGATTCATATATATTGGTATATTGCTAATTGCTAATACAAATAAAAAAGGAGGTCGTGATGCGTGTGTGCATGTGTTGCCTTATAATGAACTGGGGTATCTAACAGGTTGGGTCAACTCATGAACTTATAGATTTTGACTTAATTCAACTCATGAGTTAGATTGGGTCAGCGAGTTAGATCAGGTTGGAAAATACTTTAACTCATAAAGTACGGGTCGGATGATGAGTTTAGATAGTATTGACTCACGCAAACTCAACTTATCTAAGTATGATTTTTTTTTTTGTAAAAGTCATTTAGTTATAGTGGTAATTTATGTTGTTTTTCTAATAATTTTTTTATATAGTCAATTAAGTTTAGGTGTAAGTATTGTAATCACATTGAGAATGTAACTAAGAAAATAATGATTAGAAACTCATAAAATGTCTAATAGACTAATGCGATGAAAATCTAACTGATTACTTGGATGACAAAAAATTTCATGAGAAAATTGATAATAAAGTAAATGATTATGTCAATCTATATTCTATATGTGATGATATTGACTTCAATTAACTTATGTGATTTGTTATTTATAACTTTTAGGATATATTAGCTTGCTTTAGTTTATTTTATATTTATGTTAACTTAATAAGACTTATTAAGTTTATTTATAACATTGACTCGTCTCTTCTAAACTCTTATGAGAGTTTAGTCACTACATTGTTAGTTGGAAAAGAGACACTTAAGGTAGATGATGTGATTGTTATATTATTGGATAATGAAAAATTTAAGAAGCCAAGTGTTCAATTTGAATAGTTATTTTTGTTGTCAGATCTGATCGTGGTAGAAATATGTCTTGTGACATCAATTTTAGTAGGGATAATTCAAGATCAAGTTCTATGCTAAGGCTGAATTATGTAGAGAAGCAATGTTATTATTGTCATGAAATTGGTTATAATAAGTTTTATTACAGGAAATTTAAAGCATATATGGAAGAATTTGGGAAGAGTAAAGGAAAAGAGAAGTTTGAAAATGTTACAATCATTGTACAAGAACCTTTGAGTTATGAAAATGAGTTAAGTTATTAATGGTTGAAGAAGACAAGAGTGCTTATAATGATCACTAGTTTTTAGATTTTGCTTATTCTAATCATATTTATTCCAAGAAGGAATGGTATGATATGAATGATGCAAGTAGAGATGAAGTGGTGAAATTGGCTAATGGTGATTGCTTAAATTTTGTTAGAAAGGGTAATGTAAGAATTAAGATGCATAATGATAGTGTGAGGACACTTGGTGATGTGAGGTATGTGTCTGCGCTTGGAAGGAAATTAATTTCTTTGAGTAGACTTGATGCGTTGGGATATGAATATTCTATAAAAGGTGGAGTTATGCGAGTTTGTTGAGGCTCTTTGGTGATGATGAAAGGCAAGAAGACTTGTGGTAATTTGTATAAGTTGATGAGAGAGACCATGGTAAGAAAAGATAATGGTGGAGCATTGTAATAATATGAAGAAATGTGTATATGCCTAAAAAGAAAGTGACATTTGTAAATATTTAGATGAAGCTGATTGGCATCAGCTTATTCCAATCACACGGTAAGGTGAAGATTTATTGGGCATTGCCTTTTGTTGGATTCGGCCAAGCCCATTTGTAGTTGAACATTTTTTTTTAAAAAGTGTGGTGTGTGTGCATGAGACAGAACATGAGGGAGTGAGAGTTTGTGTTTTAGAATTGCATCTTCCTTTCTCTTGTAGCGTGTTGGTGCGCCGTGCATGAGAAAAAATAACCTCAATTTTTTTATATCATTTTTTATATTACTTTTTACACTGATTAATCATGTATATAAATTAGTTAATAGATATTCTATTAATCAATCAATACACATATGATTCTCATTAACTAACTAAACATGTAATTAACTATGAATTTGTACTTCATTAACAAATGTCAAAAGTGTTGTAAAAAAAGTAGTTAGATGATTATTTTTTGAGAGAAAAAGGAGAGCTATGAGAGTGTGCTCATTTTCTTTGTTGGAGTGTCGTGAGGCTTTGAGGGAAAGGAGATTCTGATGTTGTGAGAGTATTATGTGCGGTGGAGAAAATTAATGAGTGTTATATCTTTTCTTTGAGTACTTTGTTTAAGTAAAAACATTGCTTTGTAAGGATGAGTGTATTGAAAATTTGGGTTTTAGAGAGATATTCTTAAGATTAGTGATTATAATTGTTTGTTGAAATTATTGAATTGATCTGTGAAATTGTAGACATAGATAATAAAAATTGAATAACATTATTTTTTTTGTGCTTGTCTATTTGCTTATTTTCTTGTAGGTGGAGAACTTTTTTCTCGACAAAAATTTTAGAAATGAACTTTATATAAAAAAATTATGTAAAATTGATTTTTTCGCTTCTAATATTTGAGATATACCAAACTAATTCTTAGTAATCTTTTCTGATGCGGTGCTGATCGATACACAGGTTCCATTATTTGTGTCAACAAAGATGACAAAGATGAGGGCATCTCTGTTTGTTCCAACGCCAGAGATGTATAGTAAAACATGCACAAGATGGATTGGCTACGAGAGTCTGGTTGTGCCCTACTTCCTCCATTCTCTTCAGTGGTTTCTCATACGGACAATTCCTGATGCATTGGTGGATTCCTATATGCTGCGTTATTTTCTTTACTGGCGCAGAAGAGGTCTTCTTAAGGACTCCAAAATTAAAGCATTGGCTGCATCTAATTCTGAAGCAAACATCATCCATGATGAGACAAATTAAGTCCTAGTTTGTAAAAGAACATCTCTATAAATTGAGAGTGATAATGAAAGTCACAATGAGTTACAGTATCTTTTTTGTCTTTTCTAGATTGGCCTTTCGAATTATTTACCTCCTTACTACTATTATTTATAATAATTAGTGGATTAATAAGCACTGATGTGTCTCTCAATTTGTATTTTTTTTTTTTTTGGTTCATGTAATTATGCATACTTAATATATGGTTTCAAGAGTGAGTCAAATCTTAAATGGGAGTTGTACCTTAAAACATCAAGAAAGAGTGAGGCACACTTACTCAGAGGCGCGTAGCACAAATACAGGTGTGGCCTTTGACAAGGAGGAAATATAGAAAAAAAATAAAATAAAATAAGAGTGACTGAAGAAGTGACGATAGACCAAACGGTGACCTCAAGAACTTATGAACTTGGATGAAACGATTTTCCAGTGAAGAAGAAGATCTTTGGTTTCTTTCATAATATATAAGTTGTAATTGCTATAATAGAGTGAACGTGAGTCTTCAAAGTAGTATGTTTTACAGTTTTAATCCCTTTTTCATTTGAGTTTTATTTGCTAATCATAGCGTTTTGGGAATAAAGACATTTGGACACCACCCAATATAATCTTCATTATGAGTAGTATATATATAGATTTTGTCGGTGTTAGTTATCATTCGCTTTGCCATCTTTGTGGTCACCTTTTGTATTCTAACAATCTAAACCATGTGGGCCGGTAGGTACAGTTAACCAAAAAGAGTTTCCCTTGTAGTTACAACATGGCAAGAGTAACAATCTATTACCAAAATGGATGGTAAGTGAGATCGATGAGATTAAGAGTTTGCTCAATTAGTAGGATTAAAGTGTGTCTACTCATACAACTAAAAAAGTGTGTCTACTAAAAAGTGATCTGACATTATTATGGGATAACCTCTTTTTTTTTTCCCCTAATTCTTACAACAAAAAGAAAGTGAACACTATATTTGAATGAGAAAATCACTACCAATTAAGAAATTCATCTATTTTATCTGACAAGTGTGAATTAGTGACAAAAACTTTAATAGATCTTACATTTAAATTTTGTACCCTCAAATAAACACAAATAATCTAATGAAAAGGTGAATGTCAAATCCATTACTAAGATTTCTATGTCACATATCATTGACAAAAACTTGAGAACAATCATTTTTAATGAAATATACATGATCATAGTATTGTATCATTCATAAATGATTTATACTACATTCAAATCATACACATAGAGAATTATGAGTTTAATTTTGATTTATGAGTGTAAAATGTTTTATTATTATTTAATTATATTTTATCACATCATTAAAGTAGTTCGATTATGATAACAACCATATGAAAAGTTAAATTCTTTAAATAATGTAATAACACAAAAAGAAAAAAAAAAGTTTTACCCCGACCATAGATTAACTTTAAACTTAAAAAAAAAAAATCCTTTTATGCATCATCAAATTTATATTTGCATTTATGTATGGCATATATCAATACTTTTTTTATACCTATCTACATATATATCAAACTTAATAATTCTATGCAATAAAATTATATTTATTGTATGAGATGTGCACTAAATATATTTGTGTCTATGACTTTTGTAAATCTTGCGTTTTCTCTTACTAATCCATCAAATGGGCATACGCTCCGTAACGTCCAATCGCAACAAGAGTTTAAAGCTGGGTTACCAATGAAAAATAACGTTTCACCAACCACCTATTTGTTTTGCATTATTTTTTCGGGTGCATATTTTGTTTTACATTTGAGCAAACATATGTTTAATGTTATTTCACTTGTTTTGGATTACTTGTAAATGAAAAAATTTCTTAACAATTCATTTGTTTGCATCAGTCTACTGCTAGTAACAGTTCACTTTTGGTTTAATTTAATAGACTTGGGATTATGTTAACTTGAACATTGAGGCCTTCAACTTTGTTTTATTTTTAATTTAATTTATTTTAAATTTAAAATAGTTATAGGTTTATGACTTATTAGTATTACATTTCAAATAACATTAAGAGCTCTTTTAAATTTAAGATTTATGTAATTTATTGTATTTTATATAATATAGATATAGATCAGTGAATTTTCTTTAATAAAAAATTCTTATGCATAGCATGAGTTTTATATAAATAATATCAAATATTATTCTTTATATGGATTTTTATTCAGGGATAATCATAATTATATGAGTAGTTTTATATGAAAATTTTTTAAATAAGTGACTTTTCGTAATTTAATATACGAGATTCTAAAGAAGACGTTGAACTAGAATGATAAAGATATGGATCCTAATCTAAAAGCAAAGTTATGGATATCAAAATATAAAAACGTAGTTCCATATTGATAGTTGATTTAATTAGAGTTAGAAACATGTAAAAAAAAATAGTAGAATTCAATTTACATAAATACTCTTTATCTTAAATTTCTTTTCTTTATTCTCCCACTCCTTTCCCATGCCCCATTTAAAGAACTATCTAGGGACCTTACCTAGGAGTCCCTCCCCTCTACCAGCTCCATAAGGTAAATTCTTGATATTACCCAAAAAATATATATAAAAACGCATGGTCGATTTCAGTAAGTCAAGTAACTTTGAATTTGTAAACAACTATTTAATTAATGATGAGAAATAGTCATTGTTTGATCGAACCAAGGGATTGTATAATTTGAATCGTATTTTGTTTTTTTTTTTTTGGTATAACTTGAATCGTTTTAAAAAATATAAGTAATACTTAGAACTTATCGTAAATATATAGTATATACAGCCACATCACTGTAGTAGAGTCTTCCTGTTTTGGATAATTTTAAGAAGGAAATGATACGTGCATATATTATTAAGTTTACATTCCTTACATTTCTTAACTTGTAAAATCTCCATCACATAATTAAAAATGAAGAGTTATGATAGATTATAAAAAAAAAGTGGATCACTAGAGAAATGTAATCTGTTACCTGAAAATAACATGTCTCGTTAGTGGTTTTAGGCCTATCAACGTAATACACACGACATTAATACGTGGGATAATGCTTTCTGCCAATTAGGTGTGTGCACATCTGATTCACCTCGTGCCGTCCAATCACCACTTGGACCAAGGACTATATATAATATAGAATCAGAATATGTGTAAAGAAACAAAGTAAGATAAGATGAAATTAAATAATAACAATTATATAAATATAAAATAATTTATTCTTACATTATAAAATTAAGTAATATTTAAGAATAATAATTTATTTCTAGATTTTTTATTATATTTTTTTATTGAAAATAATAAAATGTATTTGATTATTTTGCTCTTGATTAGTGATGTTAGTTTTTTTAGTAAAAAAATTAATAATACGTACACAAAACTTTATGTCTTTTATTTTTGTCCCAACCTTTCGTTTTTTCTATGCATAACATTATTGTTTGTTATTTATTTTATGTTGACTATTAAAACAATTAATTACATATAATATTAATTATCTATTTTTTGATTAATTTGCTTAATCAAATAGGATATTTTCGTGAATAACTTTATGTAAAAATTAATACATATAATGTTTTTATACATAATTAAACTAATTTAATTTTTTTAATTTTTTATTATTTTAAAATAAAATGTTAAAATTTAAAATTTTAATTTATAACATATTACATATACAATATATTAAAAATTAAATATCTAAATTATATTTTAAATAAAAATTAAAATTTTAAAATATGACATATGCAATACAATGTAATGTAGATATTATTAATTAATATTAATTAATATATATGTATAAATGTGTATACAGAGTATGATATATTGAGAAAAAAAATAAAAATTATCTTATATTTTTAAAAAAAAGATATAAGTATTATTTATATTTTTTAAAAAATATAATTAAATAAAAAAAATAATAAAAATATATATATATAATAAATAATATTAAATTAAATATAAAAAAATATATATATTTAATATAAGAATATAAATGTTAAAAAAGAAAACTGATAAGAACACCACCCACTTGATACTGTTTAAAACAAACCAAACCAAACAAAACTACCTCCAACCCACAGCATGTGAAATGACGTGAAAATGGGCCACTGCAAGACCCAAATTACCAGAGGCTACACCTTCTTCTATCCCTGTTTGTTTTACAAATTCTATTTTTTACATTTTTTTTTTTCATATCATTTTATACATTAATTTTTATATTATTAATTATATCATTTTTATATATTTTTTATTTAATTACAATTATTTAAAAATAATGTGTAAAGAGATGTATGAAAAAAAATAATGTATGAAGAAGATTTTTCTCTGTTTTATTGACTCTGCGCCCATTTTATTGTCTCTTTAGCAGTCTGCTAAATCAATATTCAATTTTCAATTCAATGGCCCAACCTCCCACTTTAATTCTGGTGGTTTTCCGCTCATCCACTTTACCCATCTCTCTCTCTCTCTCTCTCTCTCTCTCCATATAAATTCAATGCTCTTCTCTCCACTGAGCTATCTATCTTACCTCTTCTGGTTTTCTTCATAACCTGCCTTCTCTTCTGTCTCCTTAAATAAAGTATAGTATTCTCTCATCACAAAACTATAGTTATTTGAAACATGGAATGCTGTATAATCAACAGGCTCAAGACTCAACCTTTCTGGTTCGTGGTGCTCTTCGCATTGGGTTTCTTCACGCTTCTGAGATTCGCTTTAACTTTTCTCAGATGGGTCTATGTCAATTTCCTTAGGTCACCCAAAAACCTCAAAAAGTACGGATCTTGGGCACTCGTTACCGGACCCACCGACGGCATTGGCAAAGGTTTCGCCTTTGAGCTTGCTCGTAAAGGGTTGAACCTTGTCTTGGTGGGTCGGAGCCCCGAAAAGCTTAAAGACGTGTCGGATTCGATCATGGCCAAGTTCGGAAAAACCGAGGTTAAGACCGTTGTGGTTGATTTCTCCGGTGATCTTAACGAGGGTATGGAGAAGATTCGAGAAGCAATAGAAGGTTTGGATGTTGGGGTGCTGATTAACAACGTGGGAATCTCGTACCCTTATGCGAGGTTCTTTCACGAAGTGGATGAAGGGCTTTTGAAGAATCTGATTAAGGTGAATATAGAGGGAACTACAAAGGTTACACAAACTGTTCTATCTGGTATGCTTAAGAGAAAAAAGGGAGCTATTGTTAATATTGGTTCTGGTGCTGCGATTGTGATCCCTTCGGATCCCCTTTATGCTGTCTATGCCGCATCCAAAGCGTAAGTAATTGCCCCTGTATTCTACTTCTTCCATGCACTGAGATTTTGTTCTTTTTTTAAGGCTCCAAGTATATGTTATAGGGAAAGTATAGTTACACAGATTTAGTAAGTACGGAAACTTCACTGACCAAATGTTTGACATTTTGTTTTGCTTCAATCAAGAAAGAGAAATACTCGAAAAGGAGAAAAAAAAAGCTAAAAAACTCAGTTTGTGAGATCTGTATAAATTTTGTCATATGTGTAAGTAACACTGCCGTATGTAATATGTATGTGATGTGATATTTTTTTTCTGAGCTGAAATAAGGTTTTGTGTTGGTTGCATCAGGTACATCGATCAATTTTCCAGATGTCTGTATGTGGAATACAAGAAGAGTGGGATTGACGTGCAGTGTCAGGTATTGTGCTCTTGTTTTACTTTTCAGTCACGTTACACACTTCTTACTTAGTATCTTTTTTTTTTTTTTGGGGGGGGGGGTGGGGGGTGGGGGTAAATAGTAATTTGCTTTTGTTCCCCCTCAGTATTCAAGTTTTAGCCAATTAGTTACTGTTCTGTATTCGAGCTAATCAATTATCGATTAGAAGAGGAAGGAAATCCAGCTGAACAGCTCTAGTCTCAGCTGAAGTCAGTTGAAATTTTCTGGTGATGACAAGCATAAGCTTGATGTTTCCCACTAGATTTGATTGCTTGTGTCTAGGACACCGCTTGTATTTTGATTTGGTTATTAGAATATTTAATTTACTTGGAAGATCACCTCTTTTTTTCTTCTAACTTTTGTACAATCAAAGTGCTGCTGCTCAAACATAAGACCTTGATCCAGATCCTGACCCACCCAACCTGTCCCAACTTAGGCTTTGGTGTCATTACCTTTCTCATTATTATGAACTTTAGCAGGCCGGAACTATTATCATGATATACAGCATATAATTCAAGTCATTGTCATATGACTAGTTATATGCGTACATATTCTGTTTGTAGAAGCACAAATCTTTACGGTATAACTTTTGACTTTCATAAACCATGAAGAAAACTAAAATGAAAAGAACCCCTTTTACTTTTTGCTTTTCTTTTTCTAAAGTTGAAGCTTGTTTGGCTATAAATTTTGCTGCAAGTAGAAGACTTGACATGTTATAATTCTGTTTAATATTGATCCAAGTGTGCAACTTGTTTATGATAAAAATTCTAGCTTTTGTGTGTGATATTTTCTCCATCCGTGGATAGCAACAATTGTAAAAGCATTTTGGGTGCTATTGGCAATGACATCTTTTTCTTTTATAGTCAATTTATTTTGAAATTTTACTTTAATATTCACATGGTGTTTTTATGGTACCCTATTTATTTTTTCTTTTTTTAAGGTACTGGTATTTTGTTCTTGTATACAAATGACCACACTTCTTAAAAATTGAAATTAGCATGCCCAGTCAATGGTTTGAGTTCATTATTTATGAGTATCGACTTTCTTCTGGTTTCATCATTAAGGTATTCTAGGTTCAGTTATTGACGGGATTTGGAAACATGAAAACGTGATTGACGGTTGTGAATTATTAGGTGGATGCACTGTGCACTTTTATATTCATGGATGTGTCTGCTATTTCCCTTTCCCTTACTCCATCCTAATTTTTTCTTCTAACAGTTGGAATACTGTCCACCTAAATATTGTGTATGAAAGAGAGTTGACTATATGGAAATGGATTGATTTGCTTTTACATGTGCTGAGTTAGCTATGATTTTTGTCATTTCTGATGGAGATTTTGTGGAAGCAGGTTCCATTATATGTGGCAACAAAGATGGCATCAATCAAGAGATCTTCATTCTTTGTTCCATCAACAGATGGATATGCCCAGTCAGGTGTGAGATGGATAGGCTATGACCCTCGTTGCACACCATACTGGCCCCATACCCTTCTTTGGGCCTTGGCATACTCATTGCCAGAGTTCATTGTTGATGCTTGGCGCCTGCGATTTTGCCTTGGTATCCGAAAGAGGGGGCAGCTAAAAGAGTCAGGGAAGAAGGAATAAAAGGAAGCTCGTTTCTGCTGTGTAGGCATAGATGTTGCTGATATATGCAGATTGCTAGTAGATTAAGATTTCAAGTGTCTGTTATGTTTTTTATTTTCATCCTAGTGTTGTTAACCTTTATGAGTATCAATGGGCTGGCCTATTCTTTTTCCTCCCCTATATTTTTGGTTGTTTCTGTTTGTTTTAGAATGTTGGACTCTAATATATTGGTAAATTGCCTAACTCGCTTTTCCCTGGTTTTATTCCTTCCTTTTCTCGCACCCCGAGCTTTAGGAAGTCTGTGGTTGAAGCCCACAGGGAAAATTTTTAATAGGAAGTTAAACTGAAGAAATTATTAATCACATAATAGTGAATTAAATTTACTTATTAATCACTTATGTTACAATTGTTTTGTCGAGTTCAAAATATTCACCAAAACTTATCTATTTATATACAATAAATCAAAAAGCTTTTGAATTCTGTAAGCCTAGATTATCCTTATGTCATTTTTTTATCTGGGGGAAAATCTCGTGTCAAATGTTGATTACAAAAGTACCATATTTTAGTTTACCTTTTAAATTGAAGCACACTTTCAATCTTATGATTCCACTCAATTATTGTCGCTTATAACATATCTACAGTCCTATTATCTCACTTGATTTTCGCCATTGTAAACTATAGTCTTTCCAAAGAACAAAATTACGAAAGTTATTATTGTGTTTATTCTGTTTCAACAAAGCTAGTTCTCATGTTTTTAGCTTTCAAAATAAGAAATTTTAAGGAAGTTGCATAATGGACATGAAAACTTGATGAATTTGCGGTGAAGTTTTTTTATAAGAAAGTAATATAGCTCTCTCTTACAAATGAAATTATCTCTTTATAAATTTGGGTTTAGAGCTTGAAAATGTACATCCTTTATACATACTAGAGCATACCCACCCTGATGAACTATATCTATTCAGGTTAGCCTTGTCCATCTTACCCGACCGATCCGATCTTATACCCTCATGCCTTTGACGATCTTACTCAATCTCTCACACACTCTGACCGATCAGACCTTGCATGCCATATTTGGTCTTACACCTCATCCAACCTAACTAGCTGAATCTCTTACAGACAGACCCAACCCACGCAATCCTGATTCTAGAATATCTCTTCATAATATAATGAACACGTTTCACTTCAGGATTAATGAATTTTATAACAGAATATCTCACCACAATCATTCCAATCATGATACCAACTCTCCCCCAAAAGATGTCACCTTTAGGGCTATATATAGTAGTAGAACTATTATTTTTTAAGTTATGTTTTTTCTTTAGTCTTAATTGAATTTTTTTTAAATGAATTTATATATAAAGTAAATAAGTTAGAGTGTATATATTCTTAAATTATTTAATGAATTAGAATTTTTACACATTTTATCAAATCAAAAGTAAATACACATTTATTTATTTATTTTTAAAAAATTATTCTTAATACTCTTTTAAACACAGATTAATTTGAGCATTAAAATATCTTTATATTACTATCTCCCACTGCACACTGCCGATCCAATCCGACTCCGACGAAGGGTCAACTACCGCAAAAGTCTCACCAGGCACCAATCAAGAACACATACATTTTCTGATGTAGATAATTTGTGTTGCAAAGGAGCTATAAATCTCATGTTAAAAGGGTCAAATACTAATTTAATTCCTTCGAAAGAGTCAAACATTAAATTATATAAAATATTTTCCTTTCAAGAAATATTTTGAGCATTGAGACGATTGTGGCTCTAGCAAGCTCTCCTTAACACTATGTTTAAATGTTTTTTTTATTAATAAAATAAAATAGAATAGGTAGAGATTAATTAGAAAAAAAAAAAGAAAGAATGAAATATAATTATCTTTTTCTTTTTTAGAAGATTAATAAGAGAACGAAATTGAATTAAAAAAATTTTAATTTTTTTCATTCCACCTTAATTTTGAAAAAAACAAAAGTTAGACCTTTGAGGAGAAGAGAAAAAAAATGGTTCCTTATATATTTCTTTCACTTTTATGTATTTTAAAACTTTCAAATAAGATAAATTATTTCTCTTCTCTTCATTTTATTTTTCTTCCGCTCATTACCTATCATTCAAATACATTGTAACTCTCTATGTGATCTGGGTTTGAACTTTGAAGAGAATAAAATACAGCCCTTGAGAACGAATGCAATTGGAAAAGCTTTATAGTTTATAGTCAAACTGATTAATGACTTCATGACCCTTAACTTATTCAACAAATTCTACACAAATAAGAATATATTTGGTGAGTATAAAAACCCTAAAGCCTGCCAAGAAAAAATATTTTTGATTTACTGTCATCTTATTATCATTTAAATTGTTAAAAAGCTTCATTATTGTAATTTTTTTTTTCAGTAATGATCTATGCACATTAGTTCACATAATCAAACTATAAGTGTGCAAAAAATTATGTAGGAGACAAACTGTAATTAGATAGTAAAAATTGTATAGATGTAAAGTGATGTGCGTGTATGTATGTATAAGTAGTAGTGCTCATGGCCCAACCTAGTTCAGTCGAAAGTTAATTTGGCTGAGTTGAGTTCTTGAAATTAGGCCTGACGTATTTTTCAAATCGAGTTAGCCCAACTTGATCTAATATTACATAATATATTGAAACTTATAATTTTATGAAAATTAGTAACAAATTATTACTTTTTGACTTAAATTAATATTTTTTCCATTGATATAATTTGTTTCAAAATATATGTTGTTAAACATTTCATAATTTTGTTTTATAATTTTAAAATTTTATGACTTAACTATATAAAATATTCAAATTTATATATTTTATCTAAATATATGGTTGACCCGATCCCAACCCGTTCACTAATTGGGTCATGATCCGATTGAGTTAGATCTAAAAGTTTGCTAAAAGTTTGGCCTAACAAAATGTTAGATCTGGTTCGGTCCACGTTAAACTCGCCTTATGAATATCCCCTATGTGTGAGTATCATTATTCTAATAAAAAACTAAATTCTAATGTAAAAAATATTAATTTTGATAAACTATTTATAATATCATTTAATTATGTATTAATAGAAAATTAAAAGAGATAGACTATAATAATAATTATATAAAAAAAATTAAACTTTATTAATGATATCAAATCACATATTAATACATAATTAAATGATTATTTAAAAAACTTTATAAGTGAGAGTAAATCAAAATTAAAAAAAATGTTTACATTGAAAGTTGAAAAAAATTTAATTAGAAAAAAATGGTTTTAAAAGTTAGGTTGAATTGAAGTTTTAATTAATATATTTTAAATTTATTTTTAATTTAGTCCTTTATTTTTTTTTCAAATCAATTATCATATTTATAAGCATTTTCAAAATGAGCCTCATCATTAACTTATATTATAACGTCATTATAATAGTGTTAGTTAACTAATATAGTATTTGTTCCTTTGTCCAGTAGATACTCATTTATATGCTTATTTTTTTTTATAAAACATCTAGCAGGTGCTCTTATATTTCAGGAAATGTTCCTGTAGGTACTTATTTCTTCTGAATAGATGCTTCTTTGTTGAATAGGTGCTCATTTATATGTTCTTTTTGCTTTTATAAAATGTCTAGTATAGACTAAATTGATAGTGTTATAATGAAAAAATAACGATATGAACTAGTTTAAAAATGTTTATAAGTGTAAGGATTGATTTAGAAAAGATTATAAGAATTAAATTGAAAATTAGTAAAAACTATAAGGATTGAAATTTTAATTTATAATAAAGGATAAGGCTCCTCTAAAGTAAAATTGTTTGTAAAGTAAGCAAGTAAATGTGTATTTATCATTAAATTTCGATAAGTTAAGATCACGATATAATTTAAATTAAATCAAAGGTAAATATATCCTAAATTTATTGGGGCACTAAAGCTCCGTGAGAAAAAGCCATCAACATTCAACCACATGCAAGAACACAATGCAAGGAGAGAGAAAGAAAGAGTTTCGCTAGTTTTTCTATTGTGGTTCCTTACTGTGCCATCTAAGAGGGCCGGAGTTGTGAGATGGCATCAAAGGGGAGCTCCGGGAAAGTAGAGTGAGCTCTCACACAAGAGTAAGTGGATCTATTCCATTAGAGGAAGAAGAAGATTAAGAGCAGTGAACAAAGCTTCTCAGGAGTCCTCTTAGCCAGTCTCGTATGAGGATGTGATCAAAGAAGAAGGGGAACACCAAGAACAGGTAACAAAGAAATCTTACAAAAGGGCTATGGTGGGTGAGTCTGTGGGTGTTGCTGAGGACAATGGTTCAGAAGAGAATTAGGGAAGTAGCATGGAGGCATCGGAGAATCATGAGGATCCCTCTGGGGATGATGAAAATTATAACTTGAATGATGAGGAGGAACCTAGAAGGCAAATTGAGGAGGGGAAGATGGCTAAGTACGACTACCCTGAAGGAATATCACATCTGCAAACCATGGAGGAATGCTTTGATCGTTAAGTTGCTTTGGGAGGAAGAATGATTTCAAGGCTTTGGAAAGTAGACTGAAGAAAATATGGGCATTCAAAGGAGAAATTACAGTGATTGATTTGGGGAATGACTTATTCCTTATCAAATTTTGTAATCAAGAGGATCATGCTCACGTTATGCTGGGGGGTCCCTAGTTAATCTATGATCACTACCTCACCATCAGAGAGTAGTACTCCAACTTCGACCCAGATTCAGAGTTTATAGATAGGGTTGCAGCATGGGTGAGGCTACCAGACCTACTCATGAAGTATTATGATCTGAAAATCTTAAAATATACCGGTCATCGTATTGGGTGCACAGTTCATATTGATAAGACTACTACAGAGATGGAACAAGGGAAGTACGCTCGTCTTTATATTGAAGTTGATTTGCAAGAACCCTTGTTAGCCATGTATAAAATCAAGGGAAGAAGGTTCCAAGTAGAATATGAGGGATTGTATTTCTTGTGTCTCTATTGTGGGAAGTTTGGGCATTCAGATCGCCCTATAGTTGTGGCACCGAAAGTTGGGGAGGAAGTCAGAAGAGAAAGGGTGGCAAAGGTGAATATTCTAGAGATAAATAAAGAGTTCCAATCAGGCCCATGGCGCATGGTGCAAAAGGTGCATAGGGTTTGCAAGCCACATGTGAAAGATGCAGATGAGAGTAAGAAAAAAGTGATGTCAGTTAAGGAGACCTTGGGATCACGATTCGCTCTACTTGGGAATTCTGTTAATGCTAATGAGCCAATCAATGGCACTAATGGGAATCTCAGTAACGAATTTGATCAGGACAGTGTCACACTATATGCACTTGCTGAACCAATGGTGAAGAGAAGGGTAGTGTGGGAAATGCACATAAAGGGAAGTCTAAAGAGGGGGTATCTAAGTGTAATTGGACATATGCTTTTGAGGATTTTGTTTTGATGATAACAAATGTGAAGACAAAAATAAAGATGATAGAAAGACCAAGTCCAAGATCGCATAAGAATAAGTTTTGACTTAGTGATCTTTTTGTACGGAGAATTTCACTCGAAATATCTCTCAGTTTTTTGAAAGAAAAATTTAGGTTGGTTTAATCAAGTGTTTTTGAAATAAATCAGATTTATTCAAATAAAGCTTATCCTATTCGAATAAACCTTTTTTTTTACGAGCTTCTATTTTTTTAACAGCATTATTCGAATAAGGTTTCTGCTATTCGAATAGTAATTTTAAAGCCTCTGCTTCACTTAATATGCTATTCGAATAAACCAAGTGTTTATTCGAATAACAGACCTCCGAAGGCTCTTTCAAAGAGTTATTCGAATAACTCATTAGTTATTCGAATAAACTCGCTTTCCGAACTCTTTCTAAAGAGTTATTCGAATAGACTTAAAGTCATTCGAATAACCCATATTAGATGGCCCTTTACAAAGCTTCACAAAACAGTGTTATTCGAATAGAATTTCATTTATTCGAATAAATCACGGTTTTACGAACTCTGATATGGAATCAAGTTTTTGAAATATTAAGCATTAATTACCCCCAACGGTTGTTTCTTCGAATTTTCTCTATAAATAGAAGTCTTGGGTCCTCTCAAAACCCCCCCAATACTCTGATTATTTTTCTGATTGCTCTATCTTGTGAAATTATTTTCTACGCTCAATTTTTTATTAAACTTTGAGATATTTCTGTGAGAGCTCCATTAGCACTTCAATTTATATAATTTACTCTGAGTGAGAGTTTCTCTTCTTCTTTATCTATTTCTCTGATATTCTGTATTGAGGGTGAGGTATCCCTCTAAGGTTTGTATAAGGGTGAGGTATCCTTACAGGCTGAGACTTTAGCACAAGGGTAGAGTTTCCCTGTGTGTGAAAAGTGTTCTATTGTGTAAAGGTTGCAAGCACCTGTTTTTAAGCTTGTATTGAATAGTAAAAAATCTCGAACTGTGTTTCGGGGACTGGACGTAGATCACAAGTGAGTTAGTGATCGAATCAGGATAAATATAGTGTCTGCTTCTTTTCTTAATCTCTTTACTTTACGCAATTTTATTTTATTGCACTTTTATTTTTCTGTTGTTCTTAATACTTCTTTTCTTCATATCATTTCTTCTACGCATTTATTTAATAAGTTTCAATAATTATATTTTAATTAATAGAGGTTTTGCGAAAATTTTTGTACTCAATTCACCCCCTCTTGAGTACTGGAAGCCACTTGGTAACAAGTGGTATCAGAGCTAGACTCTTGTATAAAGAGCTTAGCCGCTTCAAGAGAACATGGCTTCCTCAAATGGTTTTTCAGAGGGATCTTCCATAAACTGACCACCCTTTTTCAATGGGGATGGTTACGCATATTGGAAGGAAAGAATGAAAATCTTTATCGAAGCTATTAATCTAGATGTGTGGGATGCTGTCGAAAACGGCGCATTTATACCTACACGCGTTATCAATGGTGTAAAAATCGAGACACCTAGAAGTGATTGGTCTGATGTGGATAAAAGAAAAGTTCAATATAATTTAAAAGCCAAAAACATCATTACCACTGCTTTAGGGTATGATGAGTTTTTTAGAATTTCAAATTGCAAAACCGCTAAAGAAATGTGGGACACTTTACAAGTTACCCATGAGGGTACTAGTGAAGTTAAGAGGTCGAGAATCAATTCTCTAACTCGTGAATATGAATTGTTTAGAATGAACCAAGGAGAAAGCATTCAAGAAATGCAAAAGAGGTTCAACTACATTGTTAATCATCTTGCATCATTAGGAAATAATTTTACGAACGAAGATTTGATTAACAAAGTGTTGAGATGTCTTAGCAGGATTTGGCAACCCAAAGTAACAGCCATATCAGAATCGAGGGACTTGTCAGCAATGTCTTTGGCTACCCTCTTTGGAAAGCTTCATGAGCATGAACTAGAACTGAGCGTATTAAGTCAAAGCGAAGAAAACGATAAAAAGAAAAAGGGGATAGCGCTCAAAGCCACTTCCTCAACAATCGACAATGATGATGAAGAAGATGAAGAAAGCTCAGAAAACATTGAGGTAAACGAAGAAAATCTTAGTCTGTTAGTTAAAAAATTTAGTAAATTTCTCAGGAAAAAGGGAATGCAAAGAAGACCTCCCTTTCCTCCGAAGAAGACTTATTACAAAGGCGAAGGAGCTTCATCAACTCCTACTTGCTATGAATGTGGCAAGCCTGGCCACATGAAAATAGAATACCCAGTTTACCAAAAGAAGAAAGAGAGACTTGAAAAGAAGCCCTTCAAGGAAAGAAAAGGAAGAAAAGCCTATATAGCATGGGATGAAAACGACATGGATTCAACTGACAACTCGGATAAATAAGAAGCTCAACTTTGTCTCATGGCTAAAGGAGAAGAAGAAGAAAGCGAAAATGAGGTAAGTTCTAATACTACTTTAATGCCTTCTTATGATGAGTTACAAGATGCCTTTGAAGAATTGCATGACGAATCTTTAAAACTCACAAAACAAATTTCTTCTTCTAAGAAAAAAATCTCTTCTCTAGAAAATCAAATTCTTATTTTAAATAAAGAGATTGAAGAATTAAAAATTGAAAATGAAACTTTGGGAATTATTGATGCATGCTTATCTCATCCCTCACATGCTTCTACTTCTTCGTCTTGTTCTTCATGTCATATACTTGAAAAAGAAATTGAAGATTTAAAGAACACTCTTGTCAAATTCACTCTCGGAAGAGATAATTTAAATATCATATTAGGAAAACAAAGGGTTGTTTTTGAAAAAGCTGGAATTGGTTATAACCCAAAGAATCAACATAAATCTTATAAAAAATTCTTTGTTTATTCAAGTACTTCTAGCAACCCATTTATTAAATGCTTCTATTGTGGAAAGAAAGGTCATAGTGCTTCAACATGTAATGCAAGAAAAGAGGTTAACACAAAAATTGGGACAAAAATGGTTTGGATTCCAAAGGGTACAATACCCAAAACTGACACTCAAGGACCCAAGAAAATTTGGGTACCAATGGTTAAAAATTAAAGTTGTGTTGTAGGTGTACTTGAAAGCCAGGAGCTCAAATTGGTATCTCAACAGCGGCTATTCCAAGCACATGACTGGAGATGACTCAAAATTCACCATGTTTATTCCCAAGAGTCATGGACACGTTACTTATGGAGATAACAATAAAGGAAAAATTATTGGAATCGGCAAAGTCGGATCTTGTTATTGATGATGTTGCAGAAGTTTTAGCGGAAACACATTTAAATAGCAAAGAAAAAGAGATCAAGGAGCAAGAAGAGAAACAAAGACAAGAGAAATCATAAGCTTTGGAACTTCTCAAAGAATGGCGAACTTCAAGATATCATTCTCTTGATCAAATAATCGGTGATGTATCTAAAGGCGTAAGTACTCGTAATTCTCTTAGAAATACTTGTAATCACTTAGCTTTTGCTTCTCAAATTGAACCAAAAGATATAATTGAAGCGTTTGATGATGAACACTGGATATTAGCTATGCATGAGGAGAATTAGGCATAACTGATCAATCTAATATATGATTGCATAATCATTACTGCTTTATATTGTCTCTATCTCTCCTGATTCTTTAAAACACATGAATAATAGCTTTATCTTGTTTTTTTTTTAACGTATGCCTTTCTATGCCCTTTTATTAGTTTATTTGAATAAACAGATGTCTATTCGAATAATGTCCTTTAAAGCTTATCATATGACGTGTTAGATATCAGTTCTATTCGAATAACACTTAGTTTATTCGAATAAACTGGCTTCTATATCTTTCTGTGGTTAGTGTGCTCTCTGTCTATTCGAATAAATATTTCTTTATTTGAATAACCATAATTCTTAGTTTATCAGTCTTAATCTCTGCCCTCTGTCTATTCGAATAACGCTAAGGCTATTCGAATAACCAGAGCCCTGTTTTATCAGCCTTACAGACTGCTTTCTGTCTATTCGAATAAATCCTAAACTTATTCGAATAAGACCTTTTCAACGTCAAAACGCTTGGCTTTTCCAGTTGCTCTATTCGAATAAACATTCCTTTTATTCGAATAAAACCTGTCAGGGAACTTCGTTCAAAGCCCCTATCCTTTCTGTTCCTACGCAAGGTTCATTCGAATAAACCCTAGGTCATTCGAATAATCACGGACTTCCTTTAAATTGACCCGCGCGCCCAGCCGTCTTCATTTCCATATTCTATTCATCTTCTTCGTCCTTTCATCTCTCTCAACTCCCCTCCACCATCTCCCTACCATCTTTCTATCTTCCACACCTTCAAACACCATGGCCTCCTCTTCCAACAAGCGTGCTCGCACCAGGGTTGCCCCCTGCAACAACCCCCTTGACATGCGGAGGCTCTCCTCCAACGAAGCACAACGTGGCCGCTTCATTACGCACTTCTGGGAACGTAATCTCGTTCAGCCCAAGTGCCTTGATCTTCCTTTCTTTCAAGAAGATCGAGGCTTCGACTTCCTGTCTCTTTTGGAAAACCAGGGGTTCTACGAACCGGATACGCCTCTACCCGCTCTAATGAAAATGTTCTTCTGCAATCTAGCCATTGATGGCCGAACCTCCTCACCGAAGTCCGTGATCAAGACATTGTTATCACTCCGCATGATGCGTACATTGTTCGGTTTACTGATTCTGGGCACCATGGTCGAAGATGACGACAACCCTTTCCCGAGTTCAACAGATTCAAGCCGTTGAAGATCCGTTGAAGCCTGGTTTGGCTTTACCTATCCGAGGGCTCAAAGGTGGGATGCTAAAGAGCCAAGATAGGCTTCGTATTACGCCTTTGCTCACATTTTGGCTCCCGCGGCGGAACTACGCGTATCTTAGTGAAGATGACGTCTTCATGCTTTGGATCTTGAAGAAAGGTCATAAAATCAACTGGCCAGTGTTTATTATGCAACACATGATGCGTGCCAAGGGTAAGGAAAAATCTGACCTGCCTTATGGGATCCTCATCACTACCTTACTTCGCAAGTACCCTCAGGTCTTGGAGACTGAGCGAGCCATTGCCTTAACCCATCACAACGTATTTGGGTCCTTCACTCTTCGAAAAATGAAGATGATCCAAACAGATGAAGGCTGGGTGTACCCGGATGAAGTTGCTGATGATGAGTTTGACCTTGCTGATGCTCCTGCTGCCCCTATTGCACCTGATGATGCACCTGATGCTGATCATGCCCCCGTTACCTTAGAGCAGATCATGGCCACCTTACACGATAACCAAGCCTACATGGAACACACCTTCTCTATTCTTTTTGATAGAATAGAAGGTGTTGAAAGTGAGGTTGCTGCCTTACGAGCTGCTTTACCTGCTCCTGCTCCTGCTCCTGCTTCACCATCACCGCCTCCGGATTTACTCTTTTAGAAGTTGTTTAGCTCTTAGGATCCTTGATTGATCTAATGTTACTTTTTGCTTTAGCTATTTATAGTTTGGGATCCTGTATTTACATCTCTTTTTGATTAATATATGAGCTTTTCAATCTACTCTAGTGCATTTATCTGAGTGTTTTACAATTATTTCTCTTTTCTATGACTATAATTGTTTATGGATCTTACCCTCCTTTTTGCTCATGACAAAAGGGGGAGAAATATTTAAATTGAGAAAAGACAGGTAAACTTAAAATGCAATTGGATTCAAAATGAAAGGGGGAGCTGCGCACATCACTGATACATGTTTCTTCTCGTATTTAAAGAAGAGAGTAAGCTTTTATGCATCCTTGTGAATTCCAATTTTATGTACTAATTTTTTTTCTCTTTGATAGTTTGTCATCATCAAAAAGGGGGAGAATGTAATTGGACATATGCTTTTGAGGATTTTGTTTTAATGATAACAAACGTGAAGACAAAAATGAAGATGATAGAAAGACCTAGTCCAAGATCGCATAAGAATAGCTTTAGGACTTAGGATCTTTTTGTATGAAGCTCACTCGAAATATCTCTCAGTTTTTTGAAAGAAAAATTAAGGTTGGTTTAATCAAGTGTTTTTGAAATAAATCAGATTTATTCAAATAAAGCTTATCCTATTCGAATAAACCTTTTTTTACGAGCTTCTGTTTTTTTAACAGCATTATTCGAATAAGGTTTCTGCTATTCGAATAGTAGTTTTAAAGCCTCTGCTTCACTTAATATGCTATTCGAATAAACCAAGTGTTTATTCGAATAACAGGACCTCCAGAAAGGCTCTTTCAAAAGAGTTATTCGAATAACTCAATAGTTATTCGAATAAACTCAGTTTTCCAGAACTCTTTCTAAAAGAGTTATTCGAATAGACTTAAAGTCATTCGAATAACCCATATCAGATGGCCCTTTACAAAGCTTCACAAAACAGTGTTATTCGAATAGAATTTCATTTATTCGAATAAATCACGGTTTTATGAACTCTGATATGGAATCAAGTTTTTGAAATATTAAGCATTAATTACCCCCAACGGCTGTTTCTTCGAATTTTCTCTATAAATAGAAGCCTTGGGTCCTCTCAAAACCCCCCCAATACTCTGATTATTTTTCTGATTGCTCTATCTTGTGAAATTATTTTCTACGCTTAATTTTCGATTAAACTTTGAGATATTTCTGTGAGAGCTCTATTAGCACTTCAATTTGTATTATTTACTCTGAGTGAGAGTTTCTGTTCTTCTTTATCTATTTCTCTGATATTCTGTATTGAGGGTGAGGTATCCCTCTAAGGTTTGTATTGAGGGTGAGGTATCCCTCTAAGGTTTGTATAAGGGTGAGGTATCCTCATGCCGAGGCTTTAGCACAAGGGTAGAGTTTCCTGTGTGTGAAAAGTGCTCTATTGTGTAAAGGTTGCAAGCACTGTTTTTAAGCTTGTATTGAATAGTAAAAATCTCGAACTGTGTTTCGGGGACTGGACGTAGATCACAAGTGGGTTAGTAATCGAATCAGGATAAATATAGTGCCTGCTTCTCTTCTTAATCTCTTTACTTTACGCAATTTTATTTTATTGCACTTTTATTTTTCTGTTGTTCTTAATACTTCTTTTCTTCATATCATTTCTTCTACGCATTTATTTAATAAGTTTCAATAATTATATTTTAATTAATAGAGGTTTTGCGAAAAATTTTGTACTCAATTCACCCCCCCTCTTGAGTACTGGAAGCCACTTGGTAACACTAAGGGGCCTGAAAGAGTGGATAACCAAGGTTCAAAAAAGGAGGTGAGGGCCATTAGGGCCTCCAAGCCCAATCTAAAGGAAACTAAAAGAGTTGTATATAAGAGCAAGGCGTTAGTTGAGATAACTATGCAATGCTAGTTAGAGAAGAGGCCCAGGTTAGTAAAGAGTTAGGAAAATGTGTTATTACAATGGTTGTGGATAAGAATTCAAGCAAAATGAGGGATAAGGGGGGATAATAGAGGTTGGACATAGGCTTGCTAGTTCTGAGGGCCCAGTTATGACTTCCATTGTGAGCTTGTATCCACCCAAGGCTTCTGATGGCTCACCCAACCATAGGTTAGGCCAAGATCAAAATAGCTCAATGAGTGTGGACTGGAGTGTGTACCAGTCTCTCAGGGGATTGTAGCCAACATGGGAGTATGCATCCAGTATGGAGAAGGATCTGTCATGAACATTGATTAAGGTTTTTTTATGTTTAGTAGCTTTAATAATATCTTCATCTGGAACTGTCATGGGGCAGCCAGTAAGGAGTTTTATCGCTTTAGTATACAGTGTTTAGAAGGAAAAAAAATGTAGCTATTTTATTTGTAATGGAGCTTTGGGTGGATCCTTAGAAACTTACTCATACCATGCAATTATTGGGATTTAATGGTTATGAGTATACAAAAATGAGGGGATTTGTAGGGAGTATTATTGTAGGTTGGAAAATGGAGGCAATTTTGATTAATGTGGTGGTGTGAGATTTTCAATTCCTTCACCTAGAGTGCAGTTTTAGAATAAGGAAGAATGACTTTTCACTCCTACATATGCTAGTTCACAAAAGGAACTGAGAGGAGAGTTATAGAAAAGTTTGCGTCATATGCCAGCTAATGTTTATGGAAACTGGTTAGTGGTAGGGGATTTCAATGATATTTTGGACAGTTCGAAAAAGTAAGGTGGTTCAGCTGTGAATGAGAGGAAATGTTAGTTGTTTCATGATAGAATTGACTATTGTGGGCTTATGGATCTTGGGGCCGTGGGTTCGTTTTTCACTTAGAGAGGTCTAGTCTACCCGAACCAAGAAAGGGTGTTTGAGAGGTTGGACCATGGGCTTTGTAATGTTGACTGGAGAATTCAATATGAAGAAGCAGTGGTAAGGGTTCTACCTAGGGTTAACTTCTCAAGATTATCACCCTTTTTTTAATATGTTTACATGGCATGACATCTCCAAGTAAGGAGAGACCTTTTTCGGTTTGAATGCGCTTGGATGCTCCATGATACATATAATGATTCGGTGAATGATAAATGGGATAGACATGACCAGGTGACAACTAATTTAAAGCAGATAACAAGTTCGTTAAAAGAATGGAATGGCTTTGTGTTTGGTCACATTAAAATTAGGAAGATAAGGCTCTTGGCAAGAATATGAGGTATTCAAAGGAGACAAGTCACCCTCTCCCAGTGTAACTCATTTCTTGAGAGGCTAGAATCTCAGTTACAGGAAGAATTGGATCAGGTTCTTAGACAGGAAGAACATCTTTGGTTCCAAAAAGCTAGAACCTAATAGATCAATGATGGTGATAGGAATACAAAGTACTATCATATTAAAACCATTGCTAAGAGACAAAGAAGTAGAATCCTTATGCTTAGGAATGAAGAAGGTAATTAGAAGGATGATCAAGGGAAATTGGAGCAAGTATCAAGGCGATTTTATCCTTTCTTGAGATACTTGGTCGTTTAGTGCAAGATCATGAGATTAATAAGGCTATTTTCCAAATTTGGCCCATAAAGGCACCTGGGCCAAATGGTTACCCTGTAACTTTCTATCATAAATCTTAGAGTGTTGTTGGTGAAAGTGTTAAACACTTTGTGAAAGAGAGTTGGAGGAGCAATGACAGTATTGAACAAGTTAATTAGACTTATGTTGTGTTGATTCGTAAAACGAAAAAGCTTGAATTCATAAACCAGTTTCAGCCTATCTCGTTATGTAATGTTTTGTATAAGGTGGTGATTAAAATTGTGGTCAATCGTTTAAAACCCCTCCTCCCCCATTTGGTTTCTCTGTTCCAGACTAGTTTTTTCCCCAACTAATATATACATGATAACATAATAGTAGCCCAATAGGTTTACTATTCTATGAGGAAAATAAGGGGTGACACAAGTTTCTTTGCGGTTAAGGTAAACCTTGCTAAAGCTTATGATCACCTTAATTAGAGATTCATTTATATGACCCTTTGTGAGATTAGCTTTCCTCATGATCTGATCAACTTAATTATGAGGCGTATCACGTTTGTCAATACCAACATTCTTTGGATTAGGTCAGTAACGAAACCATTCAACCCTTCAAGAGGAATCCACAAAGGGGATCCCCTATCTCCATATATATTTATGTTGTGCATGGAAAAATTATCTCACCTTATACTGCACGAGGTGGAGACTAAGGCTTGGACTCCAATCAAAGTTAAAAGAGGAGATTTGGCCATTTCGCATTTTATATTTATTGATGATCTCTTACTTTTTGGTCAGGCCTTTGTGGAATAAATGCAATGTACGTTGAAATGCTTAGATGAGTTTTGTTCTTTTTTAGGCTAGATGGTGAACAAAGCCAAGACTAACATTTATTTTCTCTCCCAATGTTGCAAATCATACTCGGGAGCGATTAGTTCAACTAGTAGGGTTTCTAGAAGTTCAAAACATGGGGACCTAATTAGGGGTGTCGTTGCTAAATGGTGCCCTAAAGAGGAGACAATTCCAGTTTGTCATTGATAAGGTGAAGAGAAGGTTAACAGGCTAGAAGATAAATCACCTCTCGCTTACTAGATGAATAACCCTTTCCAAATCAGTTATAGGGGCAATACCATTTTACCAGATGATGACCACTCCCCTTCCAAGAAATGTATTGATGGAGGTGGAGTAAATTCAGATGAGTTTTATTTAGGGTGGTAGTGAGAATCAAAAGAAGTGCCATATGATTAATTAGGGGAAGTTATATATAACTAAGAAGAAGGGTGTTCTAGGCATGAAGAAGTTTCCAACCATGAATGATGCTTGCATGATGAAGATGGGATTGAAGCTAATGATCAAGAATGGGGAACTGTGGGTTAGAGCACTAAAAAGCAATTATCTTCACAATGCTGATTTGAGTTGTAGAGTTATAGTCAAACATACTGATTCTGCAATTTGGAAGGGCATTGGGAAAGTATAGGCCAGCTTGGTAGACATATAAGGTGGGATGTATGAGATGGCTTAATTGCTAATACTTGGAAAGATGAATGGCCAGGGAAAGATATCCAATTGTAGGACTTCGTGCTGAAGTTATCACAGGAGATGGCAGAATGGAAGGTGGCCAAGTTGGTGGTTGATGCATGTGATTGGAATTAGGAGTTCATTAAAGAAGTCTTATCGAAAAATATTGTTTAGAAGTTTCATCTATTGTCCCACCATGCACAGCCCATGTGCTTAATAAAATTATTTGGAATGGTGAGAGTTCGAGGTCGTTTTCTGTGAAAAGTGCATACAATTTGATGACATATTAGGAGCAAAGGGTGCATGATCCAATTTGGGAAGCCATTTGGAAAATCAAGGGGCCTTAGAGGTTGAGATGCTTTATTTGGCTGGTCATGCATAATAATCTTAACATCAACCTAAGAAGAAGCAAATGGAAAGAGAGGGTGTTTTTTTGCCCAATATGTAATGTGGGTACCGAAAGCGTGATCCATGTTCTAAGGGACTGTAGTGAAGCTAGCCAAATAGGGAATCTTTTGATCAAGCCCCAAGAAAGATCCCAATTATATGCAGAGGATCTCAAATAGTGGATTGAGTAAAATATTTGGCCTACTGGTTGGGGAAGTTCCTATGAGGATTGGCCTTGCATATGGAGGTGGAGTATCACATGTTTGCTTATTGTGGAGATGGAGAAACAAAAAGGGTCTTATGTCAGGGGTTTGTAAGACCATCATAATCGCATACTACTGTTTTTCATTAGGTTAATGTCTTCTCCCTGAAGGAATTTACTGAGCAGACGGAGAAATGAGGTAGTAAACAAGGTCAGAGGAACACATATTGGATACCACCAAATGAGCGGTGGATCAAGATTAATTCTGATAGGGCATGCCAACAATAACTTAAAAAGGCAAGATGTGGAGGGTTGTTAAGGGATACATTGGGACAATGGAATTACGGATATGCGAGAAATCTGGGAGATATCTCAACTTACTTGGTTGAGGTGTAGGGAGCATGGGAAAGACTTAAAATTGCATGAAAAGGGAATGGGATATGTGTATGCTGCATACACTGAGAGAGGGGAATTTTTTGGCAAACTTCTATGGTAGATTTGAGTTTGGATCTTGATCCTGGTTTGAAGATTTGGGACGAAGCCCTAGTTGGAATTAGTGGGTTGATTTTACGTGATGTTATAAGAGTTCCTATTCCCAAACATTCAATGTTGTAGTTTTCTTTGGTTCTTGCCCCATCTATTAAAAAAAAAAAGAAGTAAATTCATCATTATTTTTTGAAACATGTTAGAAACATATTATCTATCACACTCCTTTTAACACACTCTATTTTATTGGGTCATGTTATACACTAAAGTATACACTCAATCTAGATTAATGTGTAATTAACTCAATTAGTGTGTAATCATATAATATATAAAAAGAAGGTACATGACTTATAATCATGCTATGTGTTCATTCTGACATGACAATACTTATAAAAAATGTTGTCATGTGCCAAATACTTGCTCTATATAATATATAAAAAGAAAGTGCATGACTTATAATCATGCCATGTATCATTCTGACATGACAATACTTACAAAAAATGCTACCATATGGCAAATACTTGCTCCGAAAAACTACTATATGACATATGACGTTAGAATTTAAATGAAAAGTATATATGTGTTGCCACAATGAAAAAATAATACCATTTTGGAAAAAAAATATTGCCACGTATGAAAACAAAAACACTTCCCAACCAATTTGTAATGTGTCATCTGATGTTGTCTTTTTTTTCTACATGGAAAATGATGTGGTCAATGTCACACTTACAAAAAAATATATAATAAAAAATTTAATAAAAACTTCATATAACTCTAAATCAAAATCACGTTTCAGCTTTCTAATAAGTGATAACTCCATGAAATGGTGTTATTATGGCCATATATTTGTGTTGTATTGACTGTTTAGCCTTTGTTATCAGGCATAATTAGAAGATTTTAAGCTAAATTCATTGATTTCAATTGTGATATCTTCCTATATGTTTTCTGAGCAAAATGGTATAATTCTTCCTATGATTATGTGAACTTACTATTGTCATTAATCTGGTGACTTCTTAATTGCAGAAAGGGCTCAAAATGAGAATAATAGTCAAGGACTTAGAGTTGCATTAGAAGAGAAAGCACTAGATGAAATTCAACATTCAGCGTCGCGGCGTGGGCAAGTTAGCGTCGTGGCGTGTGGCATTCCCTTGTTCAGGCAGAGAGCTATGCATTTTGAATGCTGCGACATGAAGAATGAGCGCTGTGGCATGCTTGACCTAATTTCCATACGCGTCGCGGCGTGACATGTGGAGCGCTGCGGCGTGAAACAGATTTCTGGAGCCTGTAAATACTGTTCTATTAGTTTTCAAAAAGAGAACGTTTTTGTTTTAAAAACAAAGCTGCTAGGGTTTATTTGAGACACTGAAAGAAAGCTAAAAAGACCAAAGTTAGAGGTCAAATCCTTCCACAAGGAGGATTCAAGCATAAAGGACTACCATTATTGAGCTTGCAACTTCCTCTCCTTCAACTTCCTTTTCATTCTGATCATGACAATGAGTATTTTTGACATATTTTCATTTATCATGAGTGACTAGTCTGTGTATAGGGATTACTTTAGATCCTTCTATGAATATTGGTGATTTTGTAAACCTTTAAGTTAATATATGTGGTTAGGAATTGTTCAATCATATTGTTCCTAATACTTTTGAATATTTGGCCAATATTTAATATGTTTTGATTAAATCTAATGAACCTAGACATAAGAATTTGGATTTAAGATCATGAATATGGTTAATGCATGTTTGATTTCATTCAATTGGCTTGAATAAATTGATTAACTAATAGGATAGAAATATACCTATTAGTCATGCATGACTATTATTGAGGCTTACTCTTAATGAGTGGAATTTAATATAGATCTCATGGATACATAGTGACTAGGTAAATAACGCATGGTTAAATGACTTAGACATAGGCTTTTAACTGAATAAGATTCTCAAGCTAACAAATTTCATATCATGTATGTTGATAAAGAGGTTTGCATATCATCAATTGAAGTAGAAGGTGAAGAAGGATTCCCTATTCTTGAATCAACAACTGTAATTCCAATTAGCTAACATTTAAATCTTGCTATTAGTTTACACACAACTTTCTCAATTTGAATTTCTTAGATAGAAATTATTAAGTTATTGGTTAGTAATTAGTTCTGAATTAACAATAGTCCTTGTGGGAACGATATCTAACTCCTAGCTACACTACAAGTGCGATCCATGCATTTGCGGTAAGCAAAAGAGCAAACAAGTTTTTGGCGCCGTTGCTAGGGACTACGACATAATTTTGTAGAACTAATATTAACAACGAGTTTAATTAGTTCTAGTCTAATTTTCTTTTGTGTAAATTAATTTGAGTTTCAATTTTTTATTTGTTTTAGATAAGTTTGAAAGATGGCGGAAGAAACCGCTATGCACGAGGTGGAGGACGATAGTGCACCAGGCCACTGAGGGAGTTTGCTACTCTTTAGATGGATAATCTGCAATCCAGCATTAGACGTCCTATTATCCGAGCGAATAACTTCGAGATTAAGCCGACCATCTTCCAAATGATCCAAACTTCTGTACAATTTAGCAGCTTGTCTAATGAGGATCCCAATGCGTATCTTTCTAACTTTTTGGAGATTTCTGATAAGTTTAGGCACAATGAAGTGTCCGAGGATGCTATTCGCCTAAGGTTTTTTTCCTTTCTCTTTAAGGGATAGAGTCAAAAGCTAGTTGCACTCTTTTTCAGCTGGATCAATCACAACTTGGGCGGATGTATCTACTAAATTTCTGAATAAATACTTCCCTCCGGCCAAGACTGTGGAGATGGTGAATGATATTACATCATTCACTCAGATTGAATCGAAATCCTTGCATGAAGCCTGGGAAAGGTACAAGGATCTTCTGAGAAGGTGCCCACATCATGAGATACCACCTTGGCACCAAATCTACTCATTTCACAAGGGCCTGCTACCGCACCACCGCCCAATAGTAGATGCTGCAGCTGGAGGTTCCTTGCTAAGCAAATCTTTCGATGATGCCTTCCAGCTCTTAGAGGAATTAGCTGCTAACAGCTACCAATGGCCAGCAACAAGGAACACTCCACGGAGGATAGTTAGAGTGCATAAAGTAGATGCATTAACCTCGTTATATGCACAAGTTGCAGTTCTAGTAAGTAGAATGGATAGTATGGGACATCACGCTCCCCAGAGCCCATTTGTGTTGTGTAACAAATGCGGCGATAACCATTCAAGTGATAGGTGCTCTACCACTTCTGATAGTGCATATTATGTGGGGAACTACCGATCATCACAGAATAACCCATACACTAATCAGTATAACCTGGATGGAGGAACCATCCAAACTTCTCTTGGAGGGATAATCAAGGAGCCTCTTCTTCAGTGCATGGAGTTGAGCGACCTTATAATCCTCCTGGATTCCCTTCACAACCTATACAGCTGATTCAAGACAAGAAACCATCTCTTGAAGATATGTTCATGCAGCTGATGGTGAAAATTGAAAGTTTCATGACAAAGACAGAAGCTCACTTAGCAAAGAGTGACTCAGTGATACAGAGCCAATCGGCTTCTATGAGGGGTTTGGAAACATAGGTGGGGCAATTAGCAAATGCAATCAATAACAGACTCCCAGGCACTTTTCCGAGTAATACAATCAATAATCCAAAAGGCTCCTCAACTGATCGTTTCAAGGTGATCTCGCTGAGAAGTGGGAAGGATATTGAAGGTAATCTGAAAACAAAGCTATTGGAAGAAGAGATTGATATTGGTAAAGACCATGAGATGATGGGTGAAGAAAGCCCAAAGAAAGAAGAAGCTGTCCACAGAAAGATGGAAGAAAAGAAAGGTGAAGAGAAGGCCGATAACAAGAAGGTAGAGAACAAGCCTTATATTCATCCTTTACCTTTTCCAAGTAGGCAAATTAAGCACAAGATGGATGAGCAGTTTAAGAAGTTTTTAGAAGTTTTCAAGAAACTTCACACCAACATCCCTTTTGCTGAAGCTTTAGAGCAGATGCCTAGTTACATCAAGTTCATAAAGGACATTCTTTCAAAGAAACGTAAGCTGAGCGAGTTTGAAATAGTTGCATTATCTGAAGAATGCAATGTCGTCTTGCAACAGAAGCTTCCCCCTAAGTTGAAGGATCCGGGGAGTTTTACTATTCCTTGTGCCATATGAGAGAACTTCTTAGACCAATCATTGTGTGATATAGGGGCAAGGATTAATCTTATGCCCCTATCCATATTCCAAAGACTAGGTTTGGGGGAATGCAAGCCCACATCCGTAACCCTCTAGCTAGTTAATCGTTCTTATACTTATCCCAAGGGAATTGTGGAGGATGTCCTGGTAAAAGTGGACAGGTTCATATTCCCTGTAGATTTTGTTATTCTAGATATGGAAGAAGATCAAAGGGTTCCTTTGATTATAGACAGACCATTCCTAGCCACGGGGAGAACACTCATTGACATCCAAAAAGGTGAACTGACTATGAGGGTTGAAGATCAAGAGGTAACTTTCAACATTTTTAAAGCAATTAAGTTTCCTCAAGATTAGGAAGAGTGTTCTTATGTTGGGATATTGGATAACATCATTAATGATACGTTCTGAGCCAATAATCCTGAAGACTCCCTTGCTGTGGTATTAACTTCGTCAACTGAGGATAATGAAGAATTTAGGAACGATGTAGTGGATTATGTCAAGCACCTTGATGCGGTCCCTAAGCAATATCGGTCACCCAAGTTTGAAACCTCGGAGTCCGATGCAACAAATAAGGCATCTAAGCCTTCCATTAAGGAACCTCCAAGGCTGGAGCTAAAGTCATTGCCTAACCATCTGCATTATGCTTATCTGGGAGCAACCTCCACCCTGCTGGTAATCATATCATCTGTCCTCTCAGAAGATCAAACGGAGAAACTTCTTTGTGTGCTTAGAAAATACAAACATGTTATTGGATGAACTATTGCCGATATTCAAGGCATTAGCCCTTCTATTTGTATGCACAAGATCTTGCTAAAGGACAATTAGAGAGGTGTAGTGGAACACCAAAGGAGGCTGAATCCAATAATGAAAGAAGTGGTGAGGAAAGAAATAATCAAGTGGCTGTATGCAGGGATAATTTACCCTATTTCTGATAGTCCTTGGGTATCCCCAATTCAGTGCGTGCCAAAAAAAGTGGCATGACGATAGTCACAAACGAAAATAATGAGCTTATTCCCTCTCAGAAGGTCGCTGGATGGAAGGTATGCATGGACTACCGTAAACTGAACAAGGTCACACGAAAAGACCACTTCCCGCTTCCTTTCATTAACCAGATGTTGGATCGTCTGGCAAGCAGGGCCTATTACTGCTTCTTGGATGGTTATTCTGGATATAACCAAATTGTCATAGTGCTGAGGATCAAGAAAAGATAACATTTACTTGTCCCTATGGTACATTTGCGTTTAGAAAGATGTTATTTGGGCTCTGCAATGCTCTCGTGGCTTTTCAACGTTGTATGACGTCCAGCTTCGTGGATATGATTGAGCATGGCCTAGAAGTATTTATGGATGACTTTTCAGTATTCGGAGATACATATGAGAGTTGTTTGCAGACCTTATCGTCCGTACTGAAAAGATGTGAAGAAACTAACCTTGTCCTCAATTTGGAAAAATGCCACTTTATAGTCCAAGAAGGCATAATTCTTGGCCATAAGGTTTCTATCAAGAGGATGGAAGTGGACAAGGCAAAGATAGATGTGATTAAGAGGCTTCCTCCAGCTAACTGTGTGAAAGAAATCTGTAGTTTTCTTGGCCATGCGGGTTTCTATATGAGATTTATAAAAGACTTTTCGAAGATAGTCAAGCCTATCTGCAACCTGCTAGAGAAAGACATCTAGTTTACCTTTGATGATTCGTGTCAGGTTGCATTTGAAGAGTTGAAGAAGAAACTAGTCTCAATACCAGTAATCATCACTCTAGATTGGGACTTACCGTTTGAGCTCATGTGCGATGCCAGCGACTATGCTATGTATGCAATGTTGGGTCAGAGAAAAGACAAAATGTTTCGCTCTATTTATTATGCGAGCAAAACACTTAACGATGTCCAACTAAACTACACCACAATAGAAAAAGAGCTACTGGTCATGGTCTTTGCATTCGATAAGTTTCGAGCTTACTTGGTGGGGACTAATGTGATCATTTATAATGATCACTCTGCCATTAAGTATTTGGTCAGCAAGAAAGATGCAAAACTACGTTTGACAGGTGGGTTTCGCTATTGCAAGAATTTGATCTGGAGATCCGTGATAAGAAAGGTGCAGAGAATCAAGTTGTAGATCACATTTTAAGACTTGAAAATGAAGACCATTAAGTTGAACTGCTCACAATTAGGGAAACATTTTCGGATGAGCAGCTTTTTGCAACCACCGCTCAATCATGTCCATGGTATACAGACATGGTTAACTACATAGTGTGTGGTGTGTTGCCTCATGATTTGACTTCCCACTAGAAAAAGAAATTCTTGCACGATGTCAGGCACTACATCTAGGACAAGTCATTTTTGTTCAAACAGTGCTCTGACCAGATGCTTAGGAGATGCGTACTTATAGAGGAGGTGGAGCCAATTTTGAACCAGTGCCATACTTCTCCTTATGGTGGACATTATAGTGGTGAAAGGACAGCTACGAAGGTGCTCCAATCTAGCTTTTATTGGCCATCTCTCTTTAAGGATGCACATTTCTTTGTGCAGAGGTGTAAGCGGTGTCAAAAGTCAGGGAATATCTCAAGAAGAAATGAAATGCCCCTTAACTACATTCTAGAAGTTGAGATCTTTAATGTTTGGGGCATATATTTCATGGGTCCCTTCATTCCCTCCTATGGAAACTTGTATATTCTCGTGGCTGTGGACTATGTGTCCAAATGGATGGAAGCATGCACTTTTCCTATCAATGATGCTAAGTTAGTGGTAGGCTTCCTAAAGAAACACATATTCACCCAATTCGGAACACCTAGGGCCGTTATAAGTGATGGAGGGTCCCACTTTTGCAACAAGTCCTTTGAAGCTCTTCTCGCTAAGTATGGGGTAACCCATAGGATTGCTACCGCCTATCACCCACAGACAAGTGGGTAAGCAGAGGTGTCCAATCGCTAGATTAAACGAATTTTGGAGAAAACAGTATGTCATTCTAGAAATGATTAGTCAAAAAGACTGGACGACGCACTGTGGGCTTATATGACTGCCTATAAGAGTCCCACTGGTATGTCCCCATATAAGTTGATATTTGGGAAGGCATGTCACATGCCGGTTGAACTTGAACATAATGTATACTGGGCAATCAAGCAACTAAACTTCAACTTACAAGCTGCTGGGGAGAATAGATTATTGCAACTCAATCAGCTTCATGACTTTAGGCATCAAGCATATGATAATGCAAAGTTGTATAAGGAGAAGGTGAAATTCTGGCATGACAAGAAGATCGTGCAAAAGAGATTTGAAGTAGGTCAACAAGTTCTGTTTTACAACTCTAGGCTTAAATTGTTTCCCGGGAAGCTTAAATCTAGGTGGTCGGGACCTTTTGAGGTAAGGAGAGTGTTCTTTCATGGAGCAGTTGAGATAGCTCCCCTGGATGGTTCATCGAGCTTTAAGGTTAATGGTCAGCACCTAAAACCTTGCTATGGAGGAGAGATTCAAAGGGGGAACACCTCCCTCACTTTGACACCTCCAACATGAGGTCTGAAAAGTCCTGCCGGGACTATAAATATGGCCCTTTTTGGGAGGGAACCCAAATTTTTAATGTTAGGTGTTTTAAGTCTTTAATATGTTAATATGTTGATTTTGTAGTTTGATTATGTTTTTGTTATACAAACTGTGTTTTCACCCTTTGAGCAAGTTTTACAGGTGTTGGAGGCTGGAAATGTGTAAAAATAGCAGCAAAATGCAAAATTCTACAGGTTGGCCTCTCACGCCGCGACGCTCGTGGTGCATCAGCCAAATTCTAGAGGCTAAAGCGTCGCGACGCAGCAATGTTGAACGCCGCGGTGTCTTAAAAAATAATTAATAATAATAATAAATTATGTGGTAATTAATGCACGCTGCGGCGTCACATAGCCAACGCCGCGGCGCATTGCGACCTTTGGGTTTAAGTGCCACGGCGTTTGATTATCCTTTTTACTTATCTATCAAATTTCTCTGTTTCTTTGCGATTTCCCTCCCTTCTTCTTCCTCATTTCTTGTTTCCCCACCTGTTATTCCTTATTTCTGCAATCTTTAACGAGGTATGTATAAGTTAACTTAGTTATTTTGATATATTGTAGTTATTTTTTGCGTTTCTGTTGATTTTTGTACAAACGTCGCGGCGTGACCATGTAATATCGCGACGATGTGGTAAATTTTGAGGAATGTTGCGACGTGTCAATTCAACGCCATGGCATGAGGTTGAATAATGTTGGAATGTTGTGGCGTTTACCTGTAACGCTGTGGCGTTATATGAATATCGTTTTGAATGTCGCAGCGTGGACTATGAGCACTGTAATGCCCTTAAACACATGTTAGACTGGTGAATGGTTACCAAAGGTAGTGTTTGACTTGTTTAGCAGGCCAGTGAAGTTTTGTGACAAACTGAGTTTTTTTAGGCACTTAATTGTAACACAGAGTTGAAAAGTAGCTTAAAATGACTCAGGTAATAGCATAAGTTGCCAAGTTGAGGGAAATAAACATATAGAGTTTATTTCTAGGTCACAAATAAATCAAGTAAGATGTGGTAAAAGTTTCAAGAGAATCAGAGTCAATTTAGTATTTTTAGGCATACTGGTTATGCATTTTAATATCGAATGATTAGCAGCAGATATAAAAAATGATGAAAATAGTGAAACAATAATTTAGATGAATCTTATAATTTATTCTAAAGTTGTTGGAAGCTAGAAAACTTGAATTAGTGCGATTCAAGTGTCCTTAGCAGATATAAGTTTCAATACAAAAACTTAAGTTAATCTTTTGCCTTAATTTCTTCTATGTCCCATCCTCTATTTCTCTCTTCTCTCTCGGCAGAATGAAGGAAAAATAGAGAAAGGAAAGAAAGGAAAGGGAGAAAAAAAGAAAGAGGAAGAAAGGAAGAAGGAGAGGAAGAAGATCCAAGAAGGAAGATCAATGATCAAGGTTCAAGCTTGAAGATCTTCATCTCAGCCATCAAGAGGTAGGAGTTTAGAGCCTTTATTCATCTCTTTTCTCTATTTTCTTCATGTATGAACATAAACAACCTAATAGGCCAAATTGAGTTCTAGATGAGTTTGATGTGTTTGGTTTGTATGAATATGTTCCTTAGGTCATTTATGACTTGTTCATGTCATAAAGTGAATTTAGAAGCCTAGAACAATTCATTTAAACCACTGATGTTCATTTTGGGGTTTTAGGTCAAGCATGTTGGTTCTGGGTTCAAGAATCCAAATCAAGAGGTTTAGAATGGTGATTAATGTTTCCTAAGTGTTAATGAACTAGTTAAGAACTCAGAATCACTTAGAAACTGTTTGGAAATAGCCAAAATTCGTGCAAATGACCATTGGAATAGTACCATCCCCTGTAAAATTATACAGAATCGTGGTTCTGTTATGGGCGCCGCAGCGTGGGGACTGTGATGCCGCGGCGTGAGTCCTGAAAACTAGAACAGGAAAATTCTGAACAGCCTGCAGTGTTTGTTGCATAACTTGGGCTGTAGATATCGGATTGATATGATTCTAGTGGCATTTTAAAGCTAAGACATAAGACTTAATGTGATAAAAATTTCAGAATTTTCTACTAAGTCAATCAATACCAGATTCTGTTTGAATTCGAAACAAATTCTGCAGAAAAGGCATTCTGGCAGCCAGTAAACCAGATTATATAATTTCTTGCTCCGATGTCATATGGACATGAAACTAGTGCTATTTTAAAGATAACATGAAGGGCTTATTGCCTGTAAAATTGTAGAATTTTTTCACTTGTGGTTTGTTCCCAATCACAATTTAAAGTCAGGTCAAAATCGGGTGAATCAAAGAATAACCTGTTTTGGCTCATACAAAATGTCGCATAACTTTGGCTACATTTAGCCGAATGAGACAAGGTTTGTGGCATTGGAAAGATATGAGAGAAAGCTAGTTGCTCCTAAAACTTCAGAATTTCTAAAGTTATGATGCACAATTGGTGCACTTATGAAAAATAGCCTTTTAAAGTAAAAATTGAGGTGTTTTTGAGAAAGTTAGACACTAGAAACTTTAGTAGCACCTTAGGCAACTTAGTGTTGCATTAGATATCACTCAAAATATGATGAGATGGTTCAATAAAGACAGGTATACTAGTATACATAATAGTATTCACTCTACTAGAGAATGAGAAAGGTATGAACCTTAGGATATCCAAGAGTGGTGGATTATCTCGGGAAGATACCTAAGACATTAAACAACGAAGAGTTGTAAGTAAGAACCACTCTTGAGTTAGATTGCTTGAGTAGAAATGAGATAAGGTTGTGTATTTAGTTCTAAAGAGGGAATGTTATGTACTAAGTCTCTAGTTAAGTGGGACCTTGTGCATTGTACAATACATAATATGATGAATGTTAACTTGTAAGCTTATTACATTCATTAAGTATGCAAAGTTCTAGAGAAATGTTCACTCATTCTTTTAAGTAAGGTTGAATGAGGCATTAGTTAAGCTAGACTCTTTCACTAGGATGAGTTGAGTCTATAGGAAAGTTAAGATGGTGTTTATGTAAGAGATAAACATAATACTATGCTTTTCTTACACTAGTTAATCTAGTATGTATGTGAAGAGTAAGAACCTTAGTACAACCAAGATTAGTGGTTTTCCATAAGTGAGTACCTAACACCTCAGCAACATAGTGTTGCATTAGAAATCACTTAAGAGATAGGAGTGACGAGGTGGTGTCTAGGTACAAGTATGAGGAATGGTCTGGTAATGTTTACCTGAGAATGTAGCATTATATGGCGTAATGTCATTTAGCTAAGAAGGTAAGAAATCAAAGAAGTTCTTAAGGGGACAGTATTTCTAACTAATGGCTAAGGTTGCATCTAGTGCGGAAATTTATATTTCCTATCTATAAGAGGGTAAACATGAGAAACCAAGATTCCTAAGTACGCAAAGTCTATGAATTAATTCATAGCAAACTTCTTTGTTTTTAACATAAACCTCTGTATGTATTTCAAAACAAAATCCTGCATACGCATTTCATCGATATACTTTTAGGATCTTCTTAGACATATTCATATTACATATCATCCTCATTGCATTTACGGACAGATGTATGTGCATTGTCCATCACTATTGGTGTTTACAGTTGTATGGGTGTTGTATATATTAACAGTGTGTAGGTTATCGGTTGATATCACACTACTAGGTAGTGTGCAGTTATGAGAAAAGAGGAGGAAACTCCTATAGTAGAATTATAGCATCTGTTATATAATTGTTATATACAATGTTATAGTTAGCTGGTATTGGAATTACTTTTATTGAGAATGTTAATTCTCATCTCAGTTGTTCTTTCATGTAAATCCAGATGTAGGCACAGGCACAGGTACGATGGTACAGACCCTGCTTAGGGTAAGAAGACAAAGCATGAAGGCTAGAGTAATTTTTATTGCTTTATATAAACAGAACTTATGTAATTAGTTTATATTTGTTCTGTATGTTTTATGTTATATGTACAATAAGCCCTCTTGTGACTAAGTTTGTGTATATATATATATATATATATATATATATATATATATATATATATATATATATATATATATATATATATATATTAAGTTTAAGTTTTTCTGCAATCTCTCAAGGCTTTCTATAATTACTCAGTGGTGATTATGGATATATGTTAGTATATAGTATGTAGAAGTGACGTCTGTAGTACTGGTTATCTTTATATATCTCTAGATATATGTATTAGGATGTTACAAGCACCGCGGCATATGCATGAATTTGTTTGAGTGTTGCGGTGCTGTGATGACCGTCGTGGCGCGTGGTCTCAAATTTTGTAGAAATTGATACTTTTCACTGTTTCTTTTATCTTATTGATTCAATTTTGACACAGTCTCTTTCGACAGGTACCATGGGTCCTAAATGTCAAAGAGGAAAGAGCAGTCGTCAGCGTAGGGAGCCTTCTCCCCCGCCTCCAGATTTTGACATGAGGATTTTTGTCTCAGCCGCTGCGGCTCAGACGTATATGGTCACGATCACCCGGACCATTATAGCAGAGCGTGGATTCTCCTTCTCTAAGGCTATCCACCCCGAGGTTGAGGGTCTGCTCAACGAGCTCAACTGGAGCCAGTTTGCTCGGCATCCAAGAGGATTCTGTTGTTCTCCTGATTGTTCACGAATTCTATGCGAATGCCTTCCATGCTACAGAGGGAACTTCTATTGTGCGCGTTCGGGGGCGCAATGTACCTTACACCGTAGTCGCTGTCAGAGCTACTTTGGGATTGCCTGAGCCCCCATTCTTGTGTGACTATATTGCTTTTTGCCAGTGGGAGCCAGTTGAGGGCATCGATCTTACTATTATCACAACCCGGATCTGTCAGCCTGAATCCCAACTGGTGCAGTGGGTCATGAGCATCCAGACCAACAGGCCTCAGTACTTTCCCCGATCATGTTTGACGTCGAAGGCACAGGTTTGGTATCATTTTATTAACACCTGTATCCTCCCCTCTACTAACCTATCTGAGGTAACGCGTGATCGGGTCATCCTTATTTACTCCATCCTGAAGCGTCGCCGCATTGACGTTACTCAGATCATCCATGATCAGATTCGACGGTGCATACGAGAACTGACCAGTCTCTTCTTTCCATGCTTGATCCACACTCTATGCAGTCGGCAACGGGTGTAGTGGGGGCCACATGAGGAACTTGCAGACGGTAAACAGCCTCTCAACGACTCATTTATAGAGCGCGTGGGTGAAGCTGCAGCCCCAGCCAGACAGCGACAGGCCCGCAGGTAGCCCAGAGTTGCTGCCCCAGCTGATGAAGAAGACTTGCGTGCTCAGATCGCGTAACTTATAACCATGGTCTCCTACAGTATCCAGACTCAACAATGGATGACAGAGCATCTCCAGTTCCCCATGGATGACTATCCTGTGCCACAATTCCCACCCCAGGCAGTAGCTGACCCGCCCTAGCTGCAGCAGGATACCCCTAATGATGCCGATGCTGACGACGAGGACACAGATGACTAGCCCTATTTCATACAAGGCACTTTCTTTCGTTGTCGTTCATTATATTTTGTGTACAGTGGGACACTGTTTCCCATAGGTTTGGGGGTAGGCATTATAATATGTATGGGTGTATGTTTTTAATGATTAAAAGTATGTTATAATGTTAGACTTTTTGTTCTGATAATTAGTGATTATCATGTTATATTACTGTGTTATATTTAGTATTTTGAGTAAATATATATTATGAGTATTTAGTTTTATGTTTAAATGGCCATTGTACTAAATGAGTGCATGTTTTGAATATTTGAACTTGAATCTGTTGAAATGCATCATTCTGGGCTAACTAAATACTAGTTAATATGATATCATCTAAAGGAACATGTTAATGTGAAAATCTCATTCAAGATACAATTGTCGTTCTCTTTCATATTATGGGTCAGATGTATATTACTCTCGTGCACAAGTGTACCATGTGCCAATTGTTAGTGTTGTGTTGATTGTCCCATGATATTATTGCTTGCGAAGTGTCATCTTTTGAGTGAAACTATTTGTAATAAAAAAGCATGTTTAACAATCCAGTCGCTTTTCAAATGCATGATTTAGATCCCACTTGTATGCTTGTGTAACTTTGATCATGAAATGAGTGTTGTCTATAGATGGTTTATAAATAAGTGCATGTTGAAGTTTTGATTATCTTGAAATTGTGTTTAAACTCTCTTGAGGCGAAATTCTAAATTATGCATAATTGAGAAAATGATTAAGGTGTTGTTTGGACTGATTGAGCCTTAAAAAGCTTACCCTAATATGAGTATATCCATAGGTCCCCTTTGAAGCTCGATGTATGATTGACTTTACATGTTTTTCATCACCTATATATTCCCTACCCATGTAACTAACCGAAATGCATATGAAAACATTGCAATTCCATCCTACCATCATAGTTTGTTAAGTGCATAATATGTTATTTCTTGACTTGAGTCCTGTGTTTAAAGGGTATGGGTAAATGTTCAATGTCAATTGAGCTTGAAAGAACCATCTGCAATGAAAGAAAATAAAATAGACAAGCAAAACAAAAGAAAAGAAAAAGAAAAGTTAAATTCCAAAAGCATTGAATGGTTCTTAAGAGTTCTAATCTTTCAATTTTGTTGAACACCCAGATATTGTCACTTGAAGGCTCAAGTCCTGAGATAGCATGTTTATATGTCTTAATGTTTGTATTATATCTATTCCATGTTATTCTTTATCCCATTACCATTGTCCTATCATTACAAGTTGTTGAAGTCTTTTTTTATCCTTAATTATGTGCAGTTTACATTAGTGGAGAGAGAGTTTGCATATAATTTTTGTGGATTATGTGATTCTTATGCATGAATGTTCATAAACTTATCTAGATGAATGTGATTTGATTAGGATAAGTTTAACTTGCATGTTAGTGGGATATGTGTTCTGCATGAGAAATGATTTTAGATATTTGCATGCCGATGAGTACATATGTGTGAGTTTGATGGTGTGGCATTAGCAATTTTTGAGGATTTAATCAATCTTGATATACTAGTTGTGGTTTCAGTAATACTGGGAATTCTTGATAAATGTTGAGTGAATATGGTGCGTGTGTTGTTTAGTTGGTTTGCTTAATCAGACTTTGTTTTACTCGTGGACTAGCAAAATCCTAGGTTTGGGCGTGTGATAACTCCATGAAATGGTGTTATTATGGCCCTATATTTGTGCTGTATTGACTGCTTAGTCTTTGTTATCAAGCATAATTGGAAGATTTTAAGCTAAATTCATTGATTTCAATTATGATATCTTCCTATATGTTTTTTGAGCAAAATGATATAATTCTTCCTATGATTATGTGAACTTACTATTGTCATTAATCTGATGACTTCTTAATTGCAGGAAGGGCACAAAATGAGAATAATGATCAAGGACTTAGAGCTGTATTAGAAGAGAAAGCACCAGATGAAGTTCAGCATTCAGCGTCGCAACATGGGCAAGTTAGCACCGCGGCGTGTGGCATTCCCCACGTTGAATGCCGCAACGTGAAGAATGAGTGTTGCGGCGTGCTTGACCTACTTTCCATACAGCCGCAGCGTGATATGTGGAGCGCTGCAGCGTGAAACAGATTTTTGGAGCCTATAAATACTGTTCTATCATATTTCAAAAAGAGAACATTTTTGTTTTAAAAACACAACTGTTGGGGTTTATTTGAGACACTGAAAGGAAGCTAAAAGAACCAAAGTTAGAGGCCAAATCCTTCCACAAGGAGGATTCAAACATAAAGGACTACTATTATTGAGCTTGCAACTTCTTCTCCTTCAACTTCCTCTTCATTCTGATCATGACAATGAGTATTTTTGACATATTTTCGTTTGTCATGAGTGGTTAGTCTGTGTATAGGGATTTCTTTGGATCCTTCTATGAATATTGTGTTAGTCATGGCAACCATCACCCAAGAGGGAGTGAATTGAGTTATTACAAATTTTAATGCAACTTTGAGAAATTAAACATTTTGAATCACTCAAGTAATAAATGAGGAACATGCGCAACAAAGGTACAACTATTATAGATTACTCAAATATAACTTGGGATATATGATGAATTAAGCAAACAAGCTAGATATCAAGTTCATAGAATCAAATCACCAAGATGACAAGATATGCAATAGATAAATATACTACACTAAATACTAAAATTAAATAGTGTAGGGAAGAGAGAATCAAACTCAAGAATTTATCATGGTTCAGCCACCAATCACTTGTGGCCTACATCCAACCCTCAAGCTTAACTTGAGATTTTCTTCACTATCTCCTAAACTTCACGGGTGCTAGAAAAATCTTTGTACAAATAAGAGCACTTCTCACACCCTGGGATACCTCACCCTTGTGCTAGAGACTCCAATTTTTCAAGCTTCACAGGTGCTTGATGACCTTTATAATCAAGAGCACTCACAACACTTTTGGAATACATCACTCTTTGTGTTTGAGTCTCACTACAAGGGATACCTCACTTTTTTTCTCTCTTGAGGGATACTTTACCCTCTTACAATAATTTCAAGGTGAATAGAAACTCTTACAAGAGTAGATATACAACTTGAAAAATAAAATATAGATGATAGAAAACTCTCTCAAGAGTGGATAATATAAATTGAAGAACAAAAGAATAAAATAATTTTGCAATAAAGAGCTCAAAATATAATTTTGGTGATTCAAGGATCAAATCAAGTGTTCAAGAGGTGTATAAGCTTCATACAACACTTATATATAGAGCCTAAGTGATAAAATACCCATTGGTAATGTTTATAAATGATTTTTTTATGAAAACTAGCCATTTATGGCTGTTGGGAACATTTCTCGGCACTTGGTAATCCATTACACACTTCTAGTAATCGATTACATGGCTTCTGTCAACGTTGTAATCGATTACAGGACTTGTGTAATCGATTACAACATTTCTAGTTTTGAAAACTGACTTTAAAATGTTATAACTTATTCATTTCTTATCCGATTAAAGCAAATGACCAGTCATTAGAAAGATCTTTGAGTCTATTTTCAAATGAAAGAAGTTTTACAACAAAACTCAAAGTATTTTAAAAGTTATGATCAAAAGAGTGACCAAAGATCAGCTTTTCAAAACTCAAACTTGACTATATTTCATAGTTTAAAACAAATAGTCATAACTTCTTCATTTCTTATCCGTTTAAAGCAAATGACCACTCATTAGAAAGATATTTGAGTCTATTTTCATATGCAATAATTTCACAATAAAACTCAAAGTAATTTGAAAGTTATGATCAAAATAGTAACTAAATATCAGTTTTGCAAAACATAAACTTGACTATTTTTCAAATGTGTAAACTACCACCAAGATTAACTTTCCAAAAATAGCTTGTTGGGCATTTAAACATGTAAGAACCATTTTTAAAGACTTAAAAACATATTTGAGTTTTTTTCTTATAAAACCTCTATCTTTACATAGGAGAAAACCTAAAAAGAAAATATACCAATTCTAGTCCTTAAGCTTCTTGATGTAATCCAAGCTTCCACAAATTTCTTCTCTTCAAATCTTGTAAATTGCTTGGAACATCTTTATCATTCTCATTCTTCTCGAATTGAGCATAGTTGTGATCTTTTGCTTTGTAGTTGCAATGCTCACTCTTGGTACTAGGACTATCTTATAAATTATTACTCACTTAAAATAAGCATTGTTAGTCCAAATTCATAACTTAATATCTTAATATGCATGATTCATAAATGTATAACTCTAATTAGCCTAACATGCATATAAGAATATTACATATATCTCATTGCATGATTATTATGCGAAGTATAACTAAATAAAGTACATAATCATGCATGATCCAGTATATCTCTTTTAAGCATATATATGTAACATGATCAATATTCTTTTGTGATGCATTTGTCATCTATAAAGCACATCTATCAAGCATAAGCATCATTCTTTTTGTCTTGTATTTGTTATCATCAAAACTTAACATATTAAACCATTGGAGCAAATCTATTTCCACATATTGATGATTTTATGAACCTTTAAGTTAATATATGTGGTTAGGAATTATTCAATCATATTGTTCCTAATGATTTTGAATATTTGGCCAATATTTAATATGTTTTGATTAAATCTAATGAACCTAGACATAGGAATTTGAATTGAAGATCATGAATATGGTTGATGCATGTTTGATTTCATTCAATTGGCTTGAATAAATTGATTAGCTAATAGGATAGAAATATACCTATTAGTCATGCATGGCTATTATTGAGGTTTGCTCTTAATGAGTAGAATTTAATCTAGATGTCATTGATACGTAGTGACTAGGTAAATGACGCATGATTAAATGACCTAGACATAGGTTTTTAACTGAATAAGATTCTCAAGTCAACAAATTTCATATCATATATGTTGATAAAGAGGTTTGCATAACATCAATTAAAGTAGAAGATGAAGAAGGATTCCCTATTCTTTAATCAACAACTGTAATTCAAATTAGCTAGCATTTAAATCTTGCTATTAGTTTACACGCAACTTTCTCAATTTGAATGTTCTTAGATAGAAATTATTAAGCTATTGGTTAATAATTAGTTCTGAATTAGCAATAGTCCTTATGGGAATGATATCTGACTTCTAGCTACACTACAAGTGCGATCCGTGCATTTACTGTAAGCAAAAGAGCGAACAATAACTCCACGAGATGTAGTTATATGTGCCTTAAAATTGTGTGATAATGATTGCTAGGTCCTTATTTTTAAGTAAGAATGGAAGTCTTTAGCCTTAATTCTATATAATTCAATCTTGATGTCTTCTGTTTTGATTCTGAGGAAATATTGTTCAATCTTTGATGAATCAAGTACATTTGTATTTACTTATTAAATTAGTTATTTCTCTATTTCAAGAAGAGCTCCAATCAAACTTAAACTTGAAGAATTTGGATTAGCATTGGACTAGGAAGCTCAAGAGGAAGCCAAGTGTAAAAGCCAGTATTCAACGTCGCGGCGTGGGCATATCAATGTCGTAGCATGGTGACTTCCCCTGAATCAAACAGACAGCTACGAATCTTGTACGTCGTGGCGTGGCATGTCAATGCTGCGGCGTCTGTGACCTAAATTAGCACGCGCTATGGCGTAGCATGTTAATGCTGTGACGTAGCTCTGTTTTCAAGACTTATAATACTATTTTATTAGATTTTTATAAAAAGCTCTGCGAGAGCCTTGCTTAGGTTAGAGAAGCTGCGGCTGGAAATCACGTTTTGGAGGTTGAAGAGGCTAGAGAAGCCAATGATAGAGGCCATCTTCACCTTGGAAGAAGATTTAAGCTTCAAAAGTCGTATCTATGAGCTTTCTTCTTCCTTCTTATGATTTCTTCTCTTTTCTATATCTCATGAACACTGTTTTGATTGTGTAATTTCGTGTTTAATGATTATTTGAGCTGTATTTAAGAATTACTTTGGATCTTTGTATGGATATTGATAATTATGTCTTTCTTTGAGTATATATTGATGTTTGGTTTTGGTCAATCATATAGATCTTAATGCTCTTGATGGTTTGGCCAATTTTCTAGTGATTTGTTTAAATCTGATGAACTTAGACATAGGAATTTGGATTTGAGATCATATGTATGGTTGATGCATGTTCGATGAATTCAATTATCTTAGATAAGTTAATTTGTTAATAGGATAGAAATATACATATTGGTCATGCATAATGTGTGATTGAGAATAGATCGTTCATGAGTGGAGTTTACACTAGTTCTCATGAAAACATAATGGATTAGGTAAATGAAACTATAGTTGATTGACCTAAACATAAGCTTTTAACTAAAGTAGATTCTTAGGCTAACCTAACTCATTCATTAATGTGCTTGAAGGGTTTCATGTTATCAATTGAAGTGGAAGGTGAATAAGAATTCCTTAATCTCTATCCCTTATCTTTAATTTTCATTTATTGCTTTTTACTCTTTAGTTTAGTTTAAATTCATTTTACCTTATTTTTTATGATCTTGAATAGAACCAAGTAAGGTATTAGTTGGTATTTAGTATTCGAAGTACCTAATTCCTCGTGAGAATGATATCCGATTCTTAGCTATATTATAAGTGTGATCCGTGCACTTGCGGTAAGCAAAAGAGCGAACAAGTTTTTGGTGCCATTACCGGGGAATTAACAATTTACTTCTGATTTGCTAATATCGACAATGACCTTATATGTTTCTAATTCAAGTTGTATATAGTTATTTAAGTTTTTAGTGGTTATGTTTCAGGCACAAATAACTCAGGCCCTTCTTGGGAGGGGGAACCCAAGTTTATGTTTAATTCTTGTCTTTAGTTTTAACATAAATAGTTAGTAGGTTGATTTTTTTTGTTAGTATGTAGCTTTTGTTATGTTCTAAGTATTACTTAGGTTAATATTTATATAAGCTAGTATGTTTAATTATATACCTTTAGTTAATTTTTATGCTTTTCCCTTGATTTGAGTCTTATATTTATGATTGTATGTTTAATTTAGTAGTTTTATGTTTCAAGTCTTATATAGATTAGTGTATTGATTTTGTGTTTTATAATCTTTTAGTAGTACAATTAGCAAATTTTATATGTTAGACAAGTTTGGATGGTTGAGGAGACCTATTTGGAGAAGAATTGATAGCAAAACTGATTTTGCTGCACAATTTAGCAGACTGACTCCTTACGTCGTGGCGTACATCTTATTAATGTCGCGACGTGAGGCCCTATTAGACCAACCGTCAAGTAGTATTACGTCGCGGCGTGATATACTTGATATCGTGGCGCGAAGTGTCAGATTAGGTTAAGTGTCGCGACGTTTCATTTGGCTAGGCTGTTTCTCTCTAATCTGCCTTCTCTATGTCTGTTTCTTTGTATTTTTCTGATACGTGCATTCCCCATCCCTCCATTTTTTGTCTTTACACTTGATTTTTAAGGTATGTTTTGTTTTAATTTTAATTATGTTATATCCTTATTTTTATTTTTCGTATATTTTAGGTTTTTAGTTATTTTCGTAGCTTTTTATCTTTTTATTTTGTTTTTATGTTGATTGATAGTATCTGTGCTGATTTATTAGCCTCGAATGTCATTTTTATGGTTTTAAACCTGGAGATGCATGAATTTTTGGATTTCTGTTTATATATGCGTCGCAGCATTTTCCATAAATGTCACATCGTAAGATTAAATTCGTTTGAATGCTGCGACCATTCCAATAATATAGCGGCGTCGGTACAACTTTCGTTAAATGCCGCGGAGCTTAAGTTGAATGATGCGACGTTATGATGAACAATTTGAATGTCGCGGCATGGCTTAACAATGTCACAATGTGTGACCCTATATTTTCCAAAATTGATAGATTTAACTTGTTTAAACTCTTCTAATTACTCAATTCTGATAATTTGCCATTCTTTTTCAGGTATTATGGCTCCAAAGAGACAACGGGATTCATCCAACCAATGAAATCGAGAGCCATCTCCCCCTCTCGCATTTGACGAGAGGTGATTCACATCCGCAGTGGTGGCTCACAAGTACTCAACACTGATTTTTACATCAGTGACAATAGAACGGGGCTTTACCTTTAAGGAAGTCGTTCCCCAGGGTATCGAGTTGACCATCCACCACTATCATTGGGGGAGATTTGCACAGCACCCAGAGCCAGTAGTAGCCCCTCTAGTTAGTGAATTCTATGCGAACATAGATGTGATCTGCCCATAGGCCATTACCACAGTCATAGTGCAAGGACATAGAGTTTCTTACTCTACTGTTGATATCAGAGTTGTACTTAGTTTGCAACCTCCTCCCTTAGGTTACGAGTACTCACACTTCCTACAGTGGGAGCCAGAGGAGGGGATTGATCTTGCCATAGTTACAACCAGGATCTGTATACCTTCACAGCCGATAGTCTGGACCAAAAGTGTTCAAACCGACAGGCCACGATTTTTTCGGCGCTCCTACCTGACACCTGAGGCGAGAGTCTGGTACCACTTCATAAACACTAGGATTGTCCCGTCGAGGAACTTATTAGAGCTAACCAGAGATCGGGCCATCATGATATACTCCATTTTAGAGCACCATGCTATTGATGTCACCCAAATCATTTATGAGCAGATTCGACGAGTGGCAAGAGAGTGTAGGAGTCTCTTCTTTCCTTCGCTCATTCAGTAGTTGTGTATGCGGCATTCAGTAGAGATTGGGCCGCACGAGGAGAAGACAAAGGTTAGACAACCTTTGAATGATTACTTTATGGAGCGAGTACGAGCAACACCACCCTCACCACCAGTACGTAGAGCTGCAAGGCACGCTCCTGTAGAGCCCCAACCACTACCACCACCACCAACAATTGATGACTTTGCCTAGCGTACACAGATAGAGTCCTGGGTGGCCGGTCTCGAGGCCCAAGCAGCACAGACGACAGCCATACTGGCATATCTTATTCAGACGCAACAGTGGATTGTAGAGCACTTACAACTGTCAATGCAGGACTTTTCAGTTCTTGATTTTCATCCTGCTGTTGTTCCTGATCTTGCTCAGCCTGGACCTATCCCTGTACCAGATGTTGGAGAGGATGATACTCAGCCCATACCAGATGTTATTGATGATGAGGATGGTGACACAACTGATGAGCAAACAAACAGTGATGATCCACTCATCTAGCCCACATGTCATTCATGGCTTATTTTCTTTCATTGTATTTCTTTTGATATTGTATGTTTCTTTTTTACAATGAGGACATTGTTTCCCTCAAGTTTTGGGGGTGATGGTATCTTAGACTTATTTTTATTATTATGGCATGATAATATGTTTATTTATGGTATTATATATAATATGTTCTAGTATGTTCCTTATGTTTTTATAATTTCCATGGAGTAAGTATCTTGATAAAAAATTGCATGAAAATCTTGTTCAAGATACAATTGTCATTCTCTTTCACAATAAGAATATTATGATGTTAATAACTAGTGTGAAATGATTGCCAATTATAGATATGGATGCAATCTGACCTTCATTTTGATGTAAATTCATATACAATCTTTGACGCATGCTGAAGCAGTCTAATTTTTTTTATGCTTGATATGTTTCCCTCTAGCATGCTTGTTTAACTTTGGAAATGATAAGAAGTTTTGTCTAGAAAAAGTTTATGGATTGTACATGTGGAAGTTAAGTTATCCATAAGATTGTTTTTGAACTCTCTTAAGGCGAAATTCTAATTTGTGCATGATTGATGAAGTGATCAGGGTATTCTTTGGACCAATTGAGCCTTAAAAAGTTTACCTTAACACATCATATCCTTAGGTCCCCTTTGAAACTTTATAAATATTGGCCTTATATGTTTTTTTTATACACCAATTGTGTTCGTTAACCTGTTAACCGTACTAATGCATATGAAAGCATTGCATTTTCTTTCTACCATCAATGTTTGTTGAGTACATGATGTGTTATTTCTTGAAGTGAGTCCAGTGAGTAGGGGTATGTATATTTAAGAAAAAAAATGAGTATGAAGGAACTAAATGCAATCAAAAGAAAAAGAAATTGCTTTGTAAAAGCAAAAAGAAAAAATTGAGAAGAGAGAAAAGCAAAGCAATCAAAGAAAGAAGAAAAGTTAAAACTGAAAAGCGTTGCATGGTTTCTGGCAAGTTGTGATCTTTCACTGTTGAATACCCTGATAGTATCACTTGATGACTCAAGTCTTGAAATAATATGTTTTTGTTTCTCAATGTTTGTTGTATATCATTTCCCTTCTTTTCATATGCCCATTACCATGGCCTGACATTATAAGCTGTGAAAGACCCTTTTGATCCTCATTTATGTGTGAGTTACATTAGTGGAGAGAGAGTTGAATTACAATGTTGTGAATTCCTTGATACAGGTTCATCTATATGTCTATAAACTCATCCGGGTATGTTAGAATTGAACAGAAGAAGTTTTGTTTGCATGATTGTGGGAAATATATTTTGTATAAAGGGAAACTAAGATTGTTAGCATGATGAGGATTGTATATGTGCGAAGCTGATTGTGACGGATATACAACACTTGAGATCTTATGTAATCATTGTACATTAGTTTGGTTTAAATGAAAGTGAATGTTAAAAGTTGTTGAATGCAGGTTAAGAAATGTTGTTCAATTTTTGTGTACTTTGTTTTGCTCGAGGACTAACAAAAATATAGGTTTGTGGGTGTGATAACTCCACGAGATCTAGTTATATGTGCCCTAGAATTGTGTGATAATGATTGCTAGATCCTTGTTTTTAAGTAGGAATGGAAGACTTTAGCCTTAATTCTATATAATTCAATCTTGATGTCTTCTATTTTGATTCTGAGGAAATATTATTCAATCTTTGATGAATCAAGTACATTTGTATTTACTTATTAAATTGGTTATTTCTCTATTTCAGGAAGAGCTCTAATCAAACTTAAACTTGAAGAATTTGGATTAGCATTGGACTAGGAAGCTCAAGAGGAAGCCAAGTGTAAAAGCCAGCATTCAACGCCGCAACGTGGGCATATCAATGCCGCGACGTGGTGACTTCCCCTGAATCAGACAAAGAGCTACGAATCTTGTACATCTTGGTGTGACATGTCAATGTCGTAGCGTCTGTGACCTAAATTAGCACGTGTCGCGTGTAGGCATGTTAATGCCGCGACGTGACTCTGTTTTCAAGACTTATAAATATTGTTTTATTAGATTTTTAAAAAGAGCTCTGCGAGAGCCTTGCTTAGGTTAGAGAAGCTCGGTTGGAAATCACATTTTGGAGGTTGAAGAGGCTAGAGAAGCCAAGGATGGAGAGCATCTTCACCTTAGAAGGAGATTTAAGCTTCAAGAGTCATATCTATTAGCTTTCTTCTTCCTTCTTATGATTTCTTCTCTTTTCCATATCTCATTAACACTATTTTGATTGTGTAATTTCGTATTCAATGATTAACTGAGCTGTATTTAGAAATTACTTTGGATCTTTGTATGGATATTGATAATTATGTCTTTCTTTGAGTATATATTAATGTTCAGTTTTGTTCAATCATATAGATCTTAATGCTCTTGATGGTTTGGCAAACTTTCAAGTGATTTGTTTAAATCTGATGAACCTAGACATAAGAATTTAGATTTGAGATCATATGTATGGTTGATGCATGTTCGATGAATTCAATTAGCTTGGATAAGTTGATTTGTTAATAGGATAGAAATATACCTATTGGCCATACATAATGTGTGGTTGAGAATAGATCGTTCATGAGTGGAGTTTACACTAGTTCTCATGGAAATATAGTGGATTAGGTAAATGAAACTATAGTTAATTAACTTAGGCATATGCTTTTAACTAAAGTAGATTCTCAAGCTAACCTAACTCATTCATTAATGTGCTTGAAGGGTTTCATGTTATTAATTGAAGTGGAAGGTGAAGAAGAATTTCTTAATCTTTATCCCTTATCTTTAATTTCCATTTATTGTTTTTTAGTCTTTAGTTTAGTTTAAATTCATTTTACCTTATTTTTTATGATCTTGAATAGAACCAAGTAAGGTATTGGTTAGTATTTAGTATTTGAAGTACCTAATTCATCGTAAGAACGATATCCAACTCTTAGCTATATTATAAGTGTGATCCGTGCACTTGCAGCAAGCAAAAGAACAAACATTTTCTAGTTTCATTTTTCTCAATTTTCTAATAATAGAAAAAAATCCTACTTTTTTGAGCGAAATACAAGAGTATAATGAAACCTAGAAAGAGTAATTCTTTGGACGAAATAGAAGAACATTTTGAAATCTAGAATTTCTAACAAAATAAAATACTATATTGAAACCTCAAAATATATATTTGTATTCTTCTTTGTCATGGTTAGTTGATCTTCTTCTCATGAGTATAATATTGCGAGTCTTACGAATCGTATCAACGAACAATGTAAGAGGCTTATGGTCTTGCGAACAAATTAAAGTTATATAAGAATAGAGAAAGAGATGGGAGTTGAGAAAGAAAAAAGAACAAAGGAGAAATTGTACCTAGAAGTAGCAACTGCTAAAGCGGACAAGTGGTGACTGGTGGTGGTGGAGGATTTTTGGCAACGTCTAGGTTAGGAGTGAGAGTAGTTGAAAGGTTAGGGCATTATTGAAAATAGATTTGTTGGTTTTGTCAAAGACCACCAATTGTCAATCTCTATAATTGGTAAATTTTTTAATTTATTGTAGAATCATTTCCAATTGTTATTACCATTACTTTGAATAAAATTTGTCATGAGCTCTATAATAAATTATATTTATTATCACTAATTATTACCATTACTTAGAATTTAATGTAGAATTTTTCTAAATTATATTATTTAAAATCATAATTTATTTTAGAGTTTTTTCAAGTATAATTATAATTATAAAATCAATCAATATAATCAACTTATATAATATAATATAATATAAAAAAATTAATCAATATAATCATCAATCATTATAATATACAACAAAAGGAAAATATATAATTTAAAATCTATCATTTGTCATTTCATAAAATAATCTACCATAAGACTTGACGTACCATATGAAAATGTGTTTATGACACATTTATACCTAATCAAAGAGATATTGGAGCACACATTAGCAATTCTATTTAAATTGAAAAGAAAAAATTGATTTTAAATTACTTACTTATGGCAATAATTTGACATTAGCATTTAATTCTATTTAACATTTAATTTGAATAATTACAAGAATAATCTCACGTTATTCACTGTGTTGACAAAATTGAAAATTTGAATTATATTTATCTATAATTATAGTTATCTATAATTATCACATCCGAATTTTCCGGTTGGTTCGAAATTTTGGGTCGCATTTTATTCTATTTAACATTTAATTTTTTGGAATAATTACAAGAATAATCTCTAATCGTTATTCACTATGTTGATAAAATTGAAAATTTGAATTATATTTATTTGGACTTTTTTCCTCAAACCTGATAATTATAGTTATCTATAATTAACTATAATTATCACATAATTTCAAATTAACATTTTATTCTATTTAACATTTAATTTGAATAATTATAAGAATAATATCATGTTATTCATTATTTTGACAAAATTAAAAATTTGAATTATATTTATCTATAATTATAATTGTCTACAATTACTATAATTATTATATATCCTACCACATTTGAATAGAGTTGAATGTGTAATTATTTAAAATATAGCCTAATTTTGGCTAAACAATCTCTATCATGTAATTTCTCAATATAGCTTTCATTCATTAACATGATTATCTGTTTACATTCTTTTAAATTTCTAAATATATTAAACAAAAAAAATTTAAATATAGTCTAATTTATTGACCTTCAAAAGACGATTTAATGACTCAAATAATATATATGGATTCAAATTTTAAAATTTAAAACTGCTCCCTTTAATTCATTAATTAATTAATTGCATCTAATAATATTTTATTTGACTTACAAACGATTAATTGTGTCTAATATAATATATTATTTAGGAAAAACTTCAAAAAATCTCCTTGTACTATACGTCATGTGCACTTTGGTCCTGTTACTTAAAAAATGTGTAAAAAGGACTTGTTGCTTTGCGTTTTGTGCAAAGAAGTACAAAATAGTAACGGACGTTACATTTTGGATGGAAACACGCACGTGCAACGCACGTGCATGTCTGAAATTTCTTCCCCCAAACGCGGTCTTCTTCTACCTCCTGCCCAAACCCTAGAACCATCATTTTCTTCTTCTTCTTCCTCTTCTTCTTCACAATCACCTGAAACCGTCGTCGCTTAGCCACCCAAGCCAAATCCGTGCACTACTATGGCTAAGACTCAGGCGATTGGGTTTGGTTCAGAAATGGGTGCATCGCGAGATGACAAATATGGGCTACACGATGAAGCTCGATGGCAGATCTAGGCAATGCGATAGAGCGCGTGGGTTGCGGATCTGGAACGGTGCCTTGGAACGGTGGAGTGCGGTGGCTCGCAGTGATGATTTACGCAAGGTGGATCTAGGTTTTCGAGGGTTTTGTTTTGGAGTATGGTGAAAGTAGATATGGCTTGGTGAGGGAAGAGCAGCAGTCATGGGGCTCAAGGTTTGGGTGGCCGGACGACAACTGAACCATTAAGGGCTTGTGGTCTGAGGAAGAGTTACACGGTTCTGGGTTTATGGTCCGACGAAGAAGAAGACCGTATTTGGGGGAAGAAATTTTAGACGTAAATGTGTGTTGCACGTGTGCGTTTCTATTCAAAATGTAATGTCTGTTACCATTTTATACTTCTTTGCACAAAACGCAAAGTAACAGTCCTTTTTGCATATTTTTGAAGTAACAGGACCAAAGTGCACATGACGTATAGTACAAGGGATTTTTTTGAAGTTTTCCTTATTATTTAAATCAAACTTATCTAATCTCAAAATACAAATGATTCACTCTATATAAATTCTCTCTGATATTATTCATTCTTTCACATTAGGATATTTGGTTTATGGTTTCATCTTTTTTATTTTGGTTCAACTAATATTTCTTTGTTTTACAGTTCCATGTTTTTACCTTTTTGGTTCTGTTTAACTTATTTCTCTAACTAATTTTCTATCTTTCTTTCATTATCCTTGACTGAATTTTATTTTAATTCTTATAATTTCAAAATACAAAAGATACACTCTATATAAATTCTCTCTGATATTATTCATTCCTTCATATTAGAGTATTTGGTTTACAATTTCATTTTTTTTCATTTTGGTTCAACTAATCTTTCTTTGCTTTATGTAACACCCCTTGATTTAATAACCACGGCGCAATCGTCATTATGTCACAGTCACTAAATCTAGACGTGCTACAATTTATCAACAAGTCTGAAAATTTAATCGTTATGCATATATAGAAAATACGAGCTACGATATGAAATATATTTATATTTACTCGCATCCAAAATACGACATCAGCTTAGCATAAAGGTCACATTTCCACAAATCCATGCATATAAGTAACATACAATAGTATTAAACATAAGTTCTACATAAAATAACTACCATATAAAACTTCAACTTCTCCCAAAGTCATACACTTGGATAGAAGGGTCTTGCACTTGATCCTCTTCTGGATCTCCAACAGATGAACTTCCCTCTTGAGACACGTCATGATGCATAGGAACCTGAATATGTGACACAACCGAAACCTCTCTAAGAAAGAGATAGCGGTTATCCCTTAACTCCCCAATGGGTATAGGGAACTCCACGTGCATAAAAGTATGAGAGATACTCGTAGCAGCTCCAGGATAATTACAACTCCGAATTATAGTCATATCTCCCTTATACATAAAACGCTTCGCATCATGGTCGGAAAGCCAGGCTTCCAAGCCTCCATGGAACTATATCCATGTACAACTGAAGAAAGCTTGTCCCGATGCCATTGTGAAGAGACAAAAGTCGATCCCAAACTAAACTAAGCTAATTCGACATACCCTCTTCACAGTCTTTATTCAAACATAGTATAAGACAGAGTAATACAATAAAGAGGTGAGACACCTAACTTACATTACCAATTATGGCAGTAAAGAAACATAACGGCGTAGGACACCCACATAGTAAAGCAACAATATTAACAATAATAATCACATACGATAAAAGGAACAACAACATAGTCTCAAATAATAGACAATAAATCAGTTCAAATAATCATAATATTATTAAAACAATACTTCAATCATCATATAAATGAACAACAGTTTCATCATCATGTAAATGAATAAATACATAAATGCCAAATGATATGTTGACTCACTAAGCACGTGCACATGGTACCAAAAGTTCCTACTCCATGAAGCTAGACATAAACATTCGGAGAGAATGATCGAGGAGGCATGCCAGTATCTCGTTAGCCTTAAAAATAAAGTGCTCATCATAAAAATAATCTTTTGCGCAACATGACTTATACATGGCACTTTCAACAAGATCGCGATATAGGACAGTATTTCAATCCGGATCGTCAGTGTGTTTACATCGGTTTATCCCACAGCACAGAGGAGCTCTTAACTGTCCATATGAGATACTCGCACCCCCAAGGCCAACAATATGACCTACACTTAGTCTATTTGCACCCATACTAAGGTGTAATTCAATCTCCTAAGCATGCACCGCCTTTACAACAGGGTCCAACGGACTTTCACAAATGCATGTTGACTCAATGCATATCATGTATATTCATCAATAATATACTTCTCATGAAACATACCACAATTTGGTCAAGTTAAATATCAACATATTCATGTATATTTCACAGTGATATACTTTCTCATAATTATGCCATAACTAGCCAATGCAATTATCAACAACATAACATATTTAAATCTTCAACAATAACACATAGTTATCAAGATTCAAACCTAGGTTACGTTTTCCTTTCAAGACTTTCATCACTAATCCTCTCTAGGGGAATCCTCTCGTAATTCTCATTAAATCTGTAGTACTCATAGCCAAGTTCTTTACTTTAAATTTAATTATACTCACTTAGAATATTGTTCTAAAGCTCTCCAAGTCTCACTCACACTCTTGTTCTTTTCTTAAGTCTAAAATCACTCTAAGTTGTCAAGTAAATTTCTTTCCTTCATTTTTCCATCTTATGAATCCATAATAATTTATTAAACTACCTATTCACCTAAGTTTTATCTTGATACACAAATCTTAGCCAATAAGGCCCTAGAGGCCGTGAGTCTCCCCAAGGACAAGAATCCAATCAATTTCTTCATCACATTGTTAGCATGGACCCTAAGAATCATTGAACCCAAAAATTTACATCTTGTTTCATCATTATTTACCTTTAATCAATTTCTTCTTAACCTAAGCTTCTAAGTTTCAAATTATCACAAAACTTGTCTTGGATATCCCATTTTCTTTCCTCTTGGTCGAGACCTCTCCAAAGGTTTCTAGTCCTAAATTATCATCATTTCATCAATTATCCATTACCTAATTTCTTAAGTCCCAAATTAGTACACAAATTCCATCATGGACCCATCATTGGGCCACTTGGCCATGGGCCTCTCAAGAATTAATATCTAATCAATTTCTTCTATTACATGCATCATATCCTTTAACACCTAATTACCTAAGTGTCAATTTCCACAAAATCAATCTCAAACCCCCAAAATATGGTCCAAAACCATGACCTCACTAAAGGGTAGGAAACCCTACATTTTTCTATTCATCAAATCCAAGCAATCCAACATCATCAAAGCATTCAAAACAACCAATATTTTCATATAACTCAAGTATACACAAAAACATGAAAATAAGCATACAAAGTGAACAATCCATTATGGATTCCTCATCAACAACATCAAAAACATTTCCTCACTACCAATATATGTTGAAGTGGATTATCTCCCTCTTACCAAGTGAAGACAACTCAAGAAAGCAAGCTTCTTGAAATTTCGTCCTAAAGCTCCAAGAAACCCTAGAATGATCAAACCTTTAGGATCAACAACCAAGCTTTAAAAGGATGAATCCTTGGTTACGAAGGTGGCCAAGGAACACGAAAATGAGAAGAGACAACATAAAAAGTTATAAACTTTACCTTGAAGTTTCAAAGCTTAAAGCTTTAATGGTGGGTGGTGGAAATAGAAGATTTAGAAGATAACCACCAAAGAGAAAAATGCTAGAATGATGAGAGGAAGTAAGAAATGTGATTGATTGTAATTTTTGTGATGGTGGAGGTGAAGAATGGTGTGGAACCGTGGAGAAGAGAAGGGAAGAAGAAAATGGAAAGCTTGAAGAAGAATGAGAGAAGAAAGAAAATGGAGAGAGAAAGTGTCTTAGAAATTTTTGAAAGTAAGAATGAAAGTGATAAAATGAAGAAGCAATTTTGGCTCCCCTAAAGTGAAGAATTGCCGTGGAACAAGGAGAGAGAGGAGGGAAAAGTGAACTCCTTGCATGCTTAGGAAATTTCTAGGAAGCTTCCTTGAGGAGCTTTTTAATTAATTTAATCATTCTTTTGAAATAAAGGAGATTGGATGTGATATACAGTGAATTTCATTTGGATAAGGTGATAGAATTTCTATTACAAGCTATTACCCAATGAACAATTGTTATATATAGCAAAGTCAGTATAAGTTGTCCAACAGATAATAAAATGTACATAAATTTTTATTTTTATCTGATAAAAATTTCGAAAAATGTGAAACCTCATAAACCGTGTCTAGCCTCGGGTGTAGTAAGATCAATCGTCAACGTTTTCACAGTTCAAGATTCTCGAGAAAAATATCTCATTTCCTAAACAAGCGTGACACGTCAAAACGAAAAATAATATTAAAATATTTCATGTTTCCGAAAAATTTAAAAAATTCACAAATATTACAAATATTATAAAACAACTATTTATTATGAAATTATTAATTTTCGGAGTGTTACACTTTACAGATTCATATTTTCACCTTTTTGGTTCTCTTTAACTTTTTCTCTAGCTAAGCTTCTATCTTTCTTTTCATTCTCCTTGAGTTGATTTTATTTTAATTGTTCTAATTTCAAAATACAAAGGAATCAAACTATATAAATTTCTCTAATATTTTTAATCCCTTCATGTTAGGTTATTTGGTTTATGGTTTCTATCTTTTTTTTTTTCATTTTGGTTGAATTCATCTTTTTTGTTTTACATATTCACCTTTTCATATTTTTTGTTTCTCTTTGTCTTCTTTCTATAAGGTAAACTTCTATCTTTCCTCTATTATATTTTATTATATATTTTTAATATATTATCACAGTTATTAAGATTTGAATCATGATTTTAAAATATATCTATCGTTTGTTTGTATTTTTTCTTATAGGTCTTACCCACAAAATCTTCAACGAAAGCTATGAAGCAAAGTGATGATAATTGGATCCTAAATAAAGGATTATGATGGAAAAAGTTGTGCTTATAGTTTTATTTTTTAATTTTTTTAATTTTTTAATTGTATATTTTCAGCCTACAATTGTAGAAGGCTAAAGTTGAACCTATATTTTTTATTTCCAATTCCTTCTTATTATTGTAGAAGGCAAATTTATGTTTATTTCTCTTTCTTTTTTTTTCCAACGGATCAATTATAGTCTAGGTTATTAACTTTATTGTATAAAAAAAGTTATAATTATTGGTTGGAGTCAATTTTGAAAGAATATATATTTATAAGTTTTTATAATTTATAATGCATTTTATTTAATTTCATAATATATATTGTGATAAACGTTATATGGTTAATATCTTTAATATAGATTTCACTATATAAATTTTGTTTATTACTATCTATTTGTTGTTTATTATCTATTTCACTTTTAATTTTATTAAAAATTATATTAATATTTATATAAAAGAAATTCTCCAAAATTAGAGTTAATGAGCTGTTGAATATTACATTGTCTTGGTCCAACGTATTACTATTACAAGTTTTATAATAAATTCAAATATAAATTAGAAATTTGTTTCATTATTTCTTCTTTGACAAAATTTGTTTCATTATTTCTAAATTGTTTAAATATATTTTTAAACATATAAATTATTTTATAATATTATATATTTAAATGATTTAGTATTTATATTAAAATGAAATTATTTTATGAAAATATTATGTATTTTAAAATTAAACTTATAAATATATTTTTACAAATTATTATATATATTTCATTTAATAAAATTATTTTTAATTAAATATATTTATTTTTATTATTTAATTCTTAAATTTATTCATATATCATACATGTGTAAAATTTAATTAAGTTTAAATTTATGTTTTAATGTATAATATAATTCAGAGATTATGATAAAAATAATGTGATAAAGAGAATATTTTTACAACCATAATATTTTTTTTACTTTAGAGACAACTTTTTGCAGCGTTTTCGAAAAATAAATGTTATTATAAAGATGGTGCGAGCAGGGCAGGTTAAAACCTGATATGTTGTCGTGCCTTGAAACCAAAACCTCTAACCTCACACATGTATGTAAGTATGCCGCCATAAACCCCGGACCCGGAGGGAGATGAAAGTGAAGTATTTGCATGCTTTACCAATTACCACTCAACCAGTCCAATCGAGTCGAGTCGAATCCTAGACTAAGTGTAAGCAGTAAGTGAATGGCGACGCTGAGTTGTGACTCGGACCCCGATCCTAAATCCGACGTCGTCTTCATCGACACCAACCTCCATACCCACTTGGCCCTCCTCGTTTCCCACCTCGACACCGTCTCTCACCTCAAAAGTAAATACATTTCTCTCTCTCTTATTCCCTCTTTCACTTTCTCTTCTTCTTCTTCTTCTTCTTCTTTTTTTCCAGAAATTTCTAGAACCTAGCTGCTTTGCAAATAGAAAACCCTTTTGTGCTTTTAAGTGTTATTAATTTAGATTCAAGGGATAAATAAGTTCATGATGATGGAATTTGGTTATAGCTATATTGATAACCTTTTCAACATTTGTAAATTATAATCACTTGTAAATTAAATACATGTAATTCTTTTAGAATGCTGTGCTGACCTTTTGTTTAAATGATATATGCATGCATTTCATATGTAGAGAGAATTCTGTCAGAACACCCGTTATGCTTTCCGAAAATCGGGCAGATAAAGATTCACGCTGTAAAGGTATATACTGCTTCTGCTTGATTGATCCTGTTGGCTCCACTGCTGTTCAAACCATGCTTGTTGTCTTTTTGACTATATCACTTTGCTAACAGAATAATAATGTTTCGTTGGTAGGTGAAGCGCAAAGGGTACTTTTATCACCTATCAGATTCCATGTTTGTGAGAAGTGCCTTTAATGGTTTCAACAAGAGCTGGTTTCTTAGTGTTGATGCTTCTGCATTGGGGGAGCATGGACAAAATGAGCAATTATTATCTCCTGGTTCTTCTAACCAGGTGGCCTGTTTTGCCATTGCAAATAATGCTTTAATTGGTCCTGTTGATAATGCTATCAATTCTCCATCCAAAAGGGTGTCCAGTCTCAACAATTTCCAGTTGCCACAATCGGAGAACAAACAGGATGAGAAAGAAGAAGTTTCTTTTCTTAGCCCGTGTGTTTCAGAACATACCGGAAAAGAAGCTGTCAAAAATTTGGAGACAGGTGTTAAATACTCTGGCAATAATGATTCTGGAATTCCGTTGCCTGGTTCAATTCCTGAGACACAGGACCATTGCTATGTAAATCATGAACTTCCAAGTTCGCATATTGAATGTGAGGTAGATGGATCCAGTAAAGGCACTACTAAGGATGATTGTAATGTTCGTGAGGAAGAACCTTCAATATCTGTGCCAAGTGCAAAGAAAAAATGGAAGAGTAAAAGGAAAAAACAGGATGAAGAAGAAGAAATCCCTGTTGTTAACCCGTGTGTTTCAGAACATACCAAAAACGAAGTTGTCAAAAATATGGAGATGGGTGTAAAATCCTCTGGCAATAATGATCCTGGCATTCCATTGCCTGGTTCAATTCCTGAGACACAGGACCATTGCATTGTAAATCATGAACTTCCAAGTTCACATATTGAATGTGAGGTAGATGGATCTAGTAAAGGCATGAAGGATGATTGTATTGTACGTGAGGAAGGAACTTCTAAGTCTGTGCCTAGTGCAAAGAAAAAACGAAAGAGTAAAAGGAAAAAAGAAGACACAGTACAAGTTGATACTTCAAAAGAAAATGATGCTTCTGTTGATAATCCTCTCAGTTTTCCATCCAAAAAGGTGTCCAGTTTCAACAACTTTCAGGTGCCACAATTGGAGAACAAACAGGATGAAGAAGAAGAAATTCCTGTTGCTAGCCCGTGTGTTTCAGAACATACAGAAAAAGTTGTCAAAAATGTGGAGATGGGTGTAAAATCCTCTGGCAATAATGATCCTGGCATTCCATTACCTGGTTCAATTCCTGAGACACAGGACCATTGCCGTGTAATTGTAAATCATGAACTTCCAAGTTCACATATTGAATGTGAGGTAGATGGATCTAGTAAAGGCATTAAGGATGATTGTATTATACATGAGGAAGGGACTTCTAAGTCTGTGCCTAGTGCAAAGAAAAAACGAAAGAGTAAAAGGAAAAAAGAAGACACAGTGCAAGTTGATACTTCAAAAGAAAATGATGCTTCTGTTGTTGGACCAGGTAATGATACAGTTCAGCAGGGTATTGTAGTCCAAGCAAACCCTTCAGAGAATACAGATAAAGAAGTAATTACGGAAACTGAAGTTTTAAAGGGGCATCAGCACACTGAAAGCAACAATAACAACACTAAGAATGACGTTGATGAAGAGTCAATGAAAGAGGCTTCAGAAGCTGGACCTGCTGCAAATAAGAAGCATAGGAAAAGGAAGAGATCTTTGACTGACGATTCTAGAGAAATGTTGAAGGTAGAGACAGCATCTCAGAATGATGAAGCACAGAAGTCTGATGAAGCACGTAAGGAAAGTAAAGAATCAAAGGATCAGTTTGAATTTAATAATGACAAATCTAGGGATGATGTTCAATTTCAGCACAATAAAGTAACTGAAGACATTTCAGATACCAGACCTCCAGCCAAGAAAAAGCAGAAGGGCAAAGAGAAAAGTGGAGATAAAAGTTTGTCCAAGGAAAATACTTCTCACCACTTTTTGGAGGACCAACAGAAGATTAAAAACTGCAGTGATGACCAATCTGCTGAGCATTTTAAAGACACTGATCCTCTGAGAACTAGTGTGCTGGGTGTGAGGAGGAAAGGGAAGAAAAACTCATCAAATCTTCATGAAACACCTGTAGTTACTTCTTCCAGGAGAGATTATGAGGCAGATCGTTCCAGCATTCAAGGAGAAGGTGTTCAGGAGGAAATATCTGAAGATGGCCTATTCTCTAAAGGTGATATTACTCAGGAAATGGGTGAGAATAGAAAAGTACCTGTCTTGTTAGGTGGTAACCTTGTATCATGTTAATATTAACTTGATATGTTTATTTTTCTTGAAATCAAATTAATAATAAAATGACAATTTTAGAAAAGTGAAAGAAATTTTAAATCTTTTGCCGATCTTAATTTTTTTTTTTTTTATTTGTTGGGTAGATATCAGTATGAACAAAACTACTATTGACAACATGGAGATCGGAACAGATGCATGCAAAGAAGGCATTGGATATAAACTACACCCTTCTGATGTGAATGAGCCCAAGGAGCTGACTGAGGATAATGCAAATATTGTCCTTGATCATGCTCATAAAAGTGAAGCTGGTCAGTCCGAGGGAGCTGAGGAAGGAAGAGAAGTATCACCACAAAACGATCCTAAGCCAATGCTGTTAGAAAAGTGCCGACCATCCAACCAGGATAACACAGATACAAACATCAGAGAATTAAATGTGACTTCAAAAGTTGTGGATGAGAATGGAATGACTGAACCTGTAAAATCAGAGAAGAAAAAGAGAGGGATAAGAAAAGCTAAGGATTCGGGTGGAGGACCAGCACTTAGAGGGCATATTGGCCTTGTAAATGCTTCTGAGAATGAAACTATTATTGTCAAGTCTCTTAAGGCAACAAATTGTGATCCTACATCTGGAAACACTGAGACAGAGGAAAATCCTTTAAATCAAACAGAAGGGAAAAATATGCGGCAGGAGGAAATGAAAGTGACTGTTCTTTCAGCTACTGATAAGGAAGATGGTTTTAGTGCTGATAATGCTGGTTCCTTGGAACAAATCAAAACTACAGATAATGCTGAACATGTGGACAAGAGACAGAGAAAGAAATCAAACAACAAACAAACTTCTACCTCAAAGAGTGTATCAAACAGTGCCATGTCCTCCATTGGAGAGAACAGAAAGCCTCATGCCAATGTTTCTGGGAAAAGTATGGATTTGGAGAAACGAAGAGAGCGCATTCCTATATCAAACTTGAAGCTGGAAGGTTCCAAGAAAAAGGTTCAAAATAAAGCAGGAAAAGCTTCTGGGCGTAATGTTGGTGGAGTTGTGACTAAGACCCAGCAGAAGAAGAGCTTGTTAGCAGGAGCAATTTTCAAGGATGATAGTAGTGGCACCTCTGAAGATGAAGTTGATAATTCTGATGCCAGCACTAGAACTCCATCAGATAATTCACTCTTGTCTGATTTTTCAGATGGGGATAGCAATGCAGGTCTGGATTCACAACAAAATGGTAACTGAAATCTATTTTGATTGGGAGTGTGCCTTTATGTTTTTATCAGTTGATACATTTCATATAAATAATTCTTTAATCTGTGTGTGTGTGTGTGTGGCAGGGTTGTGGGTGGATGAGTGAGTTTCTGGTTGTGTTAATTAGGAGTTAACTTTTTATCATTCTGAGATCTGATCTTTAGTAACTTGGTAATCAACTGTTAGTCCTATTTTGTTGTGTTGAAGAGCTGGAAATATCTAGGTGATCATTTATTAAGGTTGAAAATATTGTAATTTTTGGAAGTTGAGATGAAAAGCTTGTTTGTTCCCCGCTGATTTTGAGAATTCATATGTTCTCAAGGTGTTACTTTGTTAGTGTTGGAAGATGAATGGACAGTTATTAGATTATTGCAATTCAGATTTTTCTAATTGGTGCTTGTTCATCTCTATTCCATGAAATTATAGGCAGGCACTCAGCATAGTTAACGAGTATTTGTAGCTCACCACTTCCCTAAAGATTTACTGTGGAAACTATTTTTCTGTCAACTAGTTAGGGCTCTGCAGTGAGCCAGCTGTTTTTCTTATCTAATGTTTACCTAGAAAAGTTTTGCTATCTCACCTAGTCCTTAAGATTATGGTAGTACTAATATCCACTATGTCATCAGTGTACCATTTGTTATATCTTTTTGAATCTTGATGTTGGTATGAATGACAAGCTTGAACTAAAGATTTATATGGCTACATTCACAATTTATTTTGTTTCTTCATAAAAATGGTGATGATAGAATTTGTAACCAATTTCTTTCTCTTTTTGAATCAAATTGGATCAGGTTCGCATGGTGGGAAAAGGCTGGAAAATGGTGGAAGAAGTGCCTTAAAAGCAAGGTAAGTTAAATAATTGCATTTCTACTGCTACAAGTTGGCAAAGTCGTTTGCATTTTTATTTTTTATTTTGGCCATGAGTTGTTGGCATGTTTGAATGGCTATTTTCAGCAATAAATCATTTCCTATGTGTCTCTTTCTGTTACCATTCCCAGTTTTATTTTTCATCATTTGAAATTTCATTTGACGTATATGAGCATTACATACGAACAAAATCTTGAATCTAGTAGTTTTTTTAATTGATTATAAAGTGGACTTTGACTCTAACCTAAACTTATAGTTGATCAATAAAATAAATTTTCACATATTAACATAACTTAGCTAGACTTACTGTGAGTATAGTTCTTTGGGCCTTCTTATATTTATTTTTTGGCACTTAGATTTGCCAAAAGAAAACGAGATGTTAAGGGTATCTTTAAAGTTATATTTCTATCATTTATATTTTAGTTTATTGTATAAATTTATGTTAAACCGTCTAGATTTGGTTGCTCAATTATAATGTGAAATCTTTCATATGGATGGTTTATTCAATGCGTTGAGCCATTCACATCTGTTCTCGTTGGGGAGATGACAACCAATCGCCTTCTTCTCTTAGATTATGGCTTGGGCAGGGTATTGCCAATATTTGTAGCTATAACTTCTAAGTTCTAACGCTACACGAATCTGTATCATGAAAGATTTTCATCTACTTGTCAAAAGGTAAGGAGATAAGAGTAATTAAATGATGTTGATAATTATAATATGTAAGTGCTTTTGCTGTTGTCTTTAGCTGGGACAGGCATGTTGTTGCTTATTGCTGAAGAATTATAAATCAAAAAATTAGAAGGGGGATGGGGAAGAGCTGGCGAAACATTGCGGCTCAAAATTGTTACTTTCATTGCATATAATAGATGTTTTAGGGGCTTCTGTTTGTTTTGCTGTTTCATCATTCATGTGTTATGTTACATATTGACATAGCAGTATCTGAAGTTCTGAACCCTTCTTTGGGCAGCTTGTCCGGCACAAAAGGGATGCCGATTGATCATATTCTTAGAAGCTCAAGCAGGTATAAGATGGCTAAAATAACGGCCTCTCAATCGGAAGGAACTGAAAGCCAGCCGGAGTTTGTTCCAGACAGCCTTGCTGACATGTAATCACAAGTTTCAGCAGAAAAAAAGACACCTAATCACGGCATTGTTGTATTTTTGTTCTCATCTGGAGCCGGTTTGCCTCCATATTTTCGTTGCTACTGTTACCTGAGGGTTTAATTCCTTTTGATCTTTCCTTCTTTCCAAACAGAACGCTGGTTTGCTGTTTAAGCGTGTTTACCTATCATGTGGTGATTTATGTCACGACTCACGAGTCAAGTTAATTATCACAATTTTTTTTTTTTTTGGATATATTATTTTACTATATGGATAAACAAGGTGCGTTAATGGAAGTTCTCTAGAAACGTTTCAAGCCAACGCCAAACGATTATGTGTGTGTTTGGGAACTTGTGTGGGAATACAATCGTGAGTTAGGACGTCTTGGATGTGGTGTAATATTATTTGGATTTATTTTTTCATTTACTTCAAATGTGAGTTGAAATTAAAATAATATTTTATTATTTTTGTATTCTGTTAGAATTAAAAGTAATTTTTTTTTTATCAATTATTTTGTCAACTATTTTTAAGATAAAAATTTTTAACAAATTTATTTTATAAATTTATTTTTAATTAAACTTAAATTTGTAAATATATTTTAAATAAATTTAAATTATCAATTACAATTTAAACATTGTGTCTAAATTTAAAATTTAGTCGTTTCACTCGGATGAGGTCGTCCACGTCATACCTATAACTTTTATAGTTGAACTCCGAATAGCCTATTGTGTAAAACACTACTTTTGAACTCTTATTTGGAAGAGAGTCTAAGATTCTGAATTAAAAGGGAAGTGGGAGGGTAGAGCAAATGGCTGTATTCACCAAGCAAGCTCCAATGGTGTCCCATAAAGTCAGCACAGAATAGTCCTGCTTCTCCGTTAGTGTCCTTTACGTTAACACTTAATTTAAGAAAACATTTATTACAAGAGGAAATGGCCATTCTCATCTGATAAAAACTTTGGCTACCATATTAGTCATTAAAAAAATGAAAAGACTCGAGTTGATTCTAAAAATCTTAAAAATCGAGTTAAATGAATCCTTAATCCTTGATAAGTACTAAAGTATTTGAAAAAAAAAAACTTATTTGATCCAATTTTTTAGATGAACCAAGTTAATTTTTTTCATTTCTTCTAATATAGGGGACCAAAGTTTTTAGGCGTTTACTCTTATAATAACCATTGTCTGTTTCCATAAGAAACAAATAAATCTGAAAAACCTACAATTGCAAAACTCCATACAAAGAGATAGCAGACCAGTTGTTGTCACATATACTAAATATATACGAAATTTATATACTTTAAGCGTGCATCTACATCTATTTCTCCTAGCTCTAAGCCAAACAACAAAAAGGAACCACAGTGAATGGGAAATAGAAGGCCAAGACACAGAAGGAAACTTTGATTTATATTTTATATATAGCACTAGATACAAGTTACAAGCAAGTTGTACAATAAAAACCATTACATGCACCTCCACAAAACCCCCCTAGTTTATTCACTGGGATCTCATCCTGTTGATCTGGTTCAGAGCCGGCTGCAAAATGTTGTAGAGCACCCAAAGAATAGCAGGTGCAACCACAAACAACAGAAGCTGTCCCCTGTTGTCATTGGCTGCAGCATCAGCAATCATAGCCACCTCACTGGCTGATGCATCTGGTGCTGACACCAAACCTGAGGCTCCCAACAACCCACCAAACCCAAGCCCAATGATCACACCCTTGATGCTACGCATACGGTTGATTTGGTTCAGTGCTGGCTGCAGAATGTTGAACAGCACCCATGCTATGGCTGGAGCTATGGGTAACAACAGTGCTAGGCCACGGCTATCACCTTCTGCTATTTCAGCTATTTGCTGTGCAGCAAAAGCGGCGTCACAGCTACCAAGGGATGAAAAAATGGCCCCAGCAATAGCAGTGCCTGCTATGGAGATGGACATGTTAGTGTTTTCAGCAGCTTTTGTGGAGGTTAGACCCTTTGGAAGGTTGTGAAGGGAAAGGAGGGAGGTGGGTTTTGGAGTTGTAAGCTTGGTGGGGCTGTTGGGCAGTTTGGGCGAGCACTTTGCGTTGATCATGGCCATTGTTGCTATGGTTGCTGCCATTGATGAAGATAACTAGTTTATGCTTTGTGTGGGAACTTGGACTTTGAGACTCGGACAGGTTCTCAAGGTGTTGCAGCAGAGAGGGAATGGAGAAGTTGAGCCTGTGATTATTGACTAGATTTTGGAATATAGATGGTGAAGCCAAGTCGGAGAAATGAGATCCAATAAGATTGTGCTGTGTAGATTCTTCTCTTATCCGAACAGTGTTAGTGGTGAGATTTGGACCTCATATTCCTTGGTTTCTTATCACTTCACTTCCACTTCCAAACAAGGGTTGGCATATGAAAAAATATTATTGTAGACTAAAATTCTCACACCTATGTAATATCAGTTAATGGGAATGTCAATATCTACTTAATAAGTTTGGGTTTTTTTTTTTAATTTAATAGTATGTATATGTAAATTTAGATTTATAAAAAAATTATTAATTAAAATTTATAAATTATTTGTATATATAATTATTTGTAAAAAAATAAAAAGATTTGATCTGATTAAATATTTAAATAAATTTAAGTAGTTAAAATTAATTAAATTAATTTAGTTTAACAATAAACTAATAACTTTATGATTCATCCATGAATTATTTTTTAATTTAACAACCATTAATTTATTTAACAATAAATTAATAACTAAAAATTATGATCTATCTATAAATTACTTTATAAGTGATTCATATTAAACATTACTCAGTTAATATATTAGTTAATAATGTGTATATTCATAAAAAAAATTAATAATCTGTATCAATTAATTAATGAAATAAAATATATTTTTAAAAAGTTTAATAACATACTGAAAACCTATTAATTAATTAACATATACATTATTAACCAGTATTTTAAATGTCATTAACTAGCATTACAAGATGAAAATTTTTGATAATAATGTCACAATTATTGTAAAATATGTATATTTTGTATGTGATGGATGATTACTTTAGTTTAATTTTAAGGATGCTATTAATAAGAGTTGATAGTTATAAATTTTGATGTGCTTAATTACTTTGTAACTATTTACACTTATTTTGCACTTTGCACACCTATGTAATACAATTTGCACTTTGTACTTATTTTATAATATTTACACATAATGATGTATTATATTAGAAAGTGTAACTAATTCTTCTTTATATTTGAAATCTTATATACGGACATGATTTCTCATAAAAATATAATAAGAATAATAAAATATAACTAATTTTTGAAGAATTAGATTTTGAGCCAATATTTTTTGATCTTTATCTCTATATTTGTTTTCTCTGTTTACAACAACAACAACATGCATCTTTTTTCACTTGAGTGCCACATTATATATATATTTATATATATATAGTATATATATATATATATATATATATATATAGCTAAAATGAAAGAAACCACTTTCAACTATTCATCAATTTCAAAAAAAAATTATAATTTAAAACTCAACTTAACTCTTTTAATTTATCAAATCATGCATATTAATTCACTATAGGGTTTTTTATACATGCACAATGGATTAATTTTATACTACATTGCATAATTTGATAAATTTAAGAAGTTAATTTTATACTACATTGCATAATTTGATAAATTTAAGAAGTTAAAGTTATTGAATTTTGAACTACTAGGAATTTTCTTGAATTTTAACCTATATTTATTGGTTTTTTTTTCTAGAGCTGCTTGTATATTATATACAATATATACATATATACACTACTGAAGTTGGGCCTAGCCCGGTCCTTGCTTTCCTTATGGAGAACTATGAAAAGGAGCCCAAATCATTCACGGGCTCAAGTCAAGTAGTGACTGTAGTGTAATGTTTTGACTAGCTTGCGTCATCAATTCAATCAGCAAAAAAAAAAAAAACCAAAACAAAAATCGTTTTTATTGTTAAAAATAAAAGAAAATAACCACGTGAAATAAATAAAACAGGATAAACCTTAAAATTAAGAATTCAAGAGTGTTGACCCAAAAAAGAACAGCTATTGTATTTGTTAATTATGATTATGATACCGGTGGGCCCTATTCATTTTTTAAAACCGAGGAAACCCCAACCTTATGCGCTCCAGTATCACCACCACAATTGCATTGCCCTATTCCCTTGGCTTCCACTTCTGTGTTATTTGCTCTCTCATTAGCACTCGTATTGAAGAACCTGCAATCAACTATCAACCGAACCGGAGGCTAGGGTTTGTTTCTTCTTTGAGCCGGTTTGTTTCAAACCAATAAATGGCCAGTTTGTTACCTTGCGCGCCGAACATAGTCTCTGCTCCGTTCGGGAACCGGACCAGGAACCCTCTCCTGCACCGACCTCACTCTCACGCTTTCTCCGGTTTGAGCAGGGACTTTCTTCGCGGTTCGCTTTCCGTTGCCCGGTTTGGATTCAAGCCCGGTTTCTTACCCGAACCGGATGGCGCCGAACACGTCATCAGGGAGCTGTTTAGCCGAGCGGAGGGCCTTCTCTACACGATTGCGGACGCCGCCGTTTCGTCTTCAGATTCGGTGGCCGCCACCACCTCCGCCAAACAGAGCAACGATTGGCTTTCCGGAATTACCAATTACATGGAGACTGTTCTTAAGGTATATTATTATCTCTCTTCGATTCCACCGGATTTGATTTCCTTGATGTGTAAAATTGAAAGCATGCTTAATAATAAGAAGTAAATTCTGTTCTGTGTTTGGCACGTTTGAAGTTAGAATGGAAAAGTAAGATTATAGGCTTGTAGCTCTCCACAGTTTGCACTTATTGTTAGGGGAAACTAAATGTTGTTCTGTTCAATCCACTCGTTGGTGGTAGGTAGGGTTCAGGTGTTGATGGTTAGTGGTGTTTGCTGTTGTAGTTTAGAAATCACAAGCGAATAGGATTCGGTATCTTAATTTTTAATGCAAAATATCATTGTTTCCACTCTGATTCTAGTGATGCAATTCGCCATACTAGGTCTAGGTGCCATGGAAACGACTTTGAAGTTATGATAGTTTGCATTGATGCATGGTAATGAAATAATTAATTCCATTCAAATCTCGATTCTTGCCATGTATAAGTTCAAGTGCTGGAACCGCTACTTTGGAGATTTCTAATTTGACAAACTCAATCACTTTTTTTGTCAACACGCAACTATAGAATTATTAATCCAATATGCTAAATTCTTCTGCTGGTAATACATGATACCTTTATATATGAGCCTGTAGACTCTGTAACAATCAACAGAAGTTGCAATTTACAAGAGCATCCTTGTTTTATCAACTGTTTTCTTATATTTCTCCTTTTGAAATTGTTGGAACTTGGAAGTTTTGATTTATTTGCAAGTGTGAATTAGATAACTATTTTGATTAAAAATTGTACTTGTATAGTTACATGTGGGTCTACTTCTTTCGTCATACAATGGCCAGTAATTCTGACGGGGAGTAATTTGCTTTTTCCAGGTACTGAAGGATGGGCTTTCTACTTTACATGTACCATATGCTTATGGTTTTGCAATTATACTGCTCACGGTTCTTGTAAAAGCTGCCACATTTCCGTTGACCAAAAAACAGGTTTGTCCTTGTTGAAATGTGTTTCAACTTTCAAATTTCAATAGTGTTGATGAGCTAAAAAAAATGATCAATTCAAGTCGTGTAGTTCTTTTGATCCTCATAAATTTATGGTTGTAAACTGACTATCATTGTTATTGACATTAAAAAAGTTCGTAATAGATGATTAAAAAAGTTCGTAATAGATGATATTCTTCCTTATGTCATTTTCATCATGATTCAGTTGAATAAAATTTTGAGTGATTGCGCACAGGTAGAATCCGCCTTGGCTATGCGATCTTTGCAACCTCAAATAAAGGCTATCCAGCAACAGTATGCTGGTGATCAGGTATTTTATTTGGCCTCTATAAGTATTACTTTCTCCAATAAAATCTTTTTTTTAACATAATTGAACTACTGTGGGTAATGCTGTCGGATAATTTTTGAGATATTACCTGGCAACTTTAACCATGAAAGCATTATTTCATCCTTATCCCCCCTCTGTGCCACTGGGGAATTCAATGAGCTGCTATAATGTTTGATAGAATTCCAATGCTATTACTTCTGTTAGCATTTTGACACTAACTTCTAACCAATGAGATTTTTTAATTCAAATGTCAAGTTTTATATATTGTCTTCTTGCAGGAGAGAATTCAACTCGAAACTGCTCGGTTGTATAAATTGGCTGGCATTAATCCCCTAGCAGGTATTCATGACATAATTGGCTTTTTTACTAAGGGCTCGTTTGGTGGTCAGGATAGGATAAGAGCAGATAGGATAAGAGAGCAGGATAGGAGTAGGATAGGATATTAGCAGGATAAGATCTTATCTCGACGTTTGGTTCACCAGGCTTTTTTATTTGGAATGTTTTCATATTTTATTTGATTTTATTTTTTTATAATTTTAATTTTTTTTAAATTATATAAAAAGACAAATTTATCCTTATGATAAAATTACATATAATTTTTAAAATTTTGAAAATATTGTTTAACTTAAATTAATTTTTTATAATTTTAAATATTCATTTTAAGTTTTTACTTTACATATAGTTAAATTATTAGAATAATTTTATATTTTTCAGTTTTTAAAATAATATAAATAACAAAATTAGCCTTGAGATAAAATAAAAATAATTTTTAAAATTAATTATTAGTATTTTATTATTTTAAATATTTTTTATTTATTATATATTTTTTTGGTAACCATGTTATATTTTATTATACTTTAATTATTTTATATTTAAAATATTTTTTATATCATCTTTAAATCACTTATCCTATCCTGTTTCGGGATAGAATTTGAACTAAATAGTCGGGATAGGATAAGTGACAGGATTAATTTATCATATCCTGCTGGCTCACCAAACAATAGTTTCAAATAGGATATGATAGTTTATCCTATCTTGTCTCTCTTATCTTGACCACCAAACGAGCCCTAAAGGTTTATAGACATTTCCTTTGGCTTTGAGGATGGGGCCTTCCAAAGCTTTCATATCACAAGTCCATTTTTTTTCTAAATTATTTCCATAATTTTGCTCCTAATGTTTCTTTCGTTCTTCAAAAATGTATGGAACTAAAAGCGTTGTTCTATGTTAGATATGCAAGTATTTTTCATAGCTTATGTAGGTAGTTGGAGGCACCCAGCAATCGGGTATAAAGTAAGGTTGTCAAATCGGGATTCGAATCGTGAATCGGAAGACCTATTTTCCGAATCATGAATCTAATCGTATCATGAATCTTACGATTCATGACTAATAATTAAAATAGCAAAAAATATATTTTCATATAAAGAAATATTAAAAACATTTAGATATTAGTATTTTGAAGTCAAATAACTCACTACATAGCCAATAAATTGAAATATAAACCAATATTCAAAAACTCAAAATGACAAAAGGAATAGTGACTACATAAGTTTTAGCGGTTCCACACCTCAAAGAGTAGAAAGCTAATAAAAAATTACCAATAAGTGACCTAGGGGACCAAAAGAATCTTGAGCAGCAGCACTTAAGAGACAAAAAAAGCAGAATCGTGGGGGAGAAAAGTAGTAAAGGACAAAGTGACAAAATGTGGGAGAGGAAGGCAGAGAGTGGGGACCAATATTATGTCACTCTTTCTTTAATATTATTGTTTGGGATTGATGGGAGGGAAAGATTTGACACTTTGCCTCCATGCCCATAAAAAAATTTGAAAAAAAAACCTAAAAAATGGGTTTTCCAGAAACAGGTTGTGCAAAACCCGGCCCTCTTTTGCGCGAGACCCGTTTTCTTGCGCGACCCGTTTCTGCATGCGCGACCCGTTCTGCTTACGCGACCCCTTTCTGCGAGAATCGCACGAATCACTGTAGATTTGCAATTCTTGCGATTCCACTGCGATTCAACCGATTTGCAATGCGATTCTAAGACGAAAACGATACAGCAAACAATCTGTATCGCTGGGTGGCAGAATCATGGCAAATCGCGATTCTAACTATTCTGATAACCATGGTATAAAGCTTTAATCTGATTTTTTAAATTTGAAGTTGATATTTTTTTGTTAATCAATCTTTCTTTATTCCCAGGATGCCTGCCTACACTCGCAACAATACCAGTGTGGATTGGGCTATATCGAGCCCTTTCAAATGTGGCAGATGAGGTATGTTACTTATTAAGTTATTATGATGATTTGCTATTTGATAGTTTACTCTTTACTGTTTTTTGGTTATATATGATTCTAGCTTCAATTGGCTAATGTTATGTTTTTGTCTAATATACAAAGGGACTCCTTACTGAAGGCTTCTTCTGGATACCTTTTCTTTCTGGTCCAACTACAATTGCAGCTCGTCAAAATGGCAGTGGTATCTCTTGGCTTTTTCCTTTTGTGGTGAGTATCTCACTTAGAAAGTAAAATTGCTTATGTTGAGTATCATATAAGACCAAGTCATTTACTTTCATCCTAAAATCATGTAAGACCAAATTGTGAACTGTCTCTTCATTTGTATCATTAATAAGAGGCATATTTCTTATATTCTTTAATTGTTCAGCTGCATGGAATGTTGGGAATTATTTGTTTGACATTTTTGGTAAGCATTGGATTTGTTTATAAACTGCAAGGAAGTTGTTGAATTCCTTTAGGAATGTGGAGGTAGTACAGAGGGAAAGATTTTATTGGAGGAGCGTAATATTTGCAGTGATTTTGTGTGTTTCTTTGGAGGGAAATGCAGCAGTGTTTAAGAACCCTGATTTAATTTTTAGCTATTTGGTTGGGAACAGGAAACACAATGGTCATATTAAATTCTTTGTGGTTTCTGTTTTTGGCATTTGTGTCAAGGTTTCCCTGGTTGGCCACTTGATATAAAAAAAAATCAGAGAACTCTTCTATTTGATTTTTCTTATTTTCATTGTGTATTATAATAGGAGAATGCCCTACTCCATTGTATTAAAAATCAGAAAATTTCTTCTTTGTCAATGGCAAGTTACACAAATCATAGGAAGCCCTCCACCATTGGGGGTGCACAGTCATATATGTACCAAAGTTGAATGCATTGAAGACTGCAGAGCGTTTGTAAGTTAAAATCTTGAGCTTGTGAAAATATTCTGAAAGCAATATGTGGCATATATGTTTAGTATAACCTGTTGTCTGTGTGTGTGTATTAGTCCATGAGTATGGGTTACGCAATGGGAAAAGGTAGGATAACTGTGTATTTACAATGCACATATGATATAGCACTTATTCCAAGAGCTTATATAAATGGGACCAAGGTGCACCTTTCCTCTCTTTTCTCGGAGTCAATGACTCAATGTTAAATGTTACATTATTGCACCTTTTTTATTAAGTGGGACATATCTTCTGAATTCTGATTCAGCTTCATGGATCTAGATTTTTGTAAAATTTTTGTCATAATATCATTTTGGTTTTAGTTCACATTGTTGATGATTTCTGGCAGATTCTAAGTGGATTTAAATGTGAAGTTTGATTTAATGTTTTTTGCTTTAATCGTTTAACTTCAGGACGGTCATCCTCCCCTTGGATGGTCAGATACATTGGCTTACCTGGTCTTGCCTGTGTTGCTGGTTGTCTCTCAGTACATCTCTGTCCAAATAATGCAGTCATCACAGGTCAGTCATGTTGCATGTATAATTAAATCGGATTCATGTAGGTTCTAAACTTAAGTTTGTCTTTGAACATTATTTTACAAGTGTTTTCGTGTTGTGCTGTATAATAGTTTGAGCCATGGATAGTTGTAGCTTTAACTAGAACACTTTTCAAGTTTGTTAATTAACACCATATTTTGGTTTATCTTTTGGCCTTTTTGTATCCATAGCCAGGCTATCTAACTGGATGACCTTTCTATCTAATATGTCACATAAACCCCACCCACCCCCCTCCCCTCTTCTACAAGGATTAAAGAAAAAGTATTCATGTTAGATTACTTTGTGTGTCTGGATGCACATGAAAGTGCATCTGTGCATGTACACTTGTAGCTTAGTTATGCATTATTTTCCATGTCAACTTTCAGGCTAATGATCCCAACATGAAGAGTTCTCAAGCCTTAACCAAGGTCCTTCCATTAATGATTGGTTACTTTGCTCTTTCAGTTCCTTCTGGTCTTAGCCTTTACTGGTAAGCACAAGTAAAAGATTACAGTTGGTCTTATTTGTTTAACCATATTGTTGTCCCTGTCTATGTATCTGTATTTACCTATTTTGCTTAAGTTGTGCAGGTTAACAAATAATATATTGAGCACTGCACAACAAGTATGGCTTCAGAAGTTAGGAGGTGCAAAAAATCCGGTGAGGCAAGTCCAAGATGATATCATAAAGGATGACCTAAAGCAGATTCAGAAGTCAGTTTCTAAACTAAATTCCACAAAATTGGAAGAAGCCAGAGAAGGTGAGAAATTGACATCAGAGGGACCTCGACCTGGTGAAAGGTTAGTGATTGTACGTAGACACACTAATTTCAAAATGCTATTGATTTATTTTCACCTGTTGTAATTGTGCTCCTCTCTCTGTTGCAGATTTAGGCAACTAAAGGAGCAAGAGGCAAGGAAAAGACAACAGAGGGAAGAAGAAAAAAGGAAAGCCGAGGAAGCAGCAGCTAAAGTATACGAGACACATGAGAAAACAGTTGAAGGGGGAAATCAAGTTGCAGGTGATTTAGTTGTTGAAAAATCTAAGGCTGTGGCTGCTGATACTGATCCATCCACATCTGGAGTAGTTGTAAATGGTAATCCATTAAGTAAAGACTTGGAGGAAATTCAGAATTCTGTATCTACACCTCAGACAGAAAATAATGAAGATTCTACTCATTTCAATGTTGTTGGAATAAATGAGAAAAGTCAAGACAAGGTATTATATCATATATGGATATAGGCATTTTTCTTAATATTTATTGGTTATGGACACATTGCTTCATTCATAGGTATGCTAGAAAATGCATTTTGATTTCTATTGCTGAACATATGAGAAAGGTGGGTGGTGAAGGGAGAAATATCACGTGCTTTTGGTAACTTTCTCTCCCGACTTTTGTATGTATGGGATGCCAATGTGTATGGACACCCTCAATCACCTTTTCATTTTGGCTGAGCAAGAGAAAAAATTTATACTGATATCTCCTTTGTTATGGACTGTTTGCTTGGCAATTTTCCTTACCTCTTTTATGAACCTTTTTGGAGTGCTATATTATGTTTAAAATGCTTCTGGCTTCTGAGATAGTGTGATAGTTAAATTTGGCAATACAGTAATATACACCAGTATACTAAATTATAGAGTGCAATATTATTCTGCTAGTTATGAGTTATGATTTGTTAGTGCAAAGGTAGTTGATAATTAATTTTTTTTTTCTTTGTATTTCTTCTCTGGTCCAGATAGGAAACATTCTTTTACCATCAGCATAAAGATAATTATTTCTTAAATCATACAATTCTGTGTCTAATTCATATTTTTACAGGAACCAAGAGAAGTATTAACAATTGCAGCTACCACAAACAAGCAACCTCCTGGAGAAGACTCAGATCACGTGACAAAGGATTGACCAATTATAAGAGTTAGAAATTCAGCTGCTGGAAGGTTTACTGGCCCAATTGCCATCTAAAGCTATATTAGAAACGCATCCTCCCTTGCAATTTGAGGTCTCCCTGGTTAACACTGTACATTGCCACAGAAATGGTGGAATTAACAAGATTTGAGGAAGTGATTGAATTTGATGGCTGATTTGGCACCTTCGTAGTTTGAGTTTGTATTATATTTATTTTTCCATAAATTTTCATTTATAAATAAGGATTAATGAGTCCCTATTAGAACAGTTGCTTCACAATACCCTTTATAGTCAGTCAGCTTGTCATCAATGATACCATTTTTGTTTGCCCCTGTATAATGGTTCAAATAAACGCTGGCCTAGGTTTGTATTCTATGGCGGAGATGCTGCGATTGGGGGACTTCCACAATACTTTTTTTCCCTCAAAAGTATCGGCGTGTAACATGACTAAATATTGGGTTATATATTATTTTGTCATGATATTTTTGGGTATTGACTTGTACTAATTTTGACGGTTTAAAATTTTCAGGTTTAATGCAAGTTTGTCCAAGCCCTACCTTTGACGTGACGTGAAGGTAAGGTATTTTCTTTGAGATATTAGCTTTAGAAAGTAAGCACTTTGTGTTTCAGAGTTTTGGCGTAGTTGAAACTCTTGCCTCGTTTACAAAATTTTGGGTTCTTCCTAAGAAATTATCTGCCCCGGCAACTATCGCTTTCGCATGCCATGTTTCATTTGTTGACGCAATTCTACGCATTGGATGGATGGTTATTCACATGCACTGTTTTTGCCGTTTCCTTGTCGTTGGCCCATTGTGTGTTTTGCACATGCACTTCCACGGTGATGTTGCGTGTACTTCCATTGTTGACCCGTATCTTTAATTAAAAAAATAAAAAATTAAGCTACTTTATCTGCCTGTGGTACTTACAATTTGGAAACCATAATCCTCTTTTTTGGGACACTGAAACCATAATCTTTAAACGTCAAAAAATGCGTGGGCTGAATTTGAACATTTTTCTTGAATAAGGTTGGGTGCCTAGAAAACGTAACAGGTTTAAGTTGAGCCCGAAACCGAAATAGGATTCCTCTTCCTCCCTCCTTTCTTTAACGCCCGTAGAACACCTCGATTGGATTATGGCATGGTCCTAGATTTTAATAGAAGTACCTGCTCATTAGTATGTTTGGCATGACTCTGCAGTGCTTGCAGCCGCAAGCAGTCTTTTACACGCTATAAAAGCAGTGCACATGGCATAACATCGTACATGTGTCATTCACGTTTTCATCATTTAAATCTTGGATTGGTGGTAGGTGAGCCCCAAAATTGTGTTTCCTTGAGATGATGTGATAGTACTTGTGTATAAACATGGTCTTAGAAAGTGTAAAACGTTTCAAATTCAAGACCGTGGAAAGGATGAATTAGAAGACCATACAGCAGGAGCATGTGGGTTAATGAATGAAGCCCAAACATGAGCATGTACCTATGATGGGTTGCCGACAGAGGAGACAAATTTGACAGTGTCGAGCAGGCCTAGGAAGTTATAATGCGCACTGTTGCAGTTTACAATGAAGAAAGAGGTTGCCCCTTAACGGAAAGAACCAACATTAAGGTGCAACAGTGTTTAAAATTGAACTATACCGGCAATCATCCGTTAATCAAAATTAAACCATACCGATCCCCAACGTTAAAATTAAACCATACCTTAACGGAAAAAATTAATTAACTATTCAGAATGGTCAATTAGTCATTCTAAATAGTCATTATTATTACGGGAATGATTATTGATCTTTTACATTTAATTTTGTGTTATTAGCTATTCTTCCCTTTAATTCTCCCTTAATTTTGATTAACGGATGATTGCCAGTGTTTCTTAGTTGATAACAATAGAGATGGATGGGTTGTCCACGATTGTAGGACAGGATTAGAAACGCATTCTCTGACCGTAACAAAGATTTCGGTGCAGCTGGCGCGCATGCAAACTATCACGGTTTGAGAATGAACATCCCATTTTACAGGACCCCAGCAATTCTGCCACGCTTGCTTTGGAGTTTGTATTTATATTTTCCCTGGGTCAACATTTTCGTTTTTCCTAAGATACATTTTTTTAGAAAAAATATTTCGTCTCTTAATTCACGTATCAGTAATAATTAATAGAAAAAAAAAATCATGCACATAACTTTCATGGAGATGTAATTGAGTATCCGGTGCCTTCTCCAGTGAGATCGGTCAGTGACCCTTTCATATATGTTTGGATGGAGTTATTTGAAAGGGAACAGAGGAAGAGAAAATTTTTATTTTCATTAAGTATTTTGTTTGAGAGTTGTTTTTAGTATAAGTAATTGCTCATACAATTTTGTATTGGATTAATTATATAAAATTCTCTTTAAAATAAAGAATTTGAACTTTTGACATTGTAAGTATAAATAAAGTTCCTTTGAAATTATATTTCACTTCTATTGTATCCAAACACTTTTGAATATTTGAGAGTTGTTTAAAATGAAAAGAATAAAATAAAATATTGTAATGTAACATTTTAATTATTGTTATTCATTTTTGTAAGTATTTTATAATTTTTTAATTTAAAACTAAAAATTTATCCTTTTTTTCTTTTTTCTTGTCCATCTAAACATGAGAGAACTTGGAACTCTCACATTCAAACGAAATTATTGAGTACCTCTGAGAGTTTGGGGGCATCGCATGACTCTACTTATTCTGTTTGTACTACCTTTTTCCAGTTTTTATCTTTTGGCTGACTTTTTTAGTGTTACATTTGTTAAGTGTTAGTTTTTGTTTTCTTAAGAATGCTTGTAAAAATTTTTATTTTTGCAAGACCAACACCCAGTGGATCTAGAAATTTTGAACAATGAGGGTAAAATCAAAGATAATATGCACATATAATAAAAAAAAAGGTAATACACACTTTTTTAAAATGTTTATATTTTTGCATAAAAATAATTAGATTTATTAATATTTATTTCTTGTATATTTTCATGTTTTAAGAACAAAAAATAACTTTTTCGTTATCAATATAATCAAATATGTATGTACATATCTAATCAAGCAAAAGTACCAAATCAACTATTTGTTTGTTATAAATGATGATAGGGGAAAATATATATTTTTAACTCCAAAACTACAAAGACACAAATGATAAAGGCTATATAGTAATAATTTTTTTATAAAAACTTAATAAGAGCATGTGTCACCACAATCATCAAAATAGGTCTGTCCTCGCCAACAACTCAGACTTTTAATTCTACTATTGTAATTGTTTAAGAAACTGTTCTTGCCAATGTTAAATACATGGCAAGAAGTATTTACATTGACACTCCAACGCTCAAGTAAAAATATGAAAGAAGACAGTACATAGAGATTGGCTAGATGAACATACCTTTTGATAATGATCTCTTGGTTTTTATAGAGATGAACTAGGAGACCGTTGGTCTCTCTTATTTTCGAGCGGACACAATGGTCCTTGAAGATTAGGCACATTAAAGGCATTTTACTATCTGGTCTGTGATAACGGCTGTCTGTTTACAGCATTTCTCTTTTAACTGTATATTTTCACATGTTGTTATGAGATGTGGGTCTAACTGATCTATTTGGATCATGCGCTTGAGCCGGACGGAGTGGACCTGGTTAGTACAAAAACTAATGTCAGACAATTGAAAATTCTTCACCACTTGCCTTCACCCAAACACAGAGTAAATAGCTTGTTTAATTACTTGTTGAAAATTCATTAGATTTTATATGTACCTTATTTTGGTAAACATCGACATTAAAGCAAAACATAATTCTGGTGGAGGAAGTGCTCCTATGGGTTCAGAAGTCTAGAACTAAATGGTTAGAGTTTGGAGATCAGAATTCTCATTACTTTCATTTATCTACCATTTCGAGGAGGAAGAGAAATCGTATTCTTGCTCTCAAGGATGACCAAAGGTCTTGGATTAATGACATGGATGTTCTTAAAGTAAGACTCGTGATTTCTTCATGGATATATATATATCAAGGTCAGAATGATGTAGCTCCATTTCCTCTCAATGGCTGTTATAATCCGATTTCTCAAGATCATTATCAATCTCTTCATGCTCAGATGACTGACGATGATATTAAGCATGCTCTTTTTTCCATTGGGGGGGGGGGGGGGGGGGTAAAAGCTCTTGGTCCTGATGGGTTGCATGCTTTGTTATTTCAATCTCAATGGGATATAGTGGGTGGGTCAGTGTGCTCCCTTGTTCATGACATTTTTCAGGATCCAAAGAAGGTGAAGGATATTAATAAGACTTTTATCTCTCTTATTCCTAAGGTTGATCACCCGGAATTTGTGAAACATTTTAGACCTATTAGTTTATGTAATGTAGTTTATAAGTTTGTTACTAAAATTATTGCTAATAGGATAAGGAGCATTATGTCTATTGTTATTTCTCCGTATCAATGTGGCTCTATGCCAGGGAGACATGGGACAAATAATATTGTCATTGCTCAAGTAGTGGTGCACAAGATGAGGAATAAAGGGGGTAAGACGGGATTTATGGCCATTAAGATTGTTCAAGAAAAGGCTTATGATCGCTTGGAATGGTCCTTTATTCAGGATAGTCTTCAGGATATGCAGCTTAATAACCAGTTGGTGAATCTGATTTGGCATTGTATTTCTTCTTGTTCCATGGACATTCTGTGTAATGGGGAATGTACTAGTGAGTTTACCCCTACCAGAGGCATCAGACAAGGTGATCCGCTTTCTCCCTATTTGCTTGTCATTTGCATGGAGAGGTTGTCCTATTTGATCTTTACAGCAGTGAATCATATTTTTTGGCATCCCATTGTCCTCGCTAGAGGTGGTCCTCCTTTATCACATCTTTGTTTTCGCAGATGATCTGTTTCTGTTTGCAGAGGCTTCTCTAGATCAGGTTGATATTGTTAAAGGTTGCCTAGATATGTCATGTGCTAATTCTGGCCAAAATGTTAGTGTAGAGAAGACCAGAATTTGCTTTTCTAAAAATGTTAATCATAATCGAGCTGCTGAGATTGCTGATGCTTTCGGGTTCCAATTAACCACTGTCTTGGGAAAGTACTTACACTGTGTTTGGAATGAATAAAAATAGGAAATGATTTGATTTGATTTAATTTGAATTGATTTGATTTGATTTAGAAATCAAATTTTGATTAAACTTTAAAAAAATAGATTTGAATTGATTTATAAATCAAATTTTGTGCATTAAAATAAAATTGATTTGATTTGATTTTATTATTTTACATTTTAACCATTATGAGAGGTGGTTAGAGGTAGTTATTAAGGGTAAAATAAACTATTCATTTCAAATCAAATCAAATCTAACAAATTCTATTAAAATTGATGGAATTTCTAAAACAAAAGAATGAAATCCATATGATTTTAAATCAAATCATTTCTTATTTTTTAACATTCCAAACACAAAATTTAATTAAATTTGATTTACAAATCAAATCATTTCCTATTTTATTAGATTCCAAACACACTCTTAGGGATGCCTCTTTTTAATAGAAGACTGAATCGCAGCTCCTTTAGTTTTATTATAGACAAGCTCATGAAAAGGTTAAGTAGTTGGAAAGCAAACTCTCTTTTGCTTGCGTGAAGGTTAACTCTCTGTCAATCTGTGGTCTCATCTATCCTATCCTATCCTATGCAATGCAAACCTCCTCTCTTCCAATATCAGTTTGTGATGATATTGAGAGAATGAATAGAAACTTCTTGTGGAGCTTCACAATGGACAACAGGAAAGTGAGCTTATTGTCTTGGGATGCAGTTTGTACTCCTTAAAAGAAAAATGGTCTGGGGCTAAGGATGGAAACGGATTACGCCTTGCCTTAAACGAGTTTGGTATGTTTTTTAAATGTAAGATTTGAGTTTAACTTAATTACTTAATAGAGGTCATTTTTAAAGTATGACTTAACCTTTTTTAAAATTTATCTTGACTTAAAAACTTTTAACTTATTTTGTAATAAAATTTTTAAATAGATCAATATGCTTACTTTTAAATAAATCAATAAAATAGACTAACAGACTTTGATTTTAAAAAATATTATATTATTTATAAAATTAATTATATTATATAAATATTAAAATGTCATAATATATATAAAATAATAATATATATAATTAAATAAGTCAATCTATTAAACTTAAAAGATTTTTTTAAAAGTCTGAAATCTTAATCTGTTTAACTAAATATATTTTTTAAAAAGTATTAAACTAACCTTTTTGTTAAATAGGTAAGGTTAGACCATAGACTCCTGATTAATCGCCTAACCTATTTCCACCCTTATATGGGACAAAGACATGTTAAAGATGTTAACATAGTCATTCAGTTAATATGTTTACATTTACGGACAAAAAGAGTCAAATCTATTATAAAAATAAATATAACTTCTAGTTCTTACAAAATAATATTTTTCAAACTCTTATTTTCACTTTCATAACATTATCAATTCCCAAATATAAATATTTATAATTCATCTTTCTTAATTTTCTATTGTAAATAAATTTTTGACAAATCTTATAAATATTTCATAAATCTATAACATATTTTTTAAATTTTTTAACAAATTTTAAACATATTTTCATATATTTTTTCATATTTTTTACATTTTCACAAAATAAAAAATTAACTATAACAATCTTTAATAAAATTTACGTAAATCTTTGTGCCAACGCTGTACGTGGTGGTCAATATGTTGAAGCAGGATTGTACGTAGTTAGAGATTGCCAAGGAAATAGCAATTTCTGGCAAAAGACTTTTCGGCGATCTTCTTCCTTCTTCTTCTTCTTTTTTTTTTTCCAAACTGATCTCCATGAATGGCTTAAGGATAACCTCAACTGATCAATTCCAGTTGCAGGTAAACCTTGGGCTTTTCTATTTGGAGTTGGGATACATTTCCCTTTGGAGCCTGAGAAATGAAGTTATCTTCAACCACCAAAGTTGGGAGACAAGAGACATTACTTTTAGATTTTGGTTGCGTGTTAAAAGTTATTATTTAACTCATGAAGTAAAGTCTGCTATTAATCTTAGTACTCCAACTACAGATCAGTTCCACTCTTGGAAGTTTCCTCCTCCTGATTGGGTCTCCTTGAATATTGATGGCTCTATTGTAACCCATCATATATAAGGCTGCTTGTGGTGGCTTTGGTGAGGGATTGTTTAGGACCTTTCTTGGTGGATTTTCAGCTAATTTAGAAGTTGCTTCTATCACTATTGCGGAGCTTCATGGCATTTTGCATGGGTTAGAGAATTAACCTAGGACTTGGGATGTCGTAAAGTCCAGATCCAGGTTGATTCCCAAAGTGCCTCACTCTTGGTCCAGCATGGTTGTGTCGAAACTCATCTAGCTTACATTCTTGTTCTACATATTAACAGTTGGCAGTCCAAGGATTGAGGGGTTCAAATGTCTCATATTTTCAGGCAAAGAAGCAGATGCTCTTGCCCACCATGGTCATGTGCTTGATTTTGGGGTGTCAAGGTTTAGCACTCTGACCACTATTGTGATGGCGACGCCATCTGTCCATCGTTGCCGGCTACACCCTCCAACTATCGTTGTCGGTAGTGTCCTCCGGCCATTGTCCCCCATGGTGTCCATTAATCATCGTTGTTGGTGGCGTCTTCTCATCACCGTTATTGATGACGTCCCCTAATTTAATTCAAAATTACAATTTTATATCTTAATCATGTATTTATTTCAAATAATAAAATATTATGATTCATAATCAATTTCAATTTTGACAAAATTAGAATTGATTCTAAATTGCGGAATTCCAAATTTGTTATCCAAACTGCAAAATTTGAGTATATGTGATTGTGTTGCATTCCAAAATCTGAAAACATCTTAAACTAAATACACGTGCCTTTTGATACTTTTGCGAACAATAGAAAATGAAAGAACGCAAAATTTTTCAGTAAATTATTATGGAAATTACTTTTGCGAACAATAGAAAATGAAATTACTTTTTGCTGAAGTAGATCTTGCAGCAACAATAACAGCCTGATGAGTCCCATAATCTACGAAGCATAGACATAAATATAAATATGAAAATATATTAAATTTAAAAAATTATAAGACATAAACAATATATATATATATATAAAATTACAAAATATAAAAAGATTCATAATTTATTCTAATTAAATTTTTCTAAAAAAAAATCTCATAAATAACTTCTCTTAATATATATATATATATATAATATTTGTACGAGATAAATTATAAAATTAAAAAAAAGATTCATAATTTAAAACTTAAAAGTTTAATAAATGACGTGTGAAAATATAAAACTTAAAATATTATATGCTAATATTCAAAAAATTTCATTGGCATTAGACGCCAGCGTGCGATTGGGTGAGTTTTGACTTACTAATCAACGTTAATATGTAAATTATTTTTTTAAAAAAAATATTAATGAGTTGTGTCCAAGCAATGTTCTAGACATGTTCAAGCGTATCCGAGACATGTCCAAACTAAAAAAAGTAATCATTTTAATCGAACATATTCAGACACGTAAAATATGTGTGTCGTACGAGTGTCTCCATGTATCTAATACGAACGCGTATCCAACACGCAGATACGCTTCAAAAACAACATGTTCGTACTTCATAGCTCGTAACCTTATATGCTAATGATAACAATGTATTTTATGCATTTTATAATCCTCTCATTACGCTTCTTAAGGTTCAATTTGGTTTAATTAAGTTGATTTTGTCACATTTTATGAAATTAAGCTTAATTGGATCATTGAAGAAATTATTGCTTGAATTATCATTAATTTGGGTGATTGCATTCTTAAGTAAAGTGGTCACAACTTGAGTTGCAATTATCTGATTAATGAGATTTTGGTCTTGTTGGAAAGTTAAGATAATTCTCTAATAACTATTTACTTGATAACAAGAAAACATTGATAAGAATATATTTCATTCATTGTATAACCTTCTCATTTAATTTTTTCAGTAAACTGGCTATAATTTGAGTTACAAATATCCGATGGATGTGATTTTAGTCTTGTTTTTAAGCTAAAATAAATTTCTACAACTTTTATGAAGCCTCAAGATCAAAAACACATGTTTGGATAACTCAAATTGAAGTTGAAGCAAAATCTAGCGTTTTGAACCTGACAGTTTGACCTTTATGCACTCATTAGGCTATATCTTGGGTTATAGGAGTTCAGCAATTCTGAAATTTTGACAGTAGAAGGTTAAGATTCATATCTACAACTTTCATGAAGAACACAAAAACTAATTTGGATTCCTTGAAGGTGATATTGGGTTTGGAAGTCAGAACAGAGGTGCTAGATTTGGGTCTGACCCATGAGCAGTAATTGGGCCATATCTCGGGCTGTGGTTATTAGATTTGGCTAAACTTGGTGTCTCTGGAAAGCTGAGACAATTTTCTAGAACTTTTATGAAGACCACTTGGTTCAATTCTGACGCATGCTATGAGCTAAGAGCAGAGACATTTTAGAGCCAAGAAAGTCCATAATTTCAGCTCATTCATCATCTATTTTGATTTTACTTCTTATCATCAAACAACTCTATTGTCTTCTTGCACTCCTTGAACTCTATAAAACGAGGCAAAGGCTGAACATTTAAGGATGTTAGTTAGCTTAGAGTTTAGTTTATGCTATTGTATTATTAGTTTTCCTTTGTGTAGTTTTCTATTGTTCTTAATTGAAGTTATGTTCATCATCTTCTTTTCTTTCATCTTGTCTATGAGTAACTAAATCTTCATCTTGCTTGGGTGAAAAGGTGAAGCTCTTGGTAATAAGTTAAGGTTAGATTAATTTCTTTCTTGTGCTTTAAATGATATATTTTTATGTGATTTTTATATGAGTTGTATGTTGTTTCCAATTAATTTAAACTCTTCTTGTATAATGAATATCTTGATCTATCATAGACAATAGGATTGTGATTTAAGACAAATAACGCTTTTGACGATTTACAAATATTGGTAGATAACTATTGGAACCATTATATGATTACATGATTGAACTTTAATGTTAAATCTTCCGATTGGAATCTTCATTACGCATTTATTTCAATTGAGTTATAAAACTAAATAATCTTTTTATTATGCTAATTTTTTCATCCATGTTATATCATTTTTAAGTACTATTCTCCGTTTTCAATTCCATATATAAACAAAATAATAAATTAAATTAAAAAAAAATTAATAAATTATAATTATCCTGTTACAATAAATTTTTTTAAGGAAAAATTAACAATAAGGACTACTAACAAGTAATATTTAATTGAAAAAGACAAAAATAATTAAAATTATAAGAAATACTATTCAAAATTTATTTAGAGAAAATTACCATTTAATTTTACTTAAGAGACAATAATATTTTTAATTATATTTCTTATTTTCTTTTAATTAATTTTACTCTGCAGTCTCGTTATCTTGGAAAGTTAGGGTTGAGCTTTAATTGGGCCGTTTTTTACGGGTTGAATATTGCATATGATAGGATTTACAGACATATTATTTTGGAAACTGATTCCAGTACTGTCGTGGAGCTCATCAAGAATGGTTTTGTGACTCGTAGCTCACTTCCACTACCTTGATAGCTAGAATTTCTGCTATCCTAAGATGGGACTAGAGGGTGAGAATTCACCATGTCTATCGTGAAGAAATATGTGTACTAGTCTCTTAGCTGACAAAGCCCATTTGTTGATCATGTATGGCCAATTGACTCAAACTCAACATGCGTGAATTCTGTCTCCAATAATCAACATCTGTTACAATATCTAGTTCATGTTAAATATGAATGAACAAATCCTAACTATACATGATTGTTAGTTTGAGAAAGTTTGTTAAAATTTCTTAAGTGTAGAATTGTAGTTCATTGGATATGAGTTTGAGAGTGCGAATCAATTAGTAAGATTTTGGCATCCATGTTTTAGTAGAACAAGTTTTACTAGAAAAAAAATAAAGCAGAATATTGATGGGCTTGGATGAAGGAGTAAGACAAAGTGCAACAAAAAGAAGAATAGAGAGAAAAAGAACTTGTTCCTTCTTACACTGTATTTGAATGTTTTTTTATTAATTAAACAGAATAGAATAAGTAAGAATGGAATAGAAAAGAAAGAGAAGAAATGGAACATAATTATCTTTCTCTTTATTTAAAAGATTAATAAGAGAACAAAATGAAAATAGTTCTACCTCAATTTTAGAAGGAATAAAAGTTGAGTCTTTAAGGGAAATAGAGGGGAAATGGTTTCTCATGTATTCCTTTCACTTCTTATGTATTTTAAAAATCTCAAACAAGAGAAATTATTTCTGCTCTCTTCATTTCATTTCTCTTCTCTTCATTACCTATCATCCAAACATAGGGTTTGAGAAAAAAAAGAATTGAAAAAAGTTCATTAAAGATATTATTATTTATTAGATGAGACTGAATGATAATTTTCTTTAAATAAAACTTGAACAGTCTTTCTTAATTATTTCATTTTATTTTTTATTTAAATTAAATATTTTTTCTTAATAGTTTTTAGCATTATTTTTTTCTTTTTAAAAAAAATAGAGGAATTTGGCAATATTTGAAGGCCTCATGTTTGAGTGATGCAAGTAGACGAAAAAAAAATAAGTGATGTTGTATACACATATTTTATTGACATTTATATATTTTTAAATATTATTAATTTTTGTTTATATGAAGTTATATGTTTATATATAATTTGATAATTTTTTTTTTTTCATAATATTTTTTATTTGATTGTTGAAAAATTAATATCTTAAAGTGCTGATATATACATATAAAAATATACTTTTAGGAAAATTTAAATTCAAAATAAATATGTTGGTGTGAAGTGTGTAAAACATCACATATATGAATATATTTTTTAAAAGAAAAATAATTATTTTACATCTCTTTTAGGGATGTAGATACTATTCATATTATTTTTAATGAATGTAATTGAGTGAGAAAAAGTGATAAAAAAAATATGAATAATAAATAATATTAAATAAAATATAAAAATAAATATATATATTATTTGATATAAAAATATAAAAATTATTTTTAAAAATATTGTGTGTAAAGGCAAAAGAGATACGGTGGTGTTGCTGTCAATTTCCGAAATTGGTTTCTTTAGTCACATTATTATGTGAATCTTTCTAACTTTCTTCTTAGTGCATATAATGGAAGACGTTGACGATATACCTCCTTGCTGCTTCATTATTGTTTGGATGTTCCACAGTATAAGCCAAGAGGAGCACTCTTACACAGATCCAACCAATGCTCATCCACCACGTATAAGCCATTAATTTTCCCTAAGAATATTACTTAAAGATTTCATTATAATAAATAATGGAAGCACGGTACTTGATGCTAATCGATGGTGACAGACTAAGGAATAGATTATTCGTTTTGGGAATGCTACCATATTTGGAGCTTTTATTTGTTAACTTGAAAATTAAAATAGACCCTATTTTGAATTGGATTTAAAGCATTCGTTAAGGGAGTCTAAGGGATTGGATCAATCCGTAAATTCATAAGTTTTGACTCAATATAATTTATAAAATACAGATGGAGTTGGGTTTGCGAATTGAATTGAATTGAAAAATATAATTCGTAGTGTGTGAGTCGGATAACGAGTTAGAATATGTCTAATTTGCACAAACCCAATTCTTTTACTTTTTTTTTAGCAAAAAGTTATTTAGATAATAAAGAGTATATAGAAAAAAATAAAGAGTAAAGTCAATGATTATGTCAATACATATGATATGTGTGATGTCACTGACTTCGATTGGTTAGACTAATTTGTTGTTTGAGTTATGATTAGCTTTGTTTAGTCTATTTCAGACTTAGTAAGACTTGTTAGTTATTAATTTGTTATGAACTTATGGTGTTTAGTTTATTTGAGATTGAGACTTATTATGTTTGAGTAAAGTCGATTAAGACTTATGGTGTTAATATGTTAGATTGAGACTTATTATATTTGAGATTGAGACTTATGATGTTAATTTGTTAGATTGAGACTTATTATATTTGAGATTAATACTTATGGCATTAATTTATTAGATTTTGTATTTTGACACTTTTTTTCAAGAATTTTTTTTCTTAAAATTTTTTTGTTAAACTCACGGGTTCGACCCAACTCAACCTACTCTTGAGTGAGTTGGGTCGAGTGAAAAAATCTCCTCGACCCAACTCAACCCAAGCCACTGTTATAGTGAGCGGGTCGAGTCCAAAAAACAATGTTAAACCCACCAAACCCACCCCTAGTGTTACCTAAGAAGGTAGTTGATAGTGAAATTCTTTGTGGCACAGTAGTGACAGTAGTGGTGCGAGGGGGTGGATACATGCAAAAGATATTCTGATGCTCAAGTCAGTTTGTTGATAACTCCATGAGATATAGTTATTTGTGCCCCACAACTATGTGATAATGATTGTTAGGTCCTTGTGTTTAAGTAGGAATGGAAGACTTTAGCCTTAATTCTATATAATTCAATCTTGATGTCTTCTATTTTGATTCTGAGGAAATATTGTTCAATCTTTGATGAATCAAGTACGTTTGCATTTACTTATAAAATTGGTTATTTCTCTATTTCAAAAAGGGCTCTAATCAAACTTAAACTTGAAGAATTTGGATTAGCATTGGACGAGGAAGCTCAAGAGGAAGCCAAGTGTAAAAACCAGCATTCAACGTCGCGGTATGGGCATATCAATGTCGCAGCATGGTGACTTCCTCTGAATTAGACAGAGAGTTACGAATCTTATACGTTGTGGCGTGACATGTCAATGTCGCGGCGTCTGTGACCTAAATTAGCACGTGTCGCGGCGTGACTCTATTTTCAAGACTTATAAATACTATTTTATTAGATTTTTATAGAGAGCTTCATGAGAGCCTTGCTTAGGTTAGAGAAGCTGAGGCTAGAAATCACGTTTTGGAGGTTGAAGAGGCAAGATAAGCCAAGGACAGAGGCCATCTTGACTTTGGAAGGAGATTTAAGCTTCAAGAGTTATATCTATGAGTTTTCTTCTTTCTTCTTATGCTTTCTTCTCTTTTCCATATCTCATGAACACTGTTTTGATTGTGTAATTTCGTGTTCAATGATTAGCTGAGCTGTATTTAGGAATTCCTATGGATCTTTATATGTATATTGATAATTATGTCTTTCTTTGAATATATATTGATGTTTGATTTTGTTCAATCATATAGATCTTAATACTCTTGATGGTTTGGCCAACTTTCAAGTGATTTGTTTAAATCTGATGACCCTAGACATATGAATTTGGATTTGAGATCATATGTATGGTTGATGCATGTTCGATGAATTCAATTGGCTTGGATAAGTTGATTCATTAATAAGATAGAAATATACCTATTGGTCATACATAGTATGTGATTGAGAATAGATCGTTTATGAGTGGAGTTTACACTAGTTCTCATGGAAACATAGTGGATTAGGTAAATGAAACTATAGTTGATTGACTTAGACATAGGCTTTCAACTAAAGTAGATTATCAAGCTAACCTAACTCATTCATTAATGTGCTTGAAGGGTTTCATGTTATTAATTGAAGTGGAAGGTGAAGAAGAATTCCTTAATCTCTATCCCTTATCTTTAATTTTCATTTATTGATTTTTAGTCTTTAGTTTAGTTTAAATTCATTTTACCTTATTTTTTATGATCTTGAATAGAACCAAATAAGGTATTGGTTGGTATTTAGTATTCGAAGTACCTAATTCCTTGTGGGAACGATATCCGACTCTTAGCTATATTATAAGTGTAATCTGTGCACTTGCGGTAAGCAAAAGAGCGAACATTTGTGTACAAGGAGGGTAGTGTGTATATCAGATTAAATGCATACCTTTAAGACCTTGAAAGGTATTTGTATGAGCGTGTTAGGACGTTGACAATCTGAGTATTCAATGTGAATTGAATAATGTTAATTGAAATAAGGGAAACTGTTATTCCCTGTCATTAATTCCCTATTTATGTGAGATATGATTAGCATTCATATCTCTAAAAGGGATTCTAAGTGATTTATGTCTTTCAAATAGGTAGATGCTAGCGCGCAGTAATATCTGAATTCCATTCTAGTTGGCCAGGTAGAGAGTCATGGACCCATAACTCGATACAGAATAAATGCCCTCAACTTGGCGCTTAGATGTGATAATTAAGTGTCAAGTTATCTGAATTCAGCAGGAACACACGATACTCGATGGATAAAGGGATCTAAGTCATAGTGTTTATGCCAGATCTCGCAATATTTTTTTCCAAATGGAGGTCTGTGATGTATCATAGAATGCCCATAGGATTAATGAGTAAGGCTAGAATCCGGAATGAATCACTATGCTTAAGTTATCATTTTATTACCCGGGATACATAATAGGTTGTCCCCATGGAGTTTGGGGGGCCTATGTAATGTAGTTCAGTGTTAGATCGAGATTGCTAGGCTCCGGGCCGAGGTCACCTGTCTTATCGCGAATGTTACTGAAGTGGCTACCCTTCGAGCTCAAGTTGCTGAGGTGGCTACACTCCGAGCTCAAACCGCCGAGGTTAATAAGCTTCGAGTGCAGCTTGTTGAAGCAGTAGCTCAAGAGAACTCAATAAACGAACTCTTAGCCTCCTTTGAGTTTCTCCTCGCTAGTGCCCAGGCTAAATGTGAATTTCTCCGATAGATCGAGACCAAGTTAAATGATTGGTCGAGGTCCGCAGACGGGTCGTTTAAAAACACTCTTGCTCAACTCTGCCTTCTGAATCCTGGTTGTAATGAACAAGGAATTGGTTCATTGAAGATTGTCTAGGATGGTCAAATCATTGATGTTGCCACTTCTGCGACTATTCTAAATGACCAAGTCAACCAGAGGGTAGAAGGCAAAGAAAAGGAAAGTGCAAAGTCAAAGAGCGGGCAGGAAGAGGAAGCTGGGACTGTGAAGGTCGAGGTAGTGATGGTGACTTTAGAGGATGAAGGTTGATTTCATTGCCCCATGCGTGGGCACTTTTTATTTATAAAAATACTTTATTTTTCTTCATATTTATGTTCTCCTTTCAATCACCAAAATGAGTCTAAAGCTCGATCTCGATGGCTCTTTATACTTAGCGTAATTCTATTTTTGTGATGCCGAGATGGAACCAACGCTCGATCTTGGTAGCTATTTCTTAGTTTGACGAATGCTCATTTTTCCTAGTCGAGATGAGCCCAATGCTTTATCTTGGTGGTCGGGTTCATTTAGGAATAGTTGATACTTAGTTGAACTTTAGGTGTAAGTGACACGAAAGCCTTTCATAGTGATGTTCACTATCGCAGGCAACAGTCTAAAACGTATAATCATGTTATACCTTTTGTTTGGCTTGTGGGTTAGGCATAGTGTTGTAACTGCATTTAACCTTTTAGGTTTATGAGTTTGGTTTGAAATTGTGGAATAGGTGACACGAAAGCCTCTTGGTGTAGAGTCCAGTGTCCCGAGCTAAGGTCAGCTAGGCTTAACCTCTATAAACCTAATTGATTTATGGACTAAGGTCAAGCCATAAAGGTATGGGGTGAAAACCATTAAATTCACTCCTTGACCTCGGTCAATAGTCAAGGGGATTCCTCTGTCTGGCCATCATGTAGGATTACGCTTAATCTTTGTAAACCTGATCGGTTTATGGGTTAAGGTCAGGCTCATAAGGGTAAGAGTGAAAATCATTGAATGCACTCCTTAACCTCGAGCAATGGTCAAGTGGATTCCCCTGCCTGGCCAACGTATATAGATATCGGAATAACTGATCCTTTTTGGACATTGTATTCTTCAGACCTCGTCAAGATGTGATAACCTTGTGAGTTGTGTCAGGCCGAAGTACTAGTAGACTCAAAGTCACAACTGAGGTACTGACTTAGATGAGAATGAGTCGAAGTACTCGTGGACTCAAAGTCACGGTCGAGGTTCTACCTTAGATGATATCGTGTTGAAGTACTCATGGACTCAAAGTCACGACCGAGGTACTGGCTTAGATGATGTCAGACAAAAGTACTCGTGGACTCAAAGTCACGGCGGAGATAGTGGCTTAGATGAGAATGAGTTGAAGTACTCGTAGACTCAAAGCCATGACCAAAGTACTATCTTAGATATGTGATTAGGCCAAGGTAACGGTGGAGATAGAGTCATTGCTCAATTCCTACCTTTTTTTTTAGTTGGTAGGGTAATTTAAAAGGCATAGTGAGCCCTAATCCAATACTTAATGGTTCCCAGGTTAAGTTGTGTGATTTTCTGGGAAGCAGCAAACCTTTAGGTGTAGCATATTAGTGTTGAAAATTTAACAAACTTGTATCGCTTTGAGCATTCGGAAATAGGTTCCCTTGGAGGATTTAATATTAACAAACCCAAAATCAATTATTTCAAATGCTAGAAAAGGTGCAAACCATTCTTAAATCCTTGATTCCAGGGATATATTGCAGATTTCTACATTGCATAAAGATAATAATATAGAAAGGGGCCTGTAAACAAATCACAAGAAAAAGAATTACCTTGCCTTGTCTACAAAAAAGAACAGTGTGGGTGCGAATGGTGTACAAGGGGCTCATATTCCACTTAAGGATAGGGCCAATTCTAAAAGTGCCTATTATCTGCTCCTTTGACACCAAACAAAGCAAAGGATTAAATGCAAAAGGGATTTAGACTGATTGAAGAACTAGATGCTAATAACCTAATACCCATATATATAATATAGGAAATAGTCCACCCCCACAATTCTCTTGAAGATAATGTCTTGCATTTGCTATACCAATTCTATTTGTTATTTCAGTACCATAAAATCCCTTAACAAACACAGTTGTGACAAATATATTAATGACAAAGGAGACTATAAGGGCAATGGTGGACTCTATAGAGTAATAATTAAGAGCTTCACTACAACAAAATTGGCCTCTGGCAACGGATTTTTTGGCAACGTTTAAAAAACGTTGCCTAAACTTGTATAGGCAACGTTTTTTACAAGTTGCTTTTAATTATAGTTTTAGACCACATGTTTTAAGCAACGTTTAAGAAACGTTGTAATAAGTACTATAGGCAACCCTTTACCACCGTTGTCTAAAGTTAGATGTTTAGACAACATTTTTTTACACAACGTTTAATAAACGTTGTTTTAAAGGGAATAAGCAACGGTGTAAAGTTGTTCCCATTATATTTATTTTTAAAACCGATGAAAAACGTTGCTTATTAGTTTTTATGTTCCAAAATTCTTATTCAGAAAGGCGCTCATATACAGCGGGAGTGTGAAAATTTTTCGCACTTCTCGTTTAACCCCAGAAAAACCTAGCTTTCCCGTACCTACGAGAATGTATAGAGGCTTCACCATCTTCAAATTTCTCGTCCGAAGGTGAGTCCTCAGGGTTGTGCTTGTGGTTCTCCTAAGATTTCGCTTACTACCGAAAGGGCCTTTCGGGGTGGGTCTCTCCAGTGGTGGCTGAACTCAAATGCTTGTCAGCCTTATACCTGCATTACACAGATTTCAAATCTCACTGATCTGGTTGATCTCTATCTCGACGTTAATATCTTGACGTTGTCTAAGCGAGATTAGGTGCCTTCTCTCCATTCTCCGACACGATAAACTCTGAGCTGAAATTGTTGGTCGCTGATTTCAAGTCCGACAACAAAACTCCGAGAAGGAGAACGACGAACGATCGCAGAAACTAGCAACAGAGACAGAGTCTTTCTCGAGTCTAAGTCCGAGATCGGGATAGGGTTGCTGATTCTGCTCCTTTTCATTTTCCTTTTCTGGGTGAGTCTTTGTCACTCTTAGCAACAACGATTGACAACATCCCATGATTTATTCTAATTTTTCTTTTCCCTCTTTCTCTGCTAACTGCTAAGTGCTAATCCTAAGAGGGTCAAGAACACAAGAATATGCTAAAGACTGTTTTTGCATGATATAATTTCTCAAATAATATGCAATAAAGCTTTTGTGATGCTACAAGAATACATAGAGATCATAGATGAGAAGATTTTGGTTATGGATTCCGTGAGATTGCCTTCTTTCGTTTGCCTTTACCATTCATTCCCTGTTCACTGTTGCTAATTAATTACTAGTCACTATTTACATTAGGAAGATACATCTCTTACTAAAATTTTATTAGATAATTACTAGTCACTATTTACATTAGGAAGATACATCCCTTACTAAAATTTTATTAGATTCGTGTATTTGCGTCGTTATTATGACCGTTTCCGGATAAGGTTCATAAAAGATAATTAATGATTACCGCAATTTAATTAAGATAAATAAATCTGGAGCAAAAAACTTGTGAGACCTCATTATTGTGTGCGCAGGGGAAATCGCATGATTTGCACTAACTTGGCCTCATCGAGCCCAACTTGTGCTACAGCTCATTCCTCTCACAAGCTTATTTAACAAGCCCAAAACATAAGTTACCTTATAAACTCTTTAAAACTTTGAATACCAAGCAATGTGGGACTTTTTGAAATATCACAATACAAAGCTAAAGAAACAACAAGTATAAGAGTTACAATGGTTGGTTGTTATATGTTTAAGTTTTCTAGTTTGAGAGCAAAACATAACAGGTTTTTAATGGAAAGCAAGCAAGCCAAAAATGTGATTATTATGTGCTTCATTTTCTGGTTTGAACCAATAACGTGGATGCTTTGTGGTTGTTTCATTTTCTGGGTTGAAAACAATAATGTGGCTGCTTCATTTTTCTCGGTTTAAATCCAAAATGTGATGGTTATGTGTGTCATTTTTCCGGTTTGAAACCAAGAACGTAGTGCTTCATTTTTCTGGTTTAAAACTAGTAAATGTGATGGTTATGTGCGCATCATTTTTCTGGTTTGAAACCAAGCTTATGTAGTGCTTCATTTTTCCGGGTTTAAAACCAAAGAAATGTGATGGTTATGTGCTTCATTTTTCTGGTTTGAAACCAAGAACGTAGTGCTTCATTTTTCTGGTTTAAAACCAGTAAATGTGATGTTTATGTGCTTCATTTTTCTGGTTTGAAACCAGTTATGTAGTGCTTCATTTTTCTGGTTTAAAACCAGTAAATGTGATGGTTATGTACTTCATTTTTCTGGTTTGAAACCAGTAACGTGGCTGCTGTGGTTGTTTTATTTTCTGGGTTGAAAACAGTAATGTGGCTGCTTCATTTTTCTGGTTTAAAACCAGTAAATGTGATGGTTAAGTGTGTCATTTTTCTGGTTTGAAACCAGTAACGTAGTGCTTCATTTTTTTGGTTTAAAACCAGTAAATGTGATGGTTATGTGCTTCATTTTTCTGGTTTGAAACCAGTTATGTAGTGCTTCATTTTTCCTTTTGATATCTTGACTTTCATACCACTTTTCTCTTCTTGTATACGGTATTGCAGCAGCAAAACAAAAGGGTGGAACAAGAGAAAATTGGAAGGGCAACGAAGAACAAAAACAAGAGAAACAAGAGAAGAAGGAAAGGAACAAGCAAGACAAAGGAAAGGCACAATTTGAAGCTTGATTTCACAAGTGAGGTAGGGATTTATTTGGTTTCTCTGTAAGGTTTTCTATTTACTTTATCTTGGAATTCATCCTAGCTTTACCAATTCATGTATGAAAATCTTTTGAGAAATTCTGTTGCAGCTTTTCAAGTTTGCTTATAGTGTAAACAAATTTTTTTATGTGTGCTGATTGGATTTGCAGTGGGTTGATAATCCAATTAACTAAAATTTTTGATAGCTTTAGTGTCAAGGGTACGGTGAGTATAAGAGTTACAATGGTTGGTTGTTATATGTTTAAGTTTTCTAGTTTGAGAGCAAAACATAACAGTTATTAATGGAAAGCAAGCAAGCAACAAAAATGTGATTATTATGTGCTTCATTTTCTGGTTTGAACCAATAACGTGGTCTTGTGGTTGTTTTTTTTCCGGGTTGAAAATAGTAATGTGGTCGCTTCATTTTTCTGGTTTAAATCCAAGAAATGTGATGGTTATGTGTGTCATTTTTCTGGTTTGAAACCAATGGTAGTGCTTCATTTTTCCGGTTTAAAACCAAGAAATGTGATGGTTATGTGCTTCATTTTTCTGGTTTGAAACCAGTTATGTAGTGCTTCATTTTTCCTTTTGATATCTTGACTTTCATACCACTTTTCTCTTCTTGTATACAGATTGCAGCAGCAAAACAAAAGGGTGGAACAAGAGAAAATTGGAAGGGCAACGAAGAACAAAAACAAGAGAAACAAGAGAAGAAGGAAAGGAACAAGCAAGACAAAGGAAAGGCACAATTTGAAGCTTGATTTCACAAGTGAGGTAGGGATTTATTTGGTTTCTCGTGTAAGGTTTTCTATTTACTTTATCTTGGAATTCATCCTGCAGCTTTACCAATTCATGTATGAAAATCTTTTGAGAAATTCTGTTGCAGCTTTTCAAGTTTGCTTATAGTGTAAACAAATTTTTTTATGTGTGCTTTGATTGGATTTGCAGTGGGTTGATAATCCAATTAACTAAAATTTTTGATAGCTTTAGTGTCAAGGGTACGGTGAGTATAAGAGTTACAATGGTTGGTTGTTATATGTTTAAGTTTTCTAGTTTGAGAGCAAAACATAACAGTTATTAATGGAAAGCAAGCAAGCCAAAAATGTGATTATTATGTGTTTCATTTTCTGGTTTGAACCAAGAACGTGTCAGCCTTTGTGGTTGTTTTATTTTCTGGGTTGAAAACAATAATGTGGCTGCTTCATTTTTCTGGTTTAAATCCAATAAATGTGATGGTTATGTGTGTCATTTTTCTGGTTTGAAACCAGTAACGTAGTGCTTCATTTTTCTGGTTTAAAACCAGTAAATGTGATGGTTATGTGCGTCATTTTTCTGGTTTGAAACCAGTTATGTAGTGCTTCATTTTTCTCTTGAGAATAATTTTATAAATCAGAATAATGAATTGAATTTTATTAAAGGGGGTCTTTGAGAATAATGAACACTTCAGCAGATACAATACCTACATAAATCAGAATTGAACTAACCAATGAGAAAAAAGATAAATAGGAAAAATAGACTAATGCTATACAAGCAGATAGATAAATATACCTTATAAATCAAATGAATTTATAAAAGGAAAACAACAACAACACTATCATTTATATGTCAACCTCCAACTCAGTAGCATCATAGAAATGTAAAAATGCACAAACATTGAATGAAGCATTTGAATTCAGTGAAATTCAAATACCATATAAAGCAAGACTTTTCTCAATCACATCCGTCAAGAACCCAAATTCAGTGTAGTCCCAAAAGGGTAACTTTGATCACTTTCATTTCTCCCCACACTAGCTTCAGGGGTATATAATTCATCAAGTTTAACCTTCATTTATACTTGTGGAGTTTCAAAATTCAAAACCAAACACCAAATTCCTTATAAAACCCTTTATATTGACCAAGAAGACTTGCATAAAATAGAAGGGAATCAAACATCACCAAAATCACTTAACTTCTCAATACCCAAAAATAGTGAATTGATACAACTGATATAACCTCACTTGATGCTTTTATGTACCCTATATTTCTTTTGTCCTCTGTGTTGCTATGTCTGCAAATTTCTGAATGGTGATGGCAGTTGCACATTATAACTGATAGTAATTCCTTCTTTGAGTATGACATTATATATTGTTACTATGTCTTGTATTGCCAATCCATTTTGGTGCAATTTATTAAATCAACAGAATCTATTATTGTTCATTTTCCATGCTTTTTGCTTGTTCTGCAATTTCCAAGCTTTTGCTTGTAGTATTTAACTTGGCAAATATAATGTTATAAGCTAATGAATTTCAATTTGCTAATTTTTCAGATTAAGACCTTCACTTTGAAACAAAATGAACAAGGGAGAAAGCAACAAAAAAAGAGTGCCGACTTTAAACAAGGGATGTGAAGGTCCCAATAAGAGAGCCAATTTGGATCTCAATTTCAAGGTCAAGGTCAAGTGCTGAATTGTCAAAAATATTTAAAATCAAGCAAGAAGAAGTTGAGAAGATTGGAAAGAATAAAGTAGATGTTAGGCAGTTGAATGCTACACATACAGCCCAAAGTGAAGGAAATATTAATTCTTTAAAAAGAAAACTCTTTCCTATGAATGCAACTCCTTCGCAAGTCACTCAAAAGGAAGACAGGCAACATAAGAGCACTAAAATGCATTCACAAGTTGGAGGAGCTACTCAAATGGGAATGAGGCAGCCCTTGCCTACAAATGTAACTCAAACACAAGTTACTCAAATGGAAAAGAGGCAACCTAAGAGTACTAAAATGACTGCACAAGTTGGAGGCTCTAGTGAAATGGCAATGAGACAACCTTTATTTACAAATATGACTCAAACACGAGTCACTCAAATGGAAGTCCAAGGTGATTGTCTTATAACACCAAGTTTACCTCTATTGAAAGAAACAAGTGGAAAACAAGTTCCAAATGAAAAAAAGAGACAATCAATCACCACAAGTGTGAACCAAGGGTCGAACCAAAATGATCATGGTCCTAAAGTTAAGAGGATGAATGCAGTTTGCCCAAAGAATGTCTCGTTGATGACTTCCTTGAAGAAAATGGTGTGTATGAAGAAGAAAATCAATTAGTACATGATGAAGAACAAGAAGCTAAAAATGAAAGAGTAGTTCAAGAAGTTGGAGAAGTAGGTCAAAATCATCGGTAGATGATAACTTAATTGACCAAGATGTTGATAGAGAGGAAGTTGAGGAAATGGACAATAATCCAGAAGGTAACATCATTGTCTCCAACAACTATATTTCCAACTACTTAGTTTTCACAAATATTTCTCAAATACTTTGTATGCATTGACTTATAAAACTTATGCCTCTACTTATGTAAAATTAGGGTCATGAAGAAGAAAAAAACTCGAGGCAAGACTCGAATGCAAAGAAATACATGCTAGATCCGAGGAAGAACGAGAAGAAATCATTTTTGAGAGAAGAGTAGCAATTGGGCCCATTGATAAAAGTATTTCTAATTTAAGCTTGTTCTTGGGCACAATTGCTAGAAATTCTAAATTTTGTCCTTGAACTACACCAATTTTAAGGCTATTCCAAAAAGCTACACGATAATGTTATGAAATATGTCCAGGTATGCGTAGAATTAATTTCTATCATTTTAAATGCAATATTAGTATATTAACGATGCTAACATCATTGTGATACTTTCCTTAGTCAAAATTCATCATTCCAAAAGAAGGAGAAGATTGGGTACTTTCGGAGTAAAGGAAGCTTGGAAGAGGCACAAGTGTAAGATCAAGAAAAAACATTTTAAGCCTTATGACAACATCGAAGATATGTTAAAGAATCGTCCAAGAGATGTACCAATTTCAATTTTTAAAAAGTTAATTGCCTATTGGAGTCTTCCTCGCCATTCAAGTAAGATCTAAATTATAAAGTCATATTTCAATCTCATGTTACTTATGAGATGTATTTTTCATAATATTATACTTTTTTTTTGTTTTATGGAATATAGACAATCAACAAGATGAATTCTCAAAATAGAAAGCGTCTAAGGTGGAACCATCGAATGGGACCTGTGAATTTTGCTAGAGTTCGAATCGTTTGGTATTGTGCTTGAGAACTTGTGAATTTTACTCATTGATAAATATTTTACTTATTTTTTTAAATTTGTTGAAGCGTTTGGCAAATGAGAATAATGATGTCACCCAAGTTGATTTATTTATTACAACTCGCATGGGAACAAAAGGAAAGGAATTGGATTTAGAAACCAAGAGTGCAATTGTAAGTTATACAATGTAAAATTATAACAAATGCAAATCTTTTATTGATGTTTAACATTATGTTGTGATGAGTGCTCCATCTTTTTGCAGAATGAAGTTAAAGATCGAATTGAAAACTCGGAGAGAATGCTGATGAAGCCTTTCAAGTCGTGTTCTGTAAGGAAAACCAGGGAGAGTTCGAGGGTATGGAAGAGGTGTCACTAAAACTAGTTTAAAAATGGATGCCGAGATTGACGCCAGTAAAGCGCAAGCACTCAAGAAATGTTAACCCCGAAAATCGAGATGGAAAATCGTAAGCGGGACACCGACAATCGATGAATAACATGAAGAAACAAGTAGAGGGATTAGAAAATCTTGTGAAGCCTTTGCTTCAAAGAGCTAACCCTGGTGTTAACTTGGAAGACTTGACACACTTAATGCGTTCATCTCTAGCTGATGCGAATAGTGCACCTAACATGGATAAAAGTGGTCTTCCACACTCTTCTACATCGATGCATATTCCAAGCCAAGAAAAGGTAATAACATATGTTGATTTAAAATGGTGATTTGAATTTTTTTCAGGTTTAGTTTGATATGAATGGATGGGCTTGAAATTAAGAAATTAAGGGCCTGAAATTCAACGAAAATGTTGTCGAACCTATTTTCTTTATTCGAGTTAGTCCTTAACAATACCTCTAGTCTTGAATATTCAAAATGGTTTACTGAAGCACTGAAAAATGAAATTGAAATCAGTTATGATGATGTCCTTGTCTAGCGGCAACTGCTCTTTTTACTTAGGGAGGTTTTGATGAAGGGTTTTCATGTGAGTTATAGCAATCTTTATGACAGAGAGTGCATAGAGTGTCTTGGTTCTGGTGGCCAGTGTGGGTTTGATTCTGATTCCAATATACCCATTTTGCATTTGTGGCGATTGGTTTTGTCCATCTCCGTATATATTCCAGCTTTTTCTTTTGGTTGATTCTGTTGTTTGGTGGATTTTTCTGGTGATGATTCTGATTTCATGTTAAACAAATGGTTTTAACTTTTAAGGTTGGTGGGTTTACATATATGACTAAAGATTTAAGAGCTTATGGTGTAGACTAGTAGGAATGGCAGCAATTTTGTTTGGAACAATTCTGCTAGCTAGTTTTGCAGGCCAAGCAAAGCAGGTTCTTTTATTGTTGATTGTTGGTTGAATTGGTGGTACTAGCTAGTGACTGGGATTTCTTACTTGATTTCACTTCAATATTTGATGCTAAATTCAAGCAATCATGTTTAGTGTTTATACTATCAAGCAAATTAATTGAATAAGGCATCCTGCTAAAAAGATCTTCAGGTTGACGACTTAATTGGTCAAATAATATACAAAGTGATGCTCTTACTTCAAAATTTCAAAGTTGATTGCTTTTGGAAAAATGTACCAGTTGGTTTCTAATTTATGGCTCACACGAAAAGCTATATAGAATTTCATTTTTACATTGAGCAGAGTATTCATGCCAACTTTTGAACCTAATCATGTGTCCAAACCATAGGGTCCTATTATATACAAATTCTTACTTTTTGGCTATACATACATATATGCTAAAGAACCATTGTATTTCATGCATACTACAATGTGCATTTTTAACCATTTTAGAAGAAGATATCAGAAGATTCAAAATTCTCAATGTGTAAACATGTTGGTATAAGAAAAGATATTATTAGGAGAAAATTAAAAGCAAAACCATTCAATCATTAGAATTGAGAATGAACTTGAACTTCTTCGTTCATTAGATCTCTATCAATATTTGTTTGAAGAAGAAAAGATATTACTCGTAAAATTACTGTATTCCATTGTATTTTTCTTAGGTACTAGATATTAGTTGCATGGAAAGAATGTAAAAAATAATGGGATGCAATGACTAGTACTAGTGGGATGGAAAAGTTTATTATATGCTTATATACCAACTACTGTTTGGTGTGAGAATTCAAACCACATCACATTATTCAATGCTGAAAAAATTTTCATACCTCCTTTAAGAGAAATATTTATGTGTTTTAGAATATTTGTTTATATTTATTTATTTATTTATTATTATTATTATTATTTTGCAGTGAGAATCTACCAGATAAAGCGAAAAAAGACATCTTGCATTTCACAATTATGGAAATTTGTGAAGGATATTTAGCTTTAACTTTTTTATTATTATTTCATTTGTATTATATGATCAAGAACAATTGTACTACTTTTTGTTCAATAGTAGTAAATGAGTTTTTTTTAATTTTGGTGTATATACAAAAAAAGAATTACATTACATAATTTAATATATTTCATTTGAGAAGAATTAATTTTTTAATGTATTATTAGTTTTTAATATGTGATTTTTTAATATGCAAGTAAAAAAGTAGGTATGCATAGATAATTTTTTTAAGAAAAATAGCTTAGGCAACGTTTCAAAACTATTGCTTAAAGCAGAAAAAATTGCCAAAATCTGAACCTATAGGCAACGTTTTATAAGTTGCCTTATGATAAACTTAAAAGCAACACTTATAAAACGTTGCCTAAAACAATGGTTATAGGCAACGTGTGAAAAACGTTGCCAAAGCCTTAAGTTATAGGCAACGTTTTTTACAAGTTGCCTTATGTCGAACTTAAAAGCAACATTGATAAAACGGTTGCCTAAAGCGGCACCTATAACCAACGTGTGAAAACCGTTGCTAAAGACTTAAGTTATAGGCAACGTTTTTTACAAGTTCCCTTAGGTCGAACTTAAAAGCAACAGTGATAAAACGTTGCCTAAAGTGGCACCTATAACCAACGTGTGAAAACCGTTGCCAGAACTATCCATAGACAACATCTTAAAAGCGTTGCCAGATGAGAATAGGCAACGTTTTTCGTAAAGTGTTGCCAAAAAGTTAGATAAGCGTTGCCTATTATAATAGGCCACGATGGAAATGGCAACGGCTATAAAAAACGTTGCCATAGACTTTAGGCAACGGTTTTCAGCTAAAGGCAACGTTTTTCAGCCCTTGCCATAAGGCAAAGTTGTTGTAGTGCTTCTTGAACTCGACTTTTCTTGTTGCGGTTAACCTGCCTTGATTGAATAAGAGCAGAGTGCAAAAATACATTGTAAGGCATAAGAATGCATCCCACAACTCCAACAGCTTACTTTATAGTTTTGGAGGTAAGTTTTAGAACCAAAATACCAAGAAGAATATCCTTGTCATTGGGCCTTGCTTCACCAAACATCCATGCGAATGAGAGTGCTATTATACCAATGAGGATAACAAAAACAACTTCTAATTTCTTCACACCATAGCTCTCAAAAAAGAGAAAAATAAATTTGTTACTTTTTTAGGTAACTAGTTTGACTTCTCATGGAAAATACTCCTTTAATCCACGCCCCTACACTAATACTAGAAGAATCATATACTGCACCCTCTGCTCCTCCACCGCCCCTCCATCTCTATCCCAAGTGACCTCCCTTCTCGGCGGCGCCTTCCATCTCCATCATTTCTCCTCGGCCAATAACCTCATGCGGGCCTAACAACAAGAGTTAATGGAGCGGCTGCATAACATCGGGATCTCAGCGCCTATTAACTCTGGCAATACAATGTTGACGGGTTAGGTCCTGTACTACATGGGTCTAATCCACGAGGTGAAAGGCAGAGATGCATCTACTGGGGTTCTCTTCTCCATGGTCCAGAGGAGCCTCCACATGTCGGAGAGGGAATTGTGGGTGATAACGAAACCGGTGCCCAGGGCGGCCATTGCGTCGATGGCCTCAACGATCGAGGCTCGTTTCTGCAGATCATTCTAGGTCTTAAGGTCGTGGTCTTGGTCAGAAACGAGGGTGAGGATGTGCTCTTTGAAAAATTAGCATTGGGCTATCACGGAGGAACATGTGAACCTCATGCGAAAGTAATGTGGATTGGGAAGGTTTTTGGGGTTAGAGTTTTAAGATTTGAAGAGGTTGAGAAGAAGGAGTGTCGTGGTAGCAGCCATGGGCATTATGTGCTAGTTTGGGTCGCATGGGTTTGAAGCAAGGGGCTATCCCCAAAGGTCTCAATTGCAGAACATTAGGTGAGTCATCTCCAAATCCTATGCCTCCCCACAATTTCACAGTTTTTGTACTTCGTTCTTCTGTAATTCTCGTAATCTTCCTCTCTTGTCTTCTCTTCTCTTTAACCTCATTTTCCTTTTTCTATTTTCTTCTATCTTTTTGAAATTTCCTTTACATGAAACCTCTTTTTCTCCTTTTTATCGATGTACATTGGTGAGGGTTTATGACAGGGGGTAGGTTAGGTTTGGAGTGTGGCAAAGAATGAAGTTGGTGTTTGCATAAAGAAATAAACCAAGTGTGTATGTTGGTGAATAGGGAAAAAAGGAACAAATAGGTTGGAGTTTGGATGTACGAGTGAGAGACAAGATGAGAGAGTCTCTTTCACAGTAACTGGTGTGGCTAAAAACCTTGAGGTCGCGTTCATCGGGGCTTGAGTTTGGTCGTACGTATATTGTGGGTCATAGCCATAATATTTGTGGAATGAAAGAGTTTTACCTCTTCCCACAGATGACGTCAATATTTTGAATTGAATTCAGAACGTTAGCTGATAAGGTAGTTGATAGTGGAAACCTTCATGGCACGGTAGCGACAACAGTAGTGCGAGAGAGTGGGTACGTGCAAAAGGCACTCCGACACTCAAGTCAGTTTGTGTGCAAGGAGGGTAATATGTATATCAGATTAAATGTATACCTTTGAGACCTTGCAGGGTATTTGTATGAGCATGTTAGGGTGTTGAGAATATGAACATTCAATGTGAATTGAATGTTATTGACTGAAATCAGGAAAACTATTATTCTCTGTCATTAATTCCTTATTTATGTGAGATATATGATTAACATTCATATTTCTTAAAAGGATTCTGAGTGATTTATGCCTTGCAAATAGGTAGATGTTAGCGCACAATAATATCTGGATTCCATTCTAACATGCTGAGTTATTCTAAATTCATGGACCCATAACTCGATCCAAAATAGACCCTATATAATAGTTCTGAATCTCCTATTATAAATCATATCCTAGTCACTCTTGATTAATCTCCTATTATAATGCTATTTTTATTTTATGGATTTATCTAACTGGTGCAATTAAGACACTTGTTAAAGAATCAAAATAGTAAATATTAAATGAAAAATAAAGTAAATACATTAGAAAAGAAGTTTCATTTTTCATTTAAAACTTATCATTTTTCATTCCTTAAACCTATACTTGTTAGCAAAATTCTTATTTTATATATATTCATTGTATAACTATAGATAGTCCAAAAAAAAAATATATATGAATTAATGGAATAGGATAAGACTGGTTAATATGATAAGAAACTAAACATTATTTAAGCCGATGTTAAAATAACTTGGCTTACTTGACCTACATTTACTTTGAACGAAGCAATACATGTTTGAAGGGCTTAAGGAACAAAAGGACACAGAGATATCCGGTGTCTTGAAATGAAAATGAAATTACAAATCAGTTAGACAAAGGTAGTCAACATTTTGATGAGTCAGAACTAATTAGGTTGTTTCTTTTTTGCACAAAAATTATGGCGTTTAAGGAGATCATGTCTTTCACAGAATTTACAAAGTAGAGTTTATGTTTCCTCTGATGACTAACAGCTAATTAAGGATAAGTATAAGGCTCAGGGAGGGATTTGGGTCATTTAGGTCCACCTAGTCCTTAATTATGTGCACCGCTTCTGTCACAAATTAACTAAATATGAAACCCACTCTATATGCAAACCTTCGGTGAAAAAGAAAATTGAAAAGCATAATCATTTAAGATATAAAAAGGTAATTTATATAATTTAAATTTATAAACTTGATATTTATAAATTTTATCAAATTTATAATCATTTGAATAACGATCAAGCGAAAAAAAAAAATGTTGTCAAATAAAAATGTTATTAAAACTTATATATATTGGTTAAATTTTAGAAGCTAAAATTATGTATGCTTATCGGCTTAAATTGAAATAAATAAGGAGTGAATGAAATTTTTTTTTCTTGGATGCAAAGAAGCCCAGTGCAGGAGCATATACATAATACATCTATAACTATTAACTACAAAACGATCGGTAGCCATTACTTATTTACTGTCTTTCAATTTGACCGTTTAATATCTTAAAGCTCTCTTATTTTGCTATGCAAATGATTTGTGATTATTATTTTTAACACCATTGAATTTTAGATATTGAAAGTTAATCAAAAGTGTCAAGTTTGACCGCACCCTCAACTCACACCTATCTTTTCATAAATTAAAGCACCGAAAACAATCAGAATGGTGAAGAAGCTATAACGTGCTTTCACTTGAAGATGTGGGAGACCAAGATTCGCAAAAGCAAGTAACTGGTCGAAATCATACCTAAGCCTTTAGGCGTAAAGCATAAAACTAAATCAACTCTCTTTTTTTTACATTTTTTTTCTTTCATATTATTTTTTATACTATTCTTTATATTATTAATTTTACATATTTTTGACATTGACTTTGTCTCACTTAATTACAACCCATAAAAAAAGATATGAACACTAATACACTTTTTCAAAAAATATAGGATAATATTTTTCCAAACTAAATACAGTCCTCAACCTTCAGTCTGCCATAATCCATAGTTATAAATTGTTGTTATGGTTGCTGCGATCGATGTATATTGAGGTCAATATAATGTGAATATTTTTTGTTATATTTACAGAGGTTAAAGGTAAATATTGCGGTCCGTTGCGCTTGCATTACAATTTCAATATAATTCTTTCTTATAATTTGGCATCACCCTATAATTACGAGATGTTGTAATTATGGTCATTACCACATTCAGTAATGCGTTCTGCAATTTAGAACCATGGCCCACCCTAAAGCAGAGTTTCTGAGTTTGTGTACAGCCACTTGATTTATATATGTGTGGATGTGTACCCCACATAACTATTTCCTACTCCTTAAGGTAAGAATTGGAGCTACTATTATTCTACCGCATTTCTTGTTAGTTAGTCTCTTCAACTTAGTTTGCAGAAATTAAACCGAAACTTAATTTAATATTTAAATTAAACATGACAAGACATCATAGGCATGCTGTCATTATTGAACACCTTCAGGCATGCATGCATGCAGATCTTCTACCTAGATCTTTTTTATGTGAAACTGCCAGCAGAGGAGAAATTACAGGTACATTTTGGTACTCATATTTAGTGTTGATATATTATTTTGGACTATGTTCTGGGATTCTGTTATGTGGGTTAACTCAGCATGTATTAAGTCGTTAGAGTCTGTCGTTGACTTCTCAGCAAAAATTCATGGTATACCATTGTGATCCCTCCATAATAAATATTAGATTATGACATTAAGTAGCAGTAATATTATTATAAATTTATATAATAAATAAATTTTATGAATATTTATAATTATCAATCATGATCTTTACATAATAATAATTATAATATCAATATTTAATTTTATAAAAAAAAATTATAATTATTAAAGAATATATCTTTTTATTCAATCTCAATAAATATTAAGTTTAATCACTTTTAATAAATAACTATTATTTTTTAATATAAATTTTAATTACGTATTGTTTGACTTTAATATTGAAATATCTTTATAAGTATTAACTCTCTTATTTCAACACATTTTACTACTGCACAAAAAAAAAAAAAAACTATCAAAACATGTCTATTTAAATATAACTCAATATTCATTACTGAACATATTCCATATGTATATGTGGCCCGAAGTTTTCTTTGTCACGCTTTGGGCAGCAAATATTACACCATGAGGCATGAGCTAAAAAGCTGTACATGACTTTCTTAGTTCGGAAGTGACCCGCTACAGCCTATAATTTCAACATGTGGGACTTTGCACATGATAATAAATTAGCTTTTACCAAAATTGGGCAAAGCAAAATTTTTGTTTAAAAAATGAAGAAGAAGAAGAAAACGGAACGTTCATTCATGTGCTTATTTCGGAATTTGAGGAAAGTATATGCTCCTTGCAGAAATAACCTGAGGGTGATGTACGTACACATACACTGCAAAAATGAAGGGTTTAATTAGAAGGAACTGTGCAAATTTGGAAATGGTAGTGTTGGACTAGGAGTCTACGACGATTCCCCTTGTTCAGGAAACTATAAACGTGGTGGAATATATATAGTAGTCGAATATTAATTATTGAATAAAACTTGATTCTTATTTTTTTTTTTTTTTATTTCTTTAATCATTTTTATGTGTTTATTAATTTAATTAAATGAGGATAAAAATACTAAATAAAAGATAATTAAAAAAGTTAGAAAAAAAAATTAAAAAAGTGATTGAAGTCAATTTTTTGTTTTATTTATTTCCTCTTTTGGAGGAAACTGTAAATGAGTAAATTACAGTAGTCTCTCTGTTAATTCTCCTTCTCCCATGCATGCCTAATATATCAATGTCACCGTTTCTTCTCATGATCAAATCATTTCAGTTTTGCCAGATACATACATATAATGTATGCTAATGTTATTATTTTTTAATAAAGGATTATCAATTAATTAGATAATGAGAAGGATATACACAAACAATAATAACGATTAACAAGTGTTGGTATAGTAAAAACTAATAATTTAAAAGGATTGGGTCAACTAGAACTTTTTACGTATTGTATACACTGAGAAATTATTAGAGTAGATTAAATGCATGCTCCATATATGAAAGATTTTTATCATTGATTTTAAACAAATTTATATAAACTTTTGGCCATTAACTTAAAATTAAAGATAGAAATCTTTCTTATAATGTACATTTATTATGCTATGGAAACATGGAATAATTTCTCTTATTACACTCCATATTATTTTTTAAAAATTTTACATTAATAGGTATTGTTGAGTTAACTTTACAATTATATATATATATATATATATATATATATATATATATATATATATATATATATATATATATAGTGTCCAAACCACTTAAAAAGTCACATATTTACGTTAAATATCAGTTTTATCATGAGAAGAGTCCAAATGAAAGATTCACTCTCTCATCCTCTCATAAGAAACATTCCTCTTATCCTCTCATATATATATATATATATATATATATATATATATATATATATATATATATATATATATATATAGGAGGATCGGTTTCTGTGACCAATGAAGTTTTTTTACTTACACTATTTTTTAATCCAATTTCATCTAATGGTTGAGATTATTTCGTTAAAAGTAACCATTAGATGAAAGTGAATCTAACAATAAAAATGAGTGTAAGTCTAAAAAAAGACTTACACCTAAATTGATCTTCTTTCATATATATATATATATATATATATATAGGGGACATATTTAGTGAAATGAGTTTTATTGTGAGAAGAGTAAATCTTGACCATATAATCATACATAGATTATCAAAATTAAAAGTTACTTAAAGGTCATGTGACTACTTAAAAAAATCACATGCATTTATGTTCTAATCTTGATTATTCATGTAAGATCTAATGGTTAAAATTCACTTCTTTCACCTCTTATATATATATAGGGAACGTATATGGTGAGAGGAGTGTTTAATGTAAGAGGTGAAAGAAGTGAATCTTAACCATTAGATCTTACATGAATGGTTAAGATTAAAACATAAATGCATGTGACTTTTTTTAAGTGATCACATGACATTTAAGTAACTTTTAATATCGACCATTCATATATAATTGTATGGTCAATATTTACTTATCTCACTCTCTTACAATAAAACATTCTCTCACTATATATGCCTTACACACACACATATATATGGTAAGGCTGAGGACCCACACCTTGTGGACATGAGGAAGGAACCTCCTAATGAGGCTTGTAAATGACCCCCCCTAATAAGGTAAGATGAAGACTATTTGCAGTGATTAAATCATGCTACTCTCTTGCACGTCTCTCGCTCTTATCAATTGAGCTACTAACACAGGACCATAATTTAAAAAAAAAAATTGCTGAGCTAATTTTTGCCTTAATTAAGATTTTGTCTTTCCTTATAATGATTTTAATGGCACATTCTCACATTGATATGGTATATACTTAAAATGAATAATTCTCATAACTAATGGTCTAAGATTCGAATTGAATAATTAAATCAGATAACATACTTTCTTATCCACGGATTACTTAAATTACTTGCTGTGTCTTTCCTATTTTAATACATGTAGTGTAGTTTATTTGCTTTGTTTTTGTGATTACTGTAAACCGAAAAGCAAATAAATAAAGAAAAAAAATATTAATTAAGAAAAAGTTCATTTAAAGTGAATTTGTTTGTAAAATAAGTAAGTAAATATGTATTTATTATTAATTTAATTTAAAGTTAATTACTATCTTAACTCATTAAATGATTTAAAAATAAATACACATTTACTAATAGCATGTTTGGATTCGCTTAATTATTAAGAAAAAAACATTTTTTTCTTTAAAAATTCTTTCAATAAACTTTTAATTATAAATTATTTTAAATAAAAAATAAATTAATTCAAACACAAACTTACTACTTTATAAACTAATTCATTTTAAAAGAATTTTGTCCAATCAAACATGAGATAAACTACTAGCTCATATTTTATTCACAGTTTTGAAACCAATAGAAGTACTTTTGTAGTTACTAGTTAGAATCAATAGTTAGAATCAAACTAATGTGTAATCAACTATTACTCTTATATTTTGAGAGAATTTTATCTAATTATCATTCTTAATTTAAAATTTTGAAAGCAATTACATGTACTAAAAAATAAATATTACTCTCACACTTAAAAATATAGAGACACATCATAATGCAAAAAAGAAAAGTATTATGTTAGTTAATAATATTATATTCATTATATATATATATATATATTATATATATATATTTTTTATTATTTAATTATAACTGATACTATCTTATTTTATATATATCCATATTCTAATTCACTTCAGAGTAAATAAAGATAATATGCATGTACAGCAAACATTATTCTAAGTTAGTAAAGTTGAAGTTCCGCTGAACCAGGGTTATTGTTAGCCAGTTAACAAAGCTAAAAGGGTTGCTTACGTGTAAGTTACCCACACTAAAATAAATATTATGATGCATAGCATTTCCAACTTCATCGCCAAAGCGACACCTCATCATCACTTCATCAGAAATTAAAACAAAAAACAAAAAAAAAGAGAGTAGATATATAGAGGAGAGAAGAGAAGAGAAGATAAAAGCTAAAATTATTCATTCCATTTCATTCATTCACTCAAAATCTTCTCTCTCTTTCTCTCTCTCTCTCTCTCTCAATTTCCTCACCTTGCAAACACCCCACCACACAGTCCAACGTTAATTGATAAAAAAAAAACTCACCTCTGTTGATGTTTGTTTGATCCAAAGTTCACAACTTTCGCTTCACAAAAACACGTGCGATTTCTCCACCGATGCAGATTGAATTTCAGGAATCGTGGGTGTCTTCGATACGTAATTCGCTGTTTCCATGTTCTTATGACTTGATCTGTAACGATCATAATGCCACTCATCGCAAACTTGTTCATCATGTGATTTTGTTCTGCTTCCCTCAGATTCTTTTTTCTGTTTTTGTTTTTTTTTTCTGGTTGCGTATTCAGCAAGTGTACTTGTTGAATTGGATTACACTGATAATTCTCTGATCTGGGAAAGTCACACCCAAAAAAAAAATTTTTTAAAAATGATTTTTTTTCTGCTACCTATGAATAATTGATTGCACAAGCGGTTCCAATTACAAGCCCCTGTTTCTGGGTTTTCAGCCATGGAGGTTGATTTTGCTGGTTTGATTCATTTTGATTGGGATGATGATCTCACTTTGTTGAATTATGATGAGTTCACGTGAATGCTAATTTCAAACTTTGATTACAAAATTGAAAATTCCTTTCTTTTGGTTTTGGAATATCCTATCCTTAGGGAATTAATACTATACTTCTCCTCAAAGTTTTGGTCTTTGGATTCACCTTCAAATATCCTGTTTTTTTACTTTTTCAATGCTTTTTCTTCATCTGGGTCATCTAAAATCTAAATTAAGCGTTTTATAAAACGATCGGTGTTGATTTTCAACTCTGGCTCTGATTTTTATTTTTTTATTTTTCATTTGGTTTTTGTGAAGTAACATTTATTGTCTTTCTGATCCTCCTCTTTTATAGGAGGTTAAGCTTATACACCAGTTTCATGATTCTATGGGTCTAATCTAAATGCATGCCTTCTGGTGCTTGTAGTTTATAATGTCATACTAAATGGACACAATAGTTGGTCCTAGAATTAAGTTTTTTTTTTTTTTTTTGGGGGCGGGGTGGTTAAACTTTGTGTCACATAATGAGTTTATATAAGCATGTTTTTCTTTGTAGGTTTGAGACCTGAGATTTGCTAGTCAATTATATTTTTGAGGTACACACTTTTGCAAGATGCTAGAATTAGAGAAACAGATAAATTAAATTAATTAATGTAGTAATAAATTTGCACATATTTTTCCTAATTCCCAGAAGTTTAGATCTTTTCTTCTGCAAAGTTTTGGGCACTGCAGTAAGGTTGGCAGTGCCCATGGATGCCACAACCAGCGGAACCCCAACTATCCAATACCATAACATCCCTGACCAGCCAATCACTGCCATTGTTGTTGCCACACCACTACCAACATTCCAAAGGCAGCAACGCCATTGCTTTGGGGACTCCACTCCTGGAGAGTTTCCCTTGTCTGCTAATCCCTCCATTGTCCTTCATGTCCTCACGGCATGTAATTTGGACCCTCAAGACCTTGCTAAACTAGAGGCAAGTGCTATGCTTATCTGCATTTCAGCTTTGAAGTTGTTCTTCATTGCATGCTCTTGAAGCAGCGATAAATGCATGCTCTTCACCATTGATTTTAAGCACAGTCGCTTAAATTTTAAATAAAACAACTTAAACTAATGGTGGAGATCTTTGTGGAGTGTGCATTTAATGCTGCTTCAGGAGACAGGAGTATACTAGAATTTCTCATAATAACAAGGCTGGCTTCATGTTTTATGTGGCTGTTGTTGCAGGCAACATGCTCCTTCTTCAGGCAGCCTGCAAACTATGCTCCAGATTTAGATTTGTCCTTATCGGAGCTTGCTGCGTTGGACATGTGCCAGAAGAGAGCCATCTTTAGGCCAATGACAACAGAACAAAGGCAAGATTTGAAGCAAAGATGTGGAGGTTCTTGGAAATTGGTCCTGAGGTATTTGCTTGCTGGAGAAGCATGTTGCAGGAGGGAGAAATCACAGGCAATAGCAGGTCCTGGTCATAGCATTGCTGTGACATCAAAAGGGGTTGTTTATTCATTTGGTTCCAATAGTTTAGGACAACTTGGACATGGCACCACTGAAGAGGAATGGCGACCTCGAGCGATAAGGTTGAAACATATGAACATTCCTCAGTCCTTACATTACTGCTTATCCTGTAAACTTAAGGCTAATTGGAAAGTGAACTAGTTGATTTAAAGTTAACAGAACTTCATTATGTTTCAGAACTTTGCAAGGCATTCGAATTATACAAGCTGCTGCCGGGGCTGGGAGGACAATGTTGATCAGTGATTCTGGGCAGGTTTATACATTTGGGAAAGACTCTTTTGGGGAAGCTGAGTATGGAGTTCAAGGATCTAAAACAGTTACAGCTCCACAGTTAGTAGAGTCTTTGAAAAACATATTTGTTGTTCAAGCTGCAATTGGGAATTTTTTCACAGCTGTATTATCAAGAGAAGGCAGGGTTTATACATTTTCTTGGGGTAGTGATGGCAAACTCGGTCACCACACTGATCCAAGTGATGTGGAACCCCATTCTTTATTAGGAGCTCTGGAAGACATACCAGTGGTGCAAATTGCTGCTGGATATTGCTACCTGCTCTGTCTGGCTTGTCAACCCAGCGGAATGTGAGCTCCAACTATATCTCCTTTCCTTGCCTGTTGCAATTTTGGGGGGGGGGGGGGGGGGGGGAACTCTAATTGGTAGTTATATGATACAAATTAGTCTTTCTTGCATATTCAAATTTTTAAGCATATTAATGTTGCTGAAGTGAAAAGATTATGATTTTTTCTTTAATTGACTACACATATCTTCTTTTGGTTAAATCCATTTGAATGAGAAATCCATATCTTCAAGATTCATGACAGTGGCCAAACATCGTTGATTCTTATTCTTAAGTTAGCTAGTTTTGTACATGCAGCTTCATTCTTATTGTAATAATTATTTGAATATTTATTATGTCATCCTTCCTTGAAAACTTACAGGTCAGTATACTCTGTTGGGTGTGGCTTGGGGGGCAAGCTTGGACACGGCTCAAGAACTGATGAGAAGTACCCTCGTTTGATCGAGCAGTTCCGGCTGTTAAACCTTCAACCCATGGTGGTTGCAGCTGGTGCTTGGCATGCTGCTGTGGTAGGGCGGGATGGTCGTGTTTGCACGTGGGGATGGGGCCGTTATGGTTGCTTGGGGCATGGGAATGAAGAATGTGAATCAGTACCTAAGGTAGTGGAAGCATTGAGCAATGTCAAAGCTGTTCATGTCGCGACAGGAGATTATACAACCTTTGTAGTGACTGATGATGGTGATGTGTATTCATTTGGTTGTGGAGAATCTGCTAGTCTTGGGCATAACGCAGGAAATGATGGGCAGGTCTGCTTTGCTTCTTCCTTTTTCCATGTTTGATTTGAGTTGTTTGTTTGACTTAGTTCAAATGATGTGTTTCAAATTTCTTCCTCCCCTCTTTTGATTTTTCACAATCATGAAATGATGAACTTGTCAGTGCTTAACAATAATTGGAACTTGTAGATTAGTTCCAAATATAAAAATGCCAGAATGGAGCCTCCAGTAAAACAGCCACTTATTTGGGATGCATTTATTTCTAAATCCTAAGTTTTACCCTTGTGAAGGTCACATTATGCATTATGTGCTAATTATTGTTTCATATCCAAATCTAAATGATGGACTTGGCATTAGCCAGTCCATTGTTAGAATATTGTGCAATGTGTGCAATGAACTTTAATCACAGTTTCTCCTAGATGCCTTAGAGCCAGGGAACAAGAGCAGAAACTAACAAACCTATGTGAGATGTTAATATTGGTGACTAAAGTGCATTCGGTCAAGGCACTTCTAAAGTAAGCTTGTCTGTAAAATAAGTGTGTATTCACTTTTAAATCATTTAGCGAGTTAAGATCATGATGCATTTTAGATTGAATTAAAGATAAATATATTCTTACTTGTTTACTTTACAAACATACTCACTTTAGAAGAGTTTTTTCTAGCAAATTCCATTATAAGTTAATATTTCTGTGTCAAATATTAGTTAGACATTTAATGAAAAATTTATATTCACTCAGGAGTGTCATGATTCATAATTTCATATGAAGTTACTCAACTATGTTATGATTGTACATGTACAGGGCAACAGACATGCAAATGTGTTGAGTCCAGAGCTTGTCACTTCACTGAAACAGGTCAATGAAAGGGTGGTGCAGATTAGCCTGACCAATTCCATATACTGGAATGCTCATACCTTTGCACTCACTGAATCTGGGAAGCTATATGCATTTGGGGCTGGAGACAAAGGACAGCTAGGAATTGAGCTTGTTGCCAACCAGACTGAAAGGGCAAATCCAGAACGGGTTGACATTGATCTTGGTTAACTGCTTGTGCCTCGACCCCCAGTCCTCCCATATTCTTTACACCATACTATCCTCTAATTTATGGTCACCATGCATAGCATTTAGTGTTTAAATTCCTTGTCTATTTTGTAAATATAATCAAAGAATGCATCGTGATGGTCCAAGGTAGGTAACAACTAACAAGGACCTCTGCTGCTGTCTTATGGTTGTTGATATCACTCGTAGGCTTCAACTGGTTGTTGATAGTTGATACATTGGTGAAGCTTCATTTGCAGCGTCGTTGTCTTGAATTGTTTTCATAGATCATTTGCTTAGAAACAGTTGGTCAAATTTAGCATTTATTCATCATCAACATCCCTGTGGCTTGGATTATTTACTAGGGCTGGAAACGACTTGGCTTGGATTATTTACTAGGGCTGGAAACGACTTAGTTCGACTCGATAAGCAATAGTCCAGCATGAAACTCAGTTTGAGTTCGATACAAACTATTTTTGGTAGTTCGAATTCAATTCAAATCAAGTTCACAAATTGTTTAATTCTGCTTGTCAGTTCAAATTAAAGAAATCAAATATTAAAATAAGATAATATGAATCTAATGAAACAAAGTAGCTTGTGAAACGGGATCATTTGTTTGGTTCATAACTTAATTTTAATTTTAAATAAATGTCATAAGTTAATAAATACTTCATATATATTTTTTCATACTTATTTTATTTTTAAATTACTTTTTAAAAATTATATATATATATATAGAGGAGGATCAATTTACATCATGTAGAGTTGATTTTCTCTTACACTTATTTTCAACCGTTAGTTTCACTTTCATTTAATGGTTATTTTTAATAAAATAATCTCAACCATTAGATGAAAATAGAACTAACGATTGAATACTAATGTAAGAAAAAATTAACTTACATCGGTGTAAACGGATCATTCCTCATATATATATATATATATATATATATATATATATATAAGACATATTTAATGAGATGAGTTTTTATTGTAAAATGATGAGATGAGTAAATCTTGATCATACAACTATACATGGATGGTCAAGATTAAAACTTATTTAAAGGTTATATAACCACTTAAAAATATCACATGTATTTACGTTTTAATTTTGATCATTCATGTAAGATCTAATAGTTTAGATTCACTCATTTCACATCTTACAATAAATAATCCTTTCATCAGATACGCTATATATATATATATATATATAGTTTTTGAAAGAGTTGAGTAATACTTGCTTAATTTTAGTTCATTTTGTTCATAAATTAAGTTTATCAATCTATTTAACAAATTGAGTCTCTAATTATTCATGAATTGGTCTAGTTTATTTGGTTTATTGTTGGTTCTAATCCTAGTGATCAAGAACTGATGGTAAGGTAGGAGGTCCCTACTAGGGTCTATGTGGAAAAGTGGGGAAAGAGGATGTGGGTAGGGATGGCAATGGGGCGGGGCGGGGGCGGATAGTGCTTCCCCTGCCCCCGCCCCGTTTATTTCATGTATCCATTTATGATCCCATGCAGTAAATGGGATATCTGCAGTATCGCGAATATTTGATCTTTAAAATAAAATCTTAAAAATTATAAAACAAATATAAATAAAATAAACTTTAACATCACATACTACAATTTTATTTAACAATATAAGATTCTTACAAAATTAAAAGAATATTATAAATAACAAACCAAATTTAATTATATTTTGTAATAATTAGTTTACATAAATAACTATTACATAAATAGTATATATTTTTTCAACAAGTTTTATCATTATGGGTTTATTTAATAAAAAATTATTTTAAAATAATAAAATATACATATTTTTATCTTATCTTAAAGTTAAAAAGAAAAAAGAATTATAATATATGATATATATTAAATAAAATATATATACTAAACGGATTATGCAGATGCATGCGGATGATACTATAATCCCCCCCCGCCCCATTTATTAAACGGTCGATCTCCCGCCTGTCATTGGTAATCTCATGATGGATCATGTAGTCATGGTAATTTTGTCATCCCTAGATGTGGGGATCAACACCACAGCCCAGGTTATTGAGAGATTATTGTATAAATTTATATTTTTGTTTTTTGATATATTAAACTTTAAGTACTTAATTTAGATGCACTAAGTTGATAAAGTATTAATATATTATTAATTTTTATTAAATAAATGTTATGTTTACTACTATATTGATGATGTGTCAATACTTTAATGCACCTGAATTGGGTATAATAACAGGTTTATACAAAAATGTTTATCTATTTGGTCACGGGAGACGCCATTAGGCTACAAGAACATAGGTTCCAATCTGTGTTTTTAAATTTTAGGAAAATGTTAGTCTTATATATTTTTTAGAAATATATTATTATTTATATTATTTTTAAAAAATATGATTAAATAAAAAAATAATAAAATATATATATATATATATATAATTAATGATATAAATAAAAATAAAAAAATAATGTGAGAAAAAAATAATAAAAAAATCAGTTATAAATTTTAAGGTGCGATTGGCATTCCGTGATTGCGGTCTAATCATCACGATGCTTGTCATCAATATGCATTATGCGCCAGGATTCGACGCTCTTAACGAATATTTATCTTGATAAGAAATTTTTTTAAATAAAACTGCTAACCCATAAAGGCCAAGCAAGTATAGAAATTAATTTTACATTGCATTTGGAGAAGTTATTTGTCGTGGTAGTGCGACGGTGATGTGGTGGTGGTAGGAACAATGAGAATATTACGTTTTTTTTTTTTTTGGTATTGAAAATATTACGTTTTTTATAGCCTTTAAAACGTGTAGCAATAAATGTAATTCAATAGTTAAATAATGTTACCAATTAGATGCTAAAATATTACTTCTCTCGTTCTAAAATATATGTCATTTTTCATAATGAGTTTAATTTTATTTTATCTGTTGTTTTAGAATATATATCTATCGTTATAATCATCAAAACTTAATTATTTTTTAAACTTTATTATTATTATTTTGATATTTTCACTAAGGACTTATTTAACATGTGGTATTAGATTTGATAAGATAAATTAATTAATACAATATATTATAACTTTATCAGTTGTTTAATTTAAATAATATATTGTATAAGTTTATTCATCAAACTTCTCTTATATATTAAAATAATAGATAATTTAATCTGCTTTGGAGTGAGATTAAGCTTGATTAAGTATTGATGTATAAGTTCCAATAAAAACTTTCTTATTACGACCCTAACACCTTAATACTCTAAATCCTTTCATGTCACGTCTTATACTATTAAATTTTATATTATCAGATCTAATACTATTAGGCTGCATTTGATACATCGTATAAGGAAAACTTGATAGTATAAGCGCATCGTATAAGAAAAACCTGATAGTATAAGCTTATACTATCAGGTTATATCAGATGTTTGATGCACTCACATGATTGTATGATCATATTAGGTTAACCTTTTTTATCATGTTATAATCTGGTAAAATTATTCTCTCACTTACTATAGGATAAGACCTGATAAGATTTTCATTCCAACCATACCCTCTATCTCTCCGTACACGTTTTGATTCTGCAGCACTCAACATTGGCACCACCCGACACATCTCTGATTTATTCAACACTCAACATTGGACCACCCACTCAACATTTGGCCACCACCTCCTCCTCTGATCTCTCCTCCCCCTGGTCATCCCTCCGCCGCAACAACAACAACCCTTCTTCAACCAGGACACCTTCTAGCAGCGTCTCTAGGCTCTCATTGAGGGTGCCACCCACACCACCACCACCTGGACCTACGCCATCGAGGGTGCCACCCACCAAACTCTCCACCACCAAAACCACCTCCTATGCCGAACAAGACGACCATTAATGGCATCCTCTTTGTGCCTCAGCGTTGTTCTGGTTCGTCGGTGCGGCTGAGATGGGCGGTTCTGGGTGGTGCTAGTCGCGGTGGTCACAACACCTCTGTAATTGGAACAGGGGGCAGAGATCTGGGCAGATCTGGGAAGTGGTGCTGCTCGCGTAGGTGGGTGACACAAATTTGGCCAAAAATCTCATCTTAGATGGTTGTTTTAAGGTCTGATTGGCAAGAGAAAGGAGCAGAAACAACCACCTAGTCGTGGCAGTGTTGATGGCTTTTGGATGGTGGTGGCCACGGAGGCCACCACCCACGAGGAAGAAGACCATATGAAGGTGGTTGCCTACCACTGTGTAGGAGCCTGTTCAGAATGGAAAAGCCAAGGAACCACCACCCATGGTGGCGGTGGTGGAGGGTCTTGGTGGTGGCAGCCATGGTGGCCACCACCCATAAAGAACCATACTTGGAAAACCATGGGCCAACTGGTGGTTTTGGCCCACTTTGAGGATGTTGAGTTGCCACTTTTGAGATTGAAGATGGTCACTGTGGAGGAGGTGGTGAGGAAGATAAAAGGTAGGATAGTCATATTAAATAGTTACATATACTATCAAGTTATTTATACTATTTATACCAAATGTTTAATAGTATAAGACCTTATCTTATTGTTTATACTATCAGACCTTATTCTATTGTCTTATACTATTATGTCTTATATTATCATGTGTACCAAACGCAACTTTAGATCATATCTTATCATGCATACTAAATAGATCTTAAATAGAATGAGGGAGAGTATTAATAGAGTAATAAAATATTTAGTATTTTAATAGAGAGTAATTTGATCAAATATAATTGTATTTTAATAATTGAGATTATTTAATAAATTTTTTAATATTTATGAAAAAAATATTTTGAAACAACCGGAGTATAATAAAAAATACAAGATAATTTTCTATAATAATAATTATTTAATGAAATAATATTAGTTTCAGACTCAAGCAGGAAAGCTCCTTTTTGGGAAGTACACTTCTTTCTTATATCAAATATTTTGAAACTAACAGCTCCTAGTTCACTCACGGAAATTGACACATGTCCTGGGAAAAGAAGAGCCCGGTGCATCTCGGGAGAAAGAAAATGAGGTGGAAACTCTCACTTTCAAAAACTCCAACTCTTTTTTTAAGAAATAAAAGTATAAAATCACTTTGAATTTTTATTTTTTAAAAAATAATTACTATAAACTTTAAAAAAATTAATTAATTCATAAATTTTAATTAATGACTTAATAAATTATTTTATTAATTATCTATTAAATTACTAACAAAGATGACACGTGACATCATCATACTTATTCATATTCATTAAATTTGTACATTGATTTTTTTATTTATTAAAATCTTATTTTTTAATTATATTTTATTCTTAACAAATTAAATAAATGGAGATATCGCGTGATATCATCATACTCATCTAAGCTCATTAAATCTAGATTATTGATTTTTTTATTTATTAAAATCTCATTTTTTAATTATATTTTACTCTTAACAAATTAAATAAAAAACTAAATTATTTTAAAACAAAAAACAAGCTTGGATAAAAAATATATAATTTTAAAAAAATAATGACACAAATGCTAAGTCAAAATAACCTCATTTTCTTGTTTTAAAATAATTTAGTTTTTTTATTTAATTTGTTAAGAGTAAAATATAATTAAAATAAATAAATTTTTAATAAATAAAAAAATCAACGATTCAGATTTAATAAGCTTGGATAAGTAGGATGATGTCACGTATCATCTCTGTTATTGATTTAACATATGATTAAGTGCATGTTTGGTTGCACTTTTTTTAGCTGGAAACAACTTTTTTTAGGAAAAAAACTGTTTCAACAGTGTTTAATCATGTTGGGCAAAATCAGTTTCAGTTTTTACATGAAATTCAATGTAAAATAAAAACTTTTTTAACCTAATTTTTATAATGCTGAAGATTGAAGCTTATGATTCTAAATTTATAGATTATTCTTTACATTTTGATATGTAAACACCATTTTGTCCTCAATTAAATAACTTTTTTAATCATTTTATACCTATTTTGATAATTTAATGCGTAAAAATAATTCTTTTTTATATCAACTAAATGAAATAAATTAATTTAAAATCACTTTTCTTCTAATATATCCAAACATAAAAATAAATCGATTATAACAAAAAAAATTTATACAATAATCGATTATTGAAATAATCAAAGTTTTCACAAGTGAATCAAATACACACTAACAAAATAGTTTATTATGTCATTAGTTAAAGTTTCAGGATTAATTAAAAAAAATTTAAATTTGTGGTAATAATTTAAAAAAAATAAAAATTTAAGATGATTTCATACTTTTTTTTTTTTAAAAAAAAAACACGACTTATGTGAGAAGTGGGCAATCCGGGCCATAGGATTTCGGGCTTATAGAACCACTCGTTCACTCACATTCTAAGGGAAGGAAATAGGCATGTTTGCTTGCCAATTAATCACTATCAAAGATTTCTATGTATTATGAAGTTAACAACTTCTTTGAGTATTTGTTGATATTACTTTATGCTGATTTAGTGGGGGTTAACTCTTTTATTTTTATTTTGGTTCTAGGGAGTGCCCACATGGGATGGGCCTGGGAGATGCCCATATGGACCCCATAGTAAGGGGGGAGAGGTAGGAAAGGAGGTGAAATGCATTGCAGGGAATGCTCATAGGGGCCTCACAGCGAGGGAGGAGAAAATCATAGAAAAGAGCGATGGAGTGCATTGCGGGATTCGAATCCCTGCACTCTACTAATGTGACCTACAACTCTACTAACTAAACTGTCTCGAGAGAACTTGCAGGTACTATTTTACATCGTCTTGTAACTGCTAGTTAGTTTGATTTTCTTAAGCTTTGAAACCTTATATTGTATTAAAAAAAAAGTTTTCCCTATTGATTTTCATATCCTATTGTTAATGTAATTAATTATAATTGAAATTATGATTGATTTTAAGAATGATTATAATCGATTTAGTACAAAAATAGATTGTTTTAGTATATGATTATATTTTATTATTTTTTCTATATTACAGTCTTCTTGTATAAATAAAAATTAATCTTTTTGTATTCATTTATTCAGAAATATACATAAATTATTAATATTTATCTCTTTGTTTCTATTTCTAACTTGGTATAAGAAAGCTTAAGCTCTCAGTCCAAATCGTCATTGTCTGCTCCGTTCAAACTCTGTTCTAAACTCTAATTACTGTCATAAATTCCAAACTCTGTTTTAGACTTTGATTTTTACCGTGCTCCAGATCGCCACCGTCCTTGCCCTGTCATCGGCGCCGCTCCTCTGTTTTCGTTGCTCCAGCCTCTGATCAGTTCTGTCTAATATATTGGCTCTGTTGTCGTTGTTTCAACTAAATGTAAATTGATTTCATCCCAAATACAGTTTGGTTTCATTCCCATTGTAAATTTTCCTAAATGCAGATGGTTCCATCTCAAATGCAGTTTGGGCTTTCGTCTTAAATTCTAGACTTTAGATTCCAAACTTCAGATTCCATATTTTGTCTTAGATTACAGACTTTAAACTTTAAACTCCATCCTAAATTCTAGACTTCAGACTCTATACTTTAGACTTCATCCTAAATTTCAGATTCTAAACTCCAAATTTCAGACTACAGACTCAATCATCATCTTAGTCGATTTCACACTCTGGTTTCTAAACTCAAGTTAATTTCTTCTATACCTACTTGAGTTTGAAGGGAGATGTTAACGTGATTAATTATAATTGATATTATGATAGATTACGATTGATTTTAAAGATGATTGTAATTGATTTAATACAGAATTAAATTAATTTAGTACATAATTATATTTTATTATTATTATTTTTTATATAATAGTCTTCTTGTATAAATAAATGTTAACCCTCTTATATTCATTTATTCAAAAATATACCTAAATTATCAATATTTAGTTCCATATTTATGTTTCTAACACCTTTCTCTATTAATTTTTGCCTTCATTACATTTTTTTATTTTTTATTTCTCTTCACTCCTTTAATTTTACGAACACATTCAAGTGTTAATACATTCTACAACATTTTTTATTTATGATTTAAAATAAGTTGATAAAAAATGAAAATGTAAATATACTATGATTTATCATTTAATATATAACATTAGTTTTCTCTATTTCACTTTCATAACATCTCTTCACTTTATTTTTATGAACACAAATACAAATATATTGTTAATTATGTATTTTCAGTTTACTTATCAAATTTATTATATTGATTATTTTATTATTTCGTCCCACACACATAATAACAGAAACATCTAGGACAGACGAATGAATCAGTATTATTTTTTTTTTTTTTTTTTTTTTTTGGTTAACAACGAATAAGTAAATTTTAAGTCAACTTATTTACTACGTGGTTTGCCTGCTAACATGTTGAAATGACATGAGGTTAGAAAAATATTTGTATAGATTTTGTACACATAATTATATAGATTAGACTAATTAATATTTAAATAATTATATCAAATCTTGTGTTATATAATTATTTTATATTAAAATTGTGTAAACTACACATAATTTCTATAGATTTGGTCTATACATATATTTCTCCATGAAACTATGTCTGTTACTAGAGAAATTTGAAAACAGAAAGGAAAGAGATGCAAGCCTAAGAGAAAACACTTCTTTGAAATGGAGCCCAATAAATAGAGCAGTGCCAGGGAGAGCTAGCCCTTGTCTTTCTTTTCTCCATTTTCCTTCTCTAGCTTGATTATTGAATGAAATATGCACCGTAGAAAATGCATTCTACCGTAATAGGCATCATACTACATCATTTTCCGACGTCATCTATGACAATAATCTAAAGAATAACCACAAATATCTGCAATTTCACAAACCAATTACGAAAAGGGTTTCCTACAGCGTTGGGATATGCATTCTTTCATAATGCAAGTTTGAAGCTTAGCATGTGACGACTGAACAAGAGAAACATGCTAACGTTAATTGCTTGCATTGGCTAGCACATGATCCAAATCATTAAAGAGAAGTTTACTTTCTATATATGCATGATTTCTTTGATAGCATAAATTATTTTTGTTATAAAATGTTGGATAAGTCAATTTGTATTTTACAATTCACAAGCAACATGAATATAATTAAATTCATAAATAAGCTCGCATTAAATCTTATGGGAAAAAAAAAACAAAGAACTCTGTTAAAGCTAAGAATAACGGCTTTTGAAAAGAAAGTCGCAAATGAACAAAACAAAAGAATATGTACTTAACCCCTAATTCCCTCAATCAGAGTAATCCATGGATAACCCCTCCATTATCTTATCTCTTCTTATTTAGTGATGATGTGTAGATTAAGATGCTCTTTTGATGTTGTTCGTGTTGCATATGCCTAGCTACTCCTGTCCTGGAAAGGAAAACAAAAAGAAAGATCTGAGTAGCATAATTTGATAAGATCATGGTATATCGAAAAATATCTCGTATCTTTGGTATGAATGTGGTCTAATAATATATCATGGATTGATTTACTTTAATTTGTGCTCATTGACCGATAATGGTTCACTTTTCATCACCCCAAATTCATTGAGCCTATATCATGACAAAAGCCATGTATCTATCTGGCAGACATCAATGGAAAATCATCCCAAAAGACATTCACGAAAAACGTTTAGTTTATCCTGAAACTAATTAAGCTTTATCTCTCTGAAATATTAGTTCAAACAAACAATAGTGTACCAATTAAAATCTTAAAATTTTAAAATTATTGAACAAATTTAGGAAAGTTAGTTTAAAAAACAAAATATTGGGGCGCCCCGACCAATATTCATATAATATTGATCATCATTCATCAATGGGAATGGATTTGTATGTAGATTGAGGCCATGATCGCTCATTAACTGTAGTAACAGTTGTGCCAGCACAATAAAATATATAGGATTTGGTAGCATAATGGGAATGGTAGCTAGCTGCACACGTGGTTTGCTCACGAGAAGCTATATGCGTTATTCTAATCCATATCTAATAATGCCATCACATGCATGTTTTGACAAAATTCATCACAGAGATGTACATGTCCTGCAGTACGGTGGTATACGACCCCATTAATCATTTGAATCCATAGCACTTCTCTTTGTTAATTCATATTATCAAAACTGCACTCATAAGCCTCCGAAGCACATGAGTTCTAGAGAAGCTAAGACCCACCACCTTACGTTTACGTATGCCTTGTACGTTGGCAGTTGCTTTTATACTAGGACTTGTGAGTGCATTAATTACAGTTGTTTTGGTTCAGTTATTAGTTTAGAAAAGAGGTATAATAATATTACTTATATATATATATATATATATATATATATATATATATACAATTTTTTTGTCATTTTGTCACCTCGCTTATGTGAGATGATATGCACATTGAAATAGTGCATTCAGCATTATTCGCAGGAGAATAATAAGTATTGTCGCCAAACCAATATCAATCATAGGGCAATATACTCAACCATTGGTCAATCAATTTTGAGATATTTATTATTATTTTATATTTAGTTTAATTGATACTAATTATATTTAATATTATATTTATGAGTGAGTTTTAGATGATTAAATCTCATTGAGTTTAGTTGTAAAAATTTTATTAATTTTTAAAATTTAGCTCATTATAATCTTTCTGTCTCATACAAGTCATATTTTGAGATACAAATATCACATTTGGATAATCTTGGTGTTCCCTGCAAGCTGAGACGAAGATATACAATTTTGCGTTTAATGCATTTTTTTTTATTTCAGCTAGATTCAAGGAGAAATTGAGCCTCAAAATTAGGACGTTATTGCTGTCACAAAGCTTGGATATTCCCTCACTAATTTGAGCTTAACTCTCTTAATTTAAGCCCAAATAAGGCAAATTATATGTCTATGAAAAGCTTATTCAGAGGGCTACAGTTTGGGTTAGGGGTAGATTAGGAATTTGTTGGACCATTTGTGTACTGCAAGTGCACGAGTCATTCAAGTAATACAAATATAGAGTAAAAGTTCGTTCTCACAAGGATATATGGTTTCCATTACTAAGTAACAACCAATAGCTTAACTAAATTCTATCCAATGACATATAAAATAAAGAAAAGCAAATAAACTAAATCTAAACTACAAAAGCAATAAAGATAATGGTTTAGAGATCTAGGGAATCCTTCTTCACCTTCTATTTCATACTAATGATATGCAATCCTTATAAGCAACATCAATGATTAATTAGTTTAGCTTGAGAATCCGATTTAGTCAAAAGCCTATGTCTAGGTCGATCAACCCTGGTGTCATTTACCTAATTCACTATGTTTCTTATGTTTGCATGAGGACTAGTGTAAACTCCACTAATAAACGATCTATTCTCAAACACACGCTAATACATGACTAAAAGGTATATTTCTATCCGGTTAGTGAATCAACTCATCCAAGCCAATTGAACTTGTCAAACATGCATTAATCATACTATGTCCATTTCCACAAATCCCTATGTCTAATTCATTTGCATCAATTAAGATCATGCAATTGTTGATCAAACAGAAGCAAACATTAAGTATAGGCATGGAAGAATAAAGTTAAACATCAATAGATACTCAAAAGATAACATAAACATCAATACTCATATAAAGATCCAAAGTATTTCGTAAATACAGCTTGGCTAATCCATGAACACAAAATTACAATAAAAAATCATGCTCAAAAGATAGGGAAGAGAAGAGAAACAAAGGGAGAAGAGGAAGGAATCCATGGATAGCATCCTTGAAGCTTGAATCTCCTTCCATGAGGAAGATGACATCCAATCTAACCTCCCTAGGCCTCCAATCAGCCCAGAAATAAAGAACATGCTGCAACCTCTCTAAAACGTAAAACTAAAAACTAAAAACGAAGCTCTCCTTAAAATTATGCTAAAAATCTATTTATAGACTCAGAAAAATAGAAGCACGCTACGACATTAACATGCATACGCCGCGGCGCGTGTCAATTTAGGTTAAGGATGCCGCGACATTAATATGTCACGCCGCGGCACTCAATTCTTCGTGTCCTCTGACTTTGGATGCAGGGGATGCTCACGCCGTGACATTCACATGCCACGCCGCGGCGCTGAAGTCTGAAATACAAATTTGGCTTCCTCTTCCATTTCTAGCTCAATTGCTCCATATATCATATTGTTTGGAGTCCTTCATATGATTGAAAAAATACCAAATCAGTAAGAGATATAAATTCACTTAATCATATATCAAATATGCACAGTTTGTTCAATATCATATAGGAAAGGTATCAAAATTGGATATAACAAATATAAGCATAAAACCTTCTAAATATGCATGAATACAAGGACTTTAGCAATCGGAAAAATACATATATGGGACACAAATAACTACACTTTGTGAAGTTATCACAATTATAGAAGAATTTTCAGTTACAAATAGGTGAATGCAGAATACGAAAAACACTTTTTAAATTACTTTGTTTAGTTTTACATATTGAAGAAAAAGTTCTTTTCTCTCTTTTCATTTTCCCTCTTCTCTCTTATCTTTTCTCTTAAGGTTCTGCATTTTTCGTGAAGTTTGATTTCCAATGGTGATGGCTATAGAAGGCTAAAGATTCAATCAATCCAAAGAATTCAATGATTGTGGTTAGAATTTTGAGTTCTATTGTTTAAATATGATTTCTGTTTATGTTCTCTCCTCTTCTCCTTCTTCAATTGTGATTTGTCTGTACAACATGATTATGTTGATCTAGATCTATATTTGATTGAATCTAGATTAAGTTTTCGAAATTGAAGATAGAATGAAGATTGATTAATCTAAATCTAATGGAGAATAGATCATCGATTGGTAATCTATGTTAATTCGAAATTGTGCCTAAATCAATTTTAATCAAGAATTGCGATTGTGATTCTGTTTTAGTTGATGAAATTCTAGGTAATTATCTAGTTGAATTCGAATTAACAGAGGTGTATGCAGACAAAATTCCATTATCTTTGAACTATGATTAACTCTGCCACTTGAATTGAAGACCTTGGATTAGTGTTTCCATAATTGAATTTTCTTCTAATTATTGTTTGAATTTGTATTCTGCTACTTGATGAACAAAACCCCCTACCTATTGATAACTTATGATATGCTTGAGAAATCTGAATTGATCCTTGGGAGATGACCTAGGTTATGTACTATGCTATATTCCATTTTAAATCCTAGTCTATTTTAAGGTGAGTATGACATCGTCCATCAAAATTTGGCGCCGTTATCGGGGATCGATTTTTGTTTTCCTAGGCTGATTAGAAGTTCCTAATAGTTTGCTACTTTCTTTGCTTGAGTTATGCAGAATCGTTGCTCTTTGAAGGTTGTGAACAACTTTGTTGATATTGCTAATTCTACGATTGGAGTTGAGCTGCAACTGTGTGTCAAGCAAGTTGCTGCATAATTTTATTTTCTACATAGTTCTGTTTTGTTCTGCTCATTTTATTGTTCCAATGTGTTTTCTACTGCAACACATACCATTGTTCAATTCTGCTGCATTGCATTGTGCAGTCCATTGATTTCTATTACTGTTCCATTGGCTTTTGCTGTTGTTAACCATCCTTTTGTTGATCTTATTGCCAATTGCATTGCAAGACCTCATTGTGAGTGTCATTCATTCATTTTGGACATGTTCCTAGCTGTCTACCACTGTTTCATACCATGCTAGCACTATTTCCTTAGTTTTTGATTTTTTCTGGTGAAGGGGAGAAAAAGTGCAATCTGGCCAACTCTGATTGAGCTAAAACTTGGTCTCTAAGGGTAAAACACCATTTGGAGCAAAGTGATCCTTTGATCAGGTACTCAAATTTTAGCCATTTTTTATCATTTGGTAAGGTTTTTGAGTAATTTTGTAATTTTTAGAAAAAAGACATAATTTTAGATTGAGTTAAGACTTGTTCCCTTAAAGGAAAATGACATTTTAAGCAAGGCTTTAGTGCGGAGTTTAGACCACTGAAAGTCACTCATTTTTAAGTCAAATTCTATCGTTTAAACTACTTTTTCAATTTTTGAATATTTTTTATTGCATTTTTTAGTTCTATTTTTGTGTAGTTTTTAGTGTATGGTGGTCTCATAATTTTTAAAAATCATTTGATAGGTCAATTAGATTTATTTTGGTACATTTTTAGTGTTAAATAGTCAATTTTGTTTGTTTAGTGTTTTTGAGTTTCCTATGTTTCAGGATAAGGTCCAACCCTAGTTTATTGCATCATTTTGATCCTGAGATAGATATGATTTTTCTTTCCCTGCATAGATTTAATAGGATTGATTCTACGCTTGATGAACAAAATCTCCTACTTATTAATAACTTCTAATATACTTGAGAAATCCGAATTGATCCTTGAGAGATGACCTAATTAAGTTATGGACTATGTTATATTCTATTTTAAATCCTTATCTATTTTGAGGCGAGTACGATATCGTCCATCAAATTTAGCGTCGGGAAATTTAAATTTCAAGCACATTCTTATTATTTGTTCTATATTTTGACTAACTCGTCGTTATACTATTACACGATGTCACGAATACATTCTCTTAATCCAATCATGTGATAAGTTAACAATCAAATTGCACCCTTTCTTGATTTGACTGAAATACATCTTCATGGATTGACAAATAGAGATATTTTTGTATAAATTTAAAGTATTTAGTTGAATATATTAAATTAATTAATATTTAAAATTTTTATAAATTTTTATATTTTATAATTAAAAATATAAAAATATATACAAATATTTAATATTAATTAATTTAATATATTCAATTTAAATGTTTTAAATTTAAGAAAGAATTTCTCTTTATGAATATTATCGTATGATTGGAGAAAAGCTTTCCGCAAATCAGGGCCTACTTCTACTTCTGTCTCGTATGATTCTTTTATTGTAGTTAAGCACTTCACATACGATAGCAACAGCCTGTCTACAAATCAAATCAATTAATTTTATTTTCCTTTTCAAGTCAATTACTTGATCAGCATTTCCGCTCAACAAAACAACTTAATATTTCTATCAACGTGAAAGAAGCCCCCCTGCTGTATCTAGAAAATAAATATCCTCAATAATGATGATTATAACTTACAAGTAACCTTATCTTTTCCAACATTTGGAATTCATCTAAATTATAATTATCAAAAGTTAACCACATCATATCATATTTTTCTCAAAAATTAACTTCTCAAACAGATGTGTCACGTGGCACTAGCCACGAATCACACGTTTTAATTGAAGTAGATGAGGTGAGGGTCCGAGGGATGTAATTTTTTTGGGCCATGCATGGACGCAGCATTAAAGGGTCGAGTGTTGTTGTCCATCACCCATTATTTGGATCCTTTCTATTTTTTTAAAATAATTAAGTGAAGAAAAAAAAAAGACACACAAATTATAAAAAAAAATTATATATTGTAATTGAATCTTACTAATAACTTTTTTTATACCTATCTTTTTTTTTTTTACTTGAACATTTAATCAAAAATTAAAATATCAAAATCCCATCACACAATTGGAATCTGATTGAATTTGAATTGGTCGGCTTTGCCTAAAAAGGTGATCATCCAAATTGCCGAGTGGCTGGCTTGGCCCAATTTGTGGAAGATCATCTGAGACTTGGATGAGGTCAAAGAAATCAACGGCTAGGATTTGACACTGAACCCATAGGCCCCATTCAAAGAAGTATCAAAGGGAACACAGCTCACTTGGGTGAACGTGCTTTCTCATCCATGTCACCACATTCACGGATAGTACGGTCCTCCCATGTGTACTCTTATGCTTTGTTTGGATGATGAGAGAAAATGGGAAGAGAGAAAATGGGAAGAGAGAAAATAGAGAGGAGAGAAAATAAGAAAAATGACATTTTCTTACGGTCTTTCTTTCCTTTTTGGTTTAAGAAAAGTGAGAAGAAAACTAAAAATTATATAAAATATTAATAAACCCTTTATATAATGTAATAAATAAATTTGTTTTTGCATTATGATTTGTAAGGGTAAAATAGTCATTTTATGTACACATATTCTCTTCCATTTTCTCCGTTAGAGGAGAAAAGCTAAAAACGCGTGCCATTTAGTAAATTTTCTCTATAACTTCTCTTTTTACTCATAAAATTTCTTCAAAAGAGAAAATATATTCTTACTTTTCTCTCTTCCCATTTTCTTTCCACTTTTTCTCTTGAAACAAATAAAGGATTAGTCTTATGGTCTTACCCTTTTTAATTTAGAGAAATTCTTTCATATACTAAAAGTTGTATTTGACAAATTATATTATTAATTATGTGATTGACTTATTGTATATAATTTAAGTATTTTAAGTTTATTTAAGAATTTTTTTAAAATCTTTGATCATATATTCTTATAAATATTGTTATGAAAAGAGATTCTTACATAAATTTAAAATATTTAATTAGATGTATTAGATTAATTAATATTTAATATTTTTATAAATTTTTATGTCACATAATTAAAAATATAAAAATTTATAAAAATGGTACGTATTAATTAACTTGATGCACTTAATTTTAATATTTTAGATTTAAATAAAAAATTTTCTGTTATGATACTAATTATTAGATATTAACACAGCTGAGAGATTTTTTTAACAATTATCTTTTTTAAGAATTTCTGTTTGATTTATTATTTTTTATCTTTTTTATTTATTAGCAATAGAAAAGATAAAAAAAAAGAACACTAGTCTGAAATGGAACCCCAAAAACAAGAAGGAAAAATGTCAGCTAGATTCCATTTCAGCACATTTCAATTCCCCGCGCAGTTCACGCTTATGCATGTGTTCTCGTCAGATCATTAAGTGTACATTTTCTTCTTTGTAAACAATTTATGATTGTCACAATTAAATTCCCCTTCCATTCTGATCCCGTCACTTTGCTAGATAAGGTGCCTAATCGTTTACGTACCACTCATGTATCATGGCACGGAAATATAGGCACATTTTTCATTGATAAAGCCTGAATGTGGAAGAATTGCAATTATAATTTGCAAAGCATATGTCCTCATGAAAAATAAAATGCAAGCAAAAGAAATATATGCATCTTTTGTTCGAAGTTCCAACAGTTAAATTGCAGAGGAAAGTAAAGTCACCAGAAGGAAAAGGAATAGGTGCAGAGGGATATAAATACATGGATATTGGTGAGGGAATGGCCTGTCATTAATGATGGTCGTGTTATGTGTAGAAAGTAGAAACCTACTTCAAAGGCCATAGACATCAGATGCAGCTGAAAGTGATATGTGTTGAAGGTGGTTACTGAGGTGGGGGCAGCTTGCTGTAACTGCAAGAGTAGTACACTGCATATAAAGCAAATTACCGACATCTATGCAAGTGTCGGCGCACAGTTAATTGTTGCTGATTAAACTTTGAAGCAACATTCTAAAACACCCTTAAAAGATTTTTAGCGTATTTGGATCTCAGTTGATTTCGTTAAACTGACATTTCAATTATTTGAATGGCATAAAATGATGTTTGGAATTTTTTTTTTAATTTGCTTTAACGTAATATTAACCTAAACATTAATTGAATAAAAAGTAAAAAAATTTATTTTTATATTAAAATTGTTATCTTAATTTATTTTTTAGATAAAATTTTTTAAATATAATTATATTATTATAAATTTATTTTTAATTAAACTTAAGTTTACAAATATACTTTTAACTAAATTTAAATTTACTAATTATAACCTAAATACACACTTTGAGTAATGGATAAGAAGTAGCACTTTAACAATTTGAGTGTTTGACTAAGTAATGAAATGGACCACGAGATCCTTAAAAATTAGCAAACTAGAAGTTTGGAAATACAGAGAATTAGGGAGCTTGCTTATATAACTACCAGACCAAAGTACCTATAATGTGCCGTATGAAGTATGATTACCTTAAATCATGGGGTTCTCGGGTGTTACGCACCAAATATTTTTTTTTTTATGAGGCACGGTTTCCTAGTTTATTCCCAATATATAGTCTAAATTGTCCTCACATTTCTTCCCAAGCACATTTCTTCACAAGCAGACTCTACTCTCCCTGCTTACTAGTACTCCTCCTCTACCGTTTTTTATTCTGAGGGCAGATCAAGCAGTTATGGCAATTCCACTCTCATTTATGCTACTCTTGCTACTTCTTATACCTTCCTTCATTTGCTCTTCCCCACTTCAAGATCCTGAATTGGTAGTCGAAGAAGTACAAAAGTAGGAAACAAGAATTTTTCTCATTATCAACATTTTTAAAGACTAAATGTACTTGTATATTTGAGCATCATATTCATACTGAAAGGGTATCAAACCTGTGATTTCTTCTTTTAATTGCAGGAGCATTAATGCCTCTAGGAGAAACTTAGCATTTATTTCTTGTGTGACTGGCAACCCCATTGATGATTGTTGGAGGTGTGACCCCAAATGGGAAAAGAACCGCAAGCGTCTAGCAGATTGTGCCATTGGGTTTGGTAAGCAGGCCATTGGAGGCAGGAATGGTAAAATATATGTGGTCACTGACCCTGGTGATCACCCTGTGAACCCCAAGCGAGGGACTCTAAGATATGGTGTTATCCAAGAGGAGCCATTGTGGATCATCTTCAAGCGTGACATGGTGATCAAGCTCAAGCAGGAGCTTATGATGAATTCTTTCAAAACTATTGATGGGAGAGGAGCAAATGTACACATTGCTGGTGGACCTTGCATTACTATACAGTACGTGACCAACATTATCATTCATGGGATTAACATCCGTGACTGCAAACAAGGAGGGAATGCCTATGTGAGGGACTCTCCTACCCATTATGGTTGGAGGACTCTGTCAGATGGTGATGGGGTGACAATCTTTGGTGGGAGCCATGTTTGGGTGGACCATTGCTCTCTGTCCAATTGCCGTGATGGCCTAATTGATGCCATTCATGGATCTACAGCCATCACCATCTCCAACAATTACATGACCCACCATAACAAGGTCATGCTTTTGGGTCATAGTGATACTTTCACTAGAGACAAGAATATGCAAGTCACCATTGCCTTTAACCATTTTGGAGAAGGGCTAGTGCAGAGAATGCCAAGGTAAGAAAGAAAGATCTTCTTTTGGATCGCAAGATACTTTATTAGTTCTTCTATATGCACACCATTTTTATACACCATTTTCCCCCTAGTCAACGATGTACAATATCTGATTAACAACGTGTATTATGTGGTACAATAATAACTTATCTCTAGCTATATATGTGTTTTTCAACTAAATAGAATGCTTTTCATAACTAGAGTACTCTTCTTATTTGTACATCTCTACATTTGCAGATGTAGGCATGGATATTTCCATGTGGTGAACAATGACTACACCCATTGGAGAATGTATGCCATAGGGGGGAGTGCTGCCCCAACTATCAATAGCCAAGGCAATAGATTTCTTGCTCCCAGTGACATGACCATCAAAGAGGTTAGATGGAGAAGAATAAGATTTTCCTTTGTTAACTCCTTATTGCATACCAAAAGAAACATAAAAATTATGTGCCATTCACTTTTTGGTTTGAATATAAATATAATTGGTTTTAGATAGATATAATATTACAGTTGATGCTAATTTAAGAATGGAAATAATTAATTTCAGATTACAAAGCGCGAGAATGCACCACAGAGCCAATGGAAGAATTGGAATTGGAGGTCAACGGGAGATTTGATGTTAAATGGTGCCTTCTTCACGGCATCAGGAGCAGGAGCATCTACAAGCTATGCCAGGGCATCGAGTTTGGCTGCAAAACCATCTTCTTTGGTCAGTTCTATCACAGCATCAGCTGGATCACTTAACTGCAGAAAGGGCTCACGCTGCTGAATCAGGAGGCCCAAAATTATATAGTAATAAAGGCAAAAAATCAATACATGCCAACTGTAACTACTTTTGAATAAACAAAAGTGATTCAACTTTTTTGTATATCACTCTTTTTAGACATGTTGTTTTGTAACTACCACCTTACAGCTACATTACTAAATACCAAGTAGCTTGATGAGGTTGAAACACACAAGTGAAAGATTTGATATAATTAAATGGTCAATCAAAAACCAGAAAGGAGAAAAGAATGTTCAATGATATGCTTAGAAAAAGTAAAAGTTTCATTAAAGTGAACAAGTAAAAACATATACCTCGATTTAAGCTAAAATACATTGTAATCTTAATCCATTTAACCATTTATGAGTAAATACATCTTTACTTGCATAAAGCAACCTTGTCACACAAGCTTATACTTTCCCTCTCTGTGCCTGTGCCTCTGGTTATCCAATAATGATTTGATCATATGTACCCCTCACATGGAGTGGAAGTGAAACTGAATTATCGTCGTTGGTAATTGGAACCACGTAGTTCATAGATGGGGCCATTTTCTGCAGACAAGCATATTTATTAACTTGTGTCTGCATTCATAAATTTGTCACACTGCATCCATTGTTTAGATGGATTGACAGATTTTTTGCTGACATGCAAGGCAATAAGTGTTGATATACAACAAATGATCCTTCTGTCATTTATTTATCGCATACAAAGTGACAATGATTGAAGTTTGTGTCTCCGACAAGATGCTGTTACTATAAATGATACCACCAAATACTAATTTTCATGGTGCATTGCGTTGCACCGCAGAATGGAAGTTCTGACATTTAAGCAAATATACATGAATAATTATTCTAAATCATTTTATCTAATTCTCTTATTAATCTTCTTAATTATTAAATAATATACATATTTATTTTTTTATTTAATACTTTTTTATTTAGTATTCAAAAAATTATTTAAAAAAATTAAGAAAATATAATAAAACTCAATATATATTTTTTCATTTTATTTTCCCACTTTATCCGGTCTCTTAATTAACACCAGATCCGGACCAAGGATGGATCAAATTTAATTAAGGCATCTGACCTAATTGATTGTTACAACTTTCAACTGTATGGCACAACATAATAAAGTTATTGATTGATTTTTGTTTGTTTGTTTGGTTACTTTTTATTGATTGATGCTAATTCTACAATAAAGAGCACCGGACGTTCATTTCTTGTATTGTGTATAGATATATATATATATGTATTTGGTGAGGAGTATTGTATATTTGTTTATTTCATAATATTTATTTCTGTTTATATAATGTCAGTAGAATTTTATTAAGAGTCATGTTTACACACATTTTTTCCTTATAAAAAGACACGCTTTCTAATTTCTTCATCGAATTAAAGCGTGTGTTTTTTGTTTGCATGTATATAGGGACAAATCCGGGAGTAAAGCATTGTATGAGGACCAAAAAGAAAAAATATATTTATTTTAAAAATTATATACATTGCATATTCTTATTATCGTATATTATAAAGTTTAAACTTAAAAAAAAAACAATTATTGAAAAGACTTAGTTGTGATAATATTTGAAGGATTTATCTTATAACAATTGTCTATAGAGACTGTAAGAAAAAAAAAAGTTAACCACAACTAATGCATTTATTAGTAATCAAATAAATAGTTGTTTCATTCAAAAATTAACTAACAATTAAATATTGATGAGGAATCATTCAGGCACTCACATTATTACAGGAATGGCAAGAAAAGCATCTGCTAGCTCTACTTTAATAGCAGAGAAGCAATGGCTCTCAGAGAAACCCATGCTCTAATGCTAGAAAATGTTGACGTTTGAATCAGGAAAATAGAGATCTTATCAAATCTTGCAATGATCAAGCACACTTCGGACAGATAGAAAAAATCATGTCAGATATAAAGAAATTAGGCCAATAGCTGAGGGGAGTCAACTTTCATTGGGTTAGTAGGATGAGAAGCACTGATGCTTACTGTGTGACTCAGTAGCTTAACAGGAATTTGCTTCCTCCAAATTGGCCTAGCTGCTCCCTACCCGCTGCAATGTGCTCTACTCAATGATCTTGCATGCTTCCTAGTTTTTTAGCCTTTCTCTTTGTTAGGCCAAGGGCTGGACCCGTGCTGTTAGCTTCGTTTTCTTTGGGCCCTTCTGTAGGAAAAGTACTTAAATATTCTGATCGGCAGTTTGGTAACCATCCAGTCTAATTAAATAATATTTTATTTTTAATCTAAAAGCATGTATGATTATTTGGTACCACATGTTACGTTTTTAGTCGAGTAGTTTAATACTTTCAGAGTTTGCAAGAATTTCTACTATAGTCGAGATCTTTTTTATTGAACATAAATATAATACATTATATTTAAATATACTTATAAAAAATTAAAGAGAAATGATAATTTAATCTCACTAAATTCATTCATCATACTAAATTATCATATCTCTTTAATTTTTTGTAAATATATTTAAATATAATGTGTTATATTTATTCAAAAATATCTCACTATAGCCCTTGTTGTTTTTTAGGGCCTTCCCATTCTTTTGCATGTAGGACCAAAATAAAAACCTATCTCAATAAGGGGTAAAGGTATCAGTACCCAAGCTAAGAGAGAGAACAAAACCAGAGAATTTGAGAGAGAAGAGAGAATGAATTGTATTCAGTGAATTGGTACAGTACAGTTGTGATTACAGTTTATAAACACAGTGTAAGCTTTCACTTCCCTCTCTAACAGTAAAAGTAACCTCTAACTGAATGTGCCACATCAGCTGACACTTCAGCATAGCTCAAACTAACTGTTACAGTGATCATACCCTTTACAAGGGGCCCATGACTGAATCTCTTGCCACTATAATTCGCTTATATGAACAAAAATGCGGTTTCTAGACAGTGGCTTGGCCTACATTAAAGGAAAATATTAGTTACACTTACACTTATATGTGTTAGATGAGATAAGAACAGGAATAATCAAATGATAAAAACTAAAAACTAAAAATTGTGTAGATATAAGATGATAAGTGGATAAGTATACGTATATATGTAGCATTATCCTACACGAAAGATGGCTTTCATTGTGTGTAGTCATGCTTCTACTGTTCTACTAGTAATCTAATGCAAAATGTCATATGGAATGGAATAAATCTGCAACTCCGAAAGAGTAAATTTTCATCTGGAGGGGCTTGTAGTAGCGTCTTGCCTACAAGAGAAAATCTAGAGCGACGAAAATTTTGTTTATTCAACCTGCCCCCCTATGCGAAAAAGAATCTGAGTCCAGTAAACGCCTTATACCGTGCCCTTGAATTCGTCAAATCAGGTATAGAAGTGATTTCCAATGAGATATTAGTACAGAAGATTGCTCAAAGAATGAGATTATTTAAGATTAGAAAAAAGTACAAATTACATCTTTCAATTTAGCTTTATGTGCAATTTGGTCCTTTAACTTTTTAAATGTAAAACAAGATCCTTAAACTCTCAAAAGTATGTAAAATGATCCAAAATCATGACTGACATTAATTTTTTAATTTTAAATATTAATTTTCAATAGGAGAAAGTTCAAATTATACCCTTCAAACTTCTAAAAATGCGCAACAAAGTTCTTAAATTCTTAAAAGTGTATAAAGCAATCCAAAATTATGACAAAGCAGATGTGACTTTTAGTTTAAAAATTAACATCTATTACCATTTTAGACAACTTTATACACTTTTGAGAGTATAGGAATCATGTTGCACATCTTGAAGTTAAAGAATTAAAGTACACATGAAGCAAAGTTGAAAAATATAATTTGAACTTTTCTCTTAAGCCATGTATAAGATGGACCCTTCAAGTTAGGGTCCATCGATGGACCATGAAATCTCAGTCATTAGATGAGTAGAAAATCTAATCAATGGTGTAGATTATTTATCTGATGATCAAGTAACAAGTTACATGAACCCAACATTGACTCACCAGCACCATTGACTTAGGCAGCTGGAGCTCCAAATTCGCCATGCCAACGTTGGAGCAACAATCCCAACAACCACCGCCTGTACCTAGCTCTGCTACTCCATCGCGTGCATCTCCCGAAGTCACCAACCAACCAGAACCCGTGAGCCACCGTCGTTCCACCCACCAAGCCGACAAGTGAGAACCACCGTGCCATCAAACTGCCCAGATCCGCACCATCTCAGATTCGCCTAGAATTGCCAAGATCTCGATAACAAATCTCAAGGGATGAAGAAAATGATGAGGAAGAGGACGCTGACATTGTTCTGTGCGAACCCTAGGATGACAAAGAAATCGAACTATCTCCTTCCACCTTTTCTGCCCTTGTCGTCGTCGTTGTCCCAGGCAACAATGCCCCAATTCCCATCTACCGCCACCATAATCGTCGTTTCGGACCCCTCGGACCCAAAATGGCAACACAGTGAGCAAATTGAAGAGAAAAGGTCGTTGGGTGATTCGTGACGACTGTTCCAGCATCTATGATCCAAACTATCAAGATTCGTCATTCCACCCACCAAGTCATCATCGTCAACCGCAGGCTCTCCAGGCCAGCACCACATTATCGCCCACCACGTTGCGCCTTTGCCATCCTCTTCTATGACCCATGATCACCGCGCTCTTTAGCTCGCAGTGGCTGGACCTTTTTTGGCCAGACCCAAATATATATATTTTTTAATTTTATAACTTGCTATTAATTACAGGTTAAAAAATTGGACTATGGATGGTCCCAAATGTAGCACTCCAAAATTTGCTATTTGACAGTAATGACAGAATTGTACTATTTTGTAATTTCTGTATACTGCAAAATTATTTTGACTATTCCATGACTGTATTTGATCGTTTTGTGTGATTTGTTCCGAGTCAGGAAAATAATAATTTTTGGGCTGGGGAAAATTTTTATGTATTTATTCAGAGCTGGAGGATCTTACTAAGCTCAATTCCGAGAGATACGTGACATAATCTTTTAATTTTAGAAATTATCTGTGAAATAAAAATATACTATATTTTTATTTTACAGCGGACAAATATTTACTATTTTGTAAGCAGTAACGTTCTATTCATTGAGTAATAATTTCTGTAACAAATATTTAGAAAATATTTTTTATGAATCAATAGGATTAAGTCAAAATAGGTGGCTTGAATTTATAAACTAATAGGAAATGGTCAACAAAGATGGTTAGACTAGTTAGGTAGAAACTAGATGACCTAAACTAAGTAAGCCTAAACCTAACTAAGTTAATCTAAAAAGTCTAAGTAATAACTAAATGGAACAAACCTAGTTTGCTACCCATTAGAGCCTTAGTTACAAGAAGGTTCTAGCATATTCAAGAAATGGAGAAGTCATTTCTAAGTAACTAAATGGTTAGCTAAGTAACTAAGAAATCTAACTAGATTAACCTAAGCCTAACTAGGAAACTAAAATGAATCAAAACTTGGTTTGCTCTTTCATTGATTCGGCCAAAAGCACTATTCAAGAACTTGATGACTTGATTTTCTAAGCCTATAGGAAACAAGCTTGGAGGCAAAGCTTGGAAGATCAACAATTGATTCAATCTATGGCTCTTGAAGCTTCAAAAAGTGGCTATATGAATTTAGACACTCTCTTGGTGTCCAAGGGGGGGCTCACGGTTTTAGGCTTTAGGAGAAGCAAAGTAAGACTTTTCATTCATTTCATTACATCTTCATCATCTTCCTAAAGCCAAGCTTCACAAAATTCTCTCTATTTCTCTCAATAACACCTCACGGCCACACCATTCCATGCCATCACCCAGTCTTCAATAATTTACACCAACCCTATTTCTTGAATCCTTACCTTATTTCAAGACACTTTGTAGTTGAAGTCTTAATCAAAATCATCCATCTTCAATGAGTTCTTTCAAAGCCAAAACTACACACAAAAACTCTCATATTTTCCTTTCTTTTGATACCACATGGCCAAAGTGCCCAAATACCGTATCCAACCTTCTATAATACCATTCAAACATAGATCTTGAATCTAGATGCAAATCCAAGGAACTTTCATGTTGAGACTTTCTTTTAAATCCATCATCTTCAAGTATTTTTCCTAAGCTCAAGTTTGAAGGTTTTTGAGGTGAAGTTCTTGATCTTCATCTTTAATCTTGTTTTAAAGTTCTAAACCATGATTTGAATCCATGGTTACCTTAGTTAAGCTTTAGATATTAATATTACATGTTTTCTTTGTTTAAAGTTCTACTTGGTGGAGAATATCAACTTGAAAGGAGACATACAAGGAGCTTAGGAACATCTCTAAAAGGTAAGAGAGAGAATAACCTCATTAACTATTCATGATGGTGAGGAACGAAATTTGTATGTGTGGGTGAAGAATCCATGTGAGGATTGATTCATCCAATTGTGTATGCTTACTTGTATATGTGTTTATTTACTTTTATGTGATTTTAGTATGTTAATAATATGCATGAAATTGGTATGATTATTTATTGTTTATATGTGATGTTTTAATTGTGATATTATGTATGAGTTTGATGTGATAGAAGTTTGATGATTTAAACATGTTATATGCTATGAATGTATATTGGAAAGGAAAGAATTTTAATCCCAATGACCATAGAGACTCATGGCCTTCACACTAATGTTGGGTGTGTCAAGTTAAAAATATTTTATAAAGGATGGATATAAAAGAGTAGATGATGAGGAATTGAATTAATAATTTACAAAGTGGAAAAAGGGTATGAATTAAGGTTTTACAAATTGAGAAAGTAAGTGAACAAAGTTTTATTATGGGAAAAGAGTGGACTTTTAGTCATGAGAAGGAAAATGAATTTTAAAGGGTTTTGAAATTTTAAGTATTTTATTTTAAAAGTGAAGGTCAATGGATAATAAATTTTGAAGATTGTGATTTAACCAAAGTACGAAGTTTAACAATGTTTAAATTTATAATTTGAAGTTACTAATGTATAGCTCACCCATTTTTTTGAAGCCCGTTGGAGGACTTTGATCTATACAATTTGATTAAATTAAAAGTAATGTAAATTCTTGTGAAGAAAATATTAGAAGATTTTATTAAATTTAAATAATATAGATTTTTTATCAAAAATTATTATTTAGAGGAGTTTTTATGAGAAAAATAGGAAATGACGTTTGAATAATATTTTAAACATGGAGAGTGTCAGAATTGAATTTAGAACGTTAAGGAATATTTTATACAGTGAAAAACAGTAAAAAAAATTTACGCGTTTCAAAAATAATGATTTTTGAGCTACACGATTTAGAAAACGTTTAAATATTTTTACGCAATTGGAAAAACGTTGCAAAATATTTACGTGATTAGAAAACGTGACAAAAGCGTCACTCGATTGTGAAAACGTGGTAAAAGTGCTATGCGATTGAGAAAATAGTCGTTTGCTGTCAGGCTGACATACTGGAGCCAAAAATGTTGGAGAATGGATTTTTCCCGTGGTGGCTTGTTTGATGCATCAAATCATTGATCATGCATTGTATAAGTCAAGTGGACTTTGTTAAGGCTGGTGGCCTAGGAGATTGAATTTACACCTTACTGCGAGTGAGATTTGTGTAGTGAAGGTCTTTGATAGATCTTAGGGACGTCGGGGTGCGGAATGCCATTGGTGGCTAGTTGGTTGTTCAACTACATCTTGGTAACTGATGCAAACGCATCGACAATCTCAACGTGACACTATGCCTATTCATGATTTGGTGAGAGTGTCTTGTATAAGCCATGACACTTGAATTGATGCAAATGTGGCACTTGAATTAAGGCTGACGAGATGCTGACATGTACTCCCTCATCATTCTTTCCGAATTTGTTTAGCTATATGGAGTAGGAAACGGTACATTGTGCATATGCATAGTCGGTACATATACTATTGTGGCATAGTCGGTACATATACTGTTATGGCATAATCGGTACATATATTGTTGTGGCATAGTCAGTACACATGTCATTTGGGGACATATTTAGTAGATTTTGTTGTGATATTACTAATGTTCATATTTATTGTGATATATGTTTATTGAATTATTTACTAGTTGATAACATGACTATAATTATGATTCTGTGTATTTTTGTATTGAATGACTCTACTGTCTGTACTGTTTCTCTATTGCCATGATGGTATTGATGTAGGGGTTTTCACCTCTTTGTGTTATTGTTTGGTCTGTTTCTATTTTATGTTCATATCTGTGAAGAAGGAAATGGCTGCCAGAAGGGATTCGCGAGGTTCCGTTAGTCTACAGTTTCTCGAAGGTGCTGACACTTGGTGTGTCCATTGGGATACGAGACATATAGAGTATTGTGGAGACATTACTCTATTCACAAGTAGGACCCGCCAAGGGGCCACTACTTTTGTTGTTGCAGTTGGATACATAGAGTTTGTTATGCCTATCAGGGAGTTATGGGGAGATCTTCACTATACTCTTAGGGAGGAATCCGTAGTATTTTCTGTTCGAATTTCTATTCGTCGAGGCACTTCTCATTCAGAGAATATTTGATACGGAGGAGGACCTTCCCTCCAGTTGTCTTGAACTTGGGTAAGTTTAGGTCTGATTATATTATTTGTAAGTGTATTTTGAGAATATAAGCTTTATGTATTTTATGCTATTATTGATTTATGAGATGGAAAATAAATAATTTAATATGTTTGTATTTTCCTTATTTGGTTAAGTTTAAGTTATCAATGAAAAATGAAAAATTTCCAACTCACGTTTTATAAAGATAAAATGATTTATGAACTTGGGATTTAGTTTTAAAAAATTTTGTCGAAAATGTGATGCCCTACGTAGGGTGTTACACCAAACATAGGGGGACCACCATAAAAGTCACGTTTCTCTTAAGATTACAAGGGAAAACTCATCGCAAGGGTGGCAAAACGAACAGCAACACACTCGTAGTAGATGGATTTTGAACCTATAACCAATATCTCATTAAGGTGGGTAAGGAACACCAGGTTGGCTCCCTGGTCAAGGAGGTGTACTGATAGGAGTGTTTAAGACACTGTCTATCCTACTAATCTGTCATGGCCTAAAATTAATTGAGATGGGATTAAATTCTAAAATTTAGACCCAATGTCTTTTTGGATCGAGTTCAATTTGTAGTGGGTCGTCCCAACTCGAGTCTATATCTCACATTATTTTAAAATTATATTTTTTTCTTACAAATAGTTGTAAATAATAAGGTTCATTGACTTACATTAATAAATTTTATATAACATGATAATATATTTATATTAATGTTATTTATTTTAATATATATTATAAAATATAAATTTTAATTTCTTATTTTTATAATTTTATAAATTAATTATGTATATATATTTAAATTTGTACATTATGTCTATATATTAATTTAACCTAGTTCCGACCTAATTATTATCAAATCATGGTCAAACTAAGTTCAAATCTAAAAAAATGATTCAATTAAAATATCAAATTAAGTTTGGATCAAGTCAAATCCACTAACCTGTCTCATGAACACCATGCTCGATTGTTTACTAAGTTGAGACTTGGACTAGCATTTAAGAATTAGTTTTCCAAAATACACTGGAACCAAAAATATCCTTAATGTTAATTAAAAAAAAATTATAAAAGAAAAAACCCCTTGGCAAGAAATTTCAAAAGTAGACAGACATTGGATGTGCAACTATAAGATGCATTACGATTTTATAAACTTTTCATTATATTTTCTTTTTTTTTCATTAAAAACAAAAGATAAAATTATAGTACATTTTTAAATCAATGAGTGCTATATGATACTGATTTAATGTTTCAAAATTTTAAGATTAATTGAAATATTTTTTTAACACATGATAAACACGAAAATATGGTTACACTTAGAAGTGTCTGTTGGGTGGGTTAGGTGGGTTCATTAACATTTTTGCACCCAACCCGTTCACTAGAGTAGTGAGTTAGGTCGAGGAGATTTTTTCACTCAGCTAGACCAGCTCAAGAGTGAATTAGGTTGGGTCAAACCAATAAGTCCAACATATTTTTTTCTTAAAAAATATTTTGAAAAAAAAAATCAAAATACAAAATCTAATAAATTAATATCATAAGTTTTAATGTCAAACATAATAAGTCTCAATGTAACAAATTAACACTATAAATCTCAATTGAGCTTACTCAAACATAATAGGTCTTAATTTCAAATAAACTAAATATCATAAGTCAATAAATGTATAACAAATTAATAACTAACAAGTTTCTTGATCAAAATAAACTAAACAAAACTATATAATTCAAAATCAAATTAGTCTAACCAATTAAAGTCAAGATATCACGTATGTTATATATATTGACATAATCATTGATTTCATTCTTTATTTTTTTCATATACTCTTCATCATCTAAACAAATTTTTATTAAAAAAAATATGGGTGAGTTAGGTTTGTGTTGGTTGAATGTGTTCCAACCCGTTGCCCAATTCACACACGACAAGTTAAAGTATTTTTCAACTCAACTCAATCCGCGAACTCAATCCAATTGTATTTTATCGATTAGGTTAGATCAAAATCTACAAATTTTCATGTTAACTTAACCCATTAAACACCTCTAATTCCACTAGTCCATGAAAAATTATGCTTTTGACAATCTTTAATATCATGCAGAGAACCAGACGGCAGTTCAGCCAAAAACAAAAGTGAATGATTAGTTAATTATAAATTAATGAATAGAGACAGCTGGGACTCAGAATCATGCAGTGCATTTTCAATCACAGTTCCAGGATTAGATTGGCAAACTAGGAATTCCAATAAACATTCACTTTTTTTATTGAAGGCACCTAATATAAGGACGTTCGACATAGAACGTAGGGCACGACCAATTAGTGCAATTGTTTAGCAGGGGGGATCTGAAATGAAGGCAACATGTTTCTTTTCTTGGACCAATATTATTCATCAAAATAAAATGATAGGAAGTGCATACATGCGCCTGTTTGAGTGAAAATGTGAAATAGATAAATCACCAATAACAAACATAACTGTACCTCATTTAACGGCCAATGCTACATGCAGCAGAATTGATGGATGATAGAGAAACGAAGTGGGGGATTCAGATGCCATCAGCTCCATGGGTACCTTTTGGACACATACGGACAGAAACTTCATAGTTCAAATGTCAGTGTACTGTACGTCTGTGTGTAATTTTTTTTTTTTTCCTTTTTTGGGGGAGGGGGAGGGGAGAGGGGCTAAAATTAGTTGCTAATCAGTGCAATTTGCTTATTAAAGTAATGGTCTAAATGTCCAATAATCTATTAGTTCATTAACAGTGTGTAAATTGCCGTTGGAAGAAGGATGCCGCATTGGAGAGATTATTGGGTAAGAATTTTTTATCTTAGTCATATAAATCACCTTTTGACATGTGTAAAAATATATGAGTCATATTAAAAATACACATATTTCTATTAGTATTATTTTACGCATGTTAAAAATTGATTTACATATCTAAAATGAGAAATTTCCACCCAACAATTTATCGCCTCGTAGTCACAGGGAAGCAACTCTGAGCTCCTTAAATCCACAAATCATGGACATTGGACAAGCCTTTTGTAGTTTTGTTTGTTTAATCAGTATCCTTCTCCCTCAGTTTATCCCTATATAAGCTCAACTTCTATCACTTCTATAGAACAAATCACAACTATATACTTTCTCTGCTTTTTAATATTCCTCTTATTCTTCACTCCATAAGCAGACCAAGAAATTATGGCATTTTCATTTCCACTTATGTTCCAATTCTTGCTTCTTGCCCCAGCTTTTATCACTTCTTCTCCAGTTCAAGATCCTGAATCAGTGGTCCAAGAAGTGCACAAGTATGTTAAGCAGTACTTGTTTACAACATCTTCTCCCTTCCCAGGGGGCAAAAATATATCAGACCGACACGTTAAAAAATCTTAGATATTTATGTTCTATCTTCTACAAAAATCATGCTCTAACTTCTTCACCAAAAGCCTTATTAGGAAACAGAATGGTCTTGTATATATCTTTTAGTTCATTTTTTCTTCTTTGCCACATGATCAATATCTAGCATATCAATTGGTTTGTATTATTTTAGTGCAGTCCATCACCATAAAATACCTATATAAAAGTATTTAAGTGAAATGACCCTCAACGGGGGAAAAATGAAATGTTTCTTGTCTTAAAATTAGAGATCATGCTTTTAAAAAAGTAGCCACAACTTATATAACAACAAAAGAATAATTCCAAGAAAATATTAGCATGATGCATGTCCATTAAGGAATAAAATAAAATATTCTCCTCATGCTTTGCTTCTTTTGGTGAAACATATGTTTGTGACTACAACTTATTGTCAACTGCAGCACTTAAATAGTTGAAACATATGTTAGTGACCACAATTTTTTATGATGAAACATATGTTAGTGACCACAATTTTTTATGATGAAACATATGTTAGTGACCACAGCACATTTTGTCTTCTTTTTCTTTTTTTTTTTGTAGGAGGATCAATGACACCAGGAGAAATTTGGGGTTTTATTCTTGTGGGACGGGCAACCCCATTGATGATTGTTGGAGGTGCGATCCCAATTGGGAAAGGAACCGCAAGCGTCTAGCTGATTGTTCTATTGGGTTTGGGAGGCATACCATTGGTGGCAGGGATGGTAGATTATATGTGGTCACTGACCCTAGTGATCACCCTATGAGCCCCAAGCCAGGCACTTTAAGATATGCCGTTATCCAAGAAGAGCCTTTGTGGATCATTTTCAAGCATGACATGGTGATCAAGCTAGAGATGGATCTCTTAATGAATTCTCACAAAACCATTGATGGCAGAGGAGCAAATGTCCACATTGCTGGAGGGCCTTGCATTAAAGTACAGCATAAGACCAACATTATAATTCATGGTATATACATCCATGACTGCAAACAAGGTGGCAGTGGCTATGTGAGGGACTCCCCTAACCATATTAGCTGGAGAGGTAGATCTGACGGTGATGGGGTAACAATCTTTGGTGGGAGCCATGTTTGGGTGGACCATTGCTCGTTATCAAATTGTTTTGATGGACTAATTGATGTTGTTCATGGGTCAACGGGTATAACCATTTCTAACAATTACATGACACACCATAACAAAGTCATGCTCTTGGGCCACAGTGATTCCTATGAAAAGGACAAGAATATGCAAGTTACTATAGCCTTCAATCATTTTGGAGAAGGGCTTGGGGGAAGAATGCCGAGGTAAGTTATTCTCTACCACAAAATAAGGCCTTACCTTTTGCTATTGGGAAATTCTACAATATTCGTTAAAGGTACCGATATTCCTAACTGATGTGATATAAAGTATCTTTAGCTACTTAATTTTGTTATATAATAATTGTATTATCATTATGTAACTGAGTTAATTATATTTTATGTCACATCATCTGATAATACTGATACCACTTAAGAGTATTGAAGTGTTATTCTTTGCTATTCCTTTCATTGGACACAGCAGAGCAGCTTGATTACTTTCCTACCAAAATTTGTAGATGCAGGTACGGATACTTCCATGTGGTGAACAACGATTACACCCATTGGCAACATTATGCAATAGGTGGGAGTTCATCCCCAACTATTTATAGCCAAGGCAACAGATTTCTTGCTCCAGATGATGAAGACCTCAAAGAGGTCAGAGATACAAAATAAAAATTAACAACAATGTCCTTGCTACTTATTAGCTGCTAATTAATAAATGTGTTGTTGATTTTATGATTTTTGGACATGCGTGTGTTGTATAACTGGCCTTCCATAGTATTGTTTGATAATGAATTGAAAATGCCAATGATTGAATTTTCAGGTCACCAAACACTTTCATTCATCAGAGAGTGAGTGGAAGAATTGGAATTGGAGGTCTGAAGGAGATCTAATGTTGAATGGCGCCTTCTTCAGACAGTCTGGAGCAGGAGCATTGTCTATGTATGATAAGGCGTCAAGCATGGCAGCAAGACCACCTATGCTTGTGACTTCAATGACAGCAGGGGCTGGAGCGCTTAGATGCAAAAGGGGCTACCTCTGTCACTAGACTGCTGGTATCTACTGTGCTAAGAAACCAAAGGAATTAATGAAAGCATGGTCCTAGTTTTTGGCAGGAGTTCTACAATACCGTTAGGGGGCTGTTACTTGCACTTCATAATTTAGATCTAATCCATTCATTTCTTTCTTTTGTTTTCTCTTTTTTTTTTTTCATTATAACAAAAAGTATGCAACTATCTTTTTTCATATGTGATGTAACATAAAGTATGGTTAAAATGAATTGATCTCGTTATTCGTCTAACCCAAATATTTTAATTTTTTTAACTCTCTCACAAATTTATACTATATTCCGTGAGAATGCTGCAATCACAAACAACTTGATTTGATACCTCTCTCACACAAAAATACGATAGACAAAAGTTGTAAGTATTTAATTATACACCAAATATTTTTCAAAATGAATTTATCACTTACATCAATTTGTAATTAATCATTATATATAACTAAGTTTATCATACTTTATGTCTAAATAAATTTATTATATTTTATGCCACATCACTTAAAAGTAAGAATAATAAGTAGGATTACCCCAATTGTAGTATGATAAGTCATTTTACTATCAAATTAAAACTTCTTTTATTTTAAAATTAAATTTTAGCATAGTAAAAAACAAGATATTGTTTCCTAAAAAAATAATTGGTTTCCTAAAAAAATAATTGGTTAAATTAACTAATTAATATGAATAGTAAAAACACAAAGAATAATTAAAATTAAACTTGAGTAATTAAATTAACTAAAATGAAAAATTATGAAAAGTGACTTGTTTAAAATTGATTGATTGATTTGGTATAATTTTCAATTTCTACCATTAAGATTATTATTTTCCTAATTCGATTTTTGTTAATTCCCCTATTTACTTGAACTAATAATCATGAGTAATTAAATATAAACTATTAATCCCTTTAGAATAGTTAGGACAAAAATGTTTCCTCTTAACCTTAACAAATAATTAATCCTAAAATGTATATAATCAAATTATCAATTAAAATAGAGGGTAAGTTGTTCTAGAGAAGATAACCTCATGTGAACCTTGTGAACCTATTTTGAATTCTCCTTTGAAAATTAACTATTATTTGACCATAACAATTAATCTCAGGTGCTACAAATAATCAGAATTTCATAGAAACACAAAATTCAAATATAGCAGTAGATAATTTCAAACAAACTCAAATGATCAGACTAAGGAAATTTCGAATATATCATAAACATTAAAGTACTAAAAAATTACAAACAACTCAAGTATATGAATAAAAAAATTAATGTTAAATCAAATCAGAGAACATATCATCTTAAAGTTTCAACATCACCCTTGACCAAAAGAGAAAACCCGCCCAATATGATAGAGGTAAACATCTCCAAAGATTCAAAATACATCAAAAGTAAAAATGATAAAAGATGAAAAAACTTTGAAGAATAGCTCCCCAAACTGTAATCAATTGCTCCTGCGTGGAATAGCTACTCCACGTTAGGCTCTTGTTCTTTTAACCTCTGGAAGACTGCAGCCAAGAGGTCTTAGAAGAGTATTTATAGAGGTGGGAGATAACCCAAGTTAAGTCAGGAATCCTTATGGGCTTAGGATTTGACCCAAAACTTAGCCAAACAAGACTTACTTAGCCCAAAATATTCTGGTCATCTTAATATGTGTTCGCGCATTTCCTGACACCATTCGAACAAATTGCCATAACTTTCTTCACACCACTTCGAATTAAGTAAATCCAAAACCACTTGAAAATAGATTTGTTGGGCTTGAGTTTAGGCTCTGGAATCACCTCATTTTGGATTAAATTGAAGTAGAATCGATTTAATTAAATCCGCACATAATTAGGCCCAGATTCGTTTGAGAGCTAACTTCGATAGCTTGGTTCTCTCGTCCCTTACAGTTTTTGAGTGATCTTTATGTCAAATTAAATCTCTGGATGTCAACTTTCACCTCCAAGTGGAATTTCTTCATTTTGAGTTCTGAGCAAAGAGTTATGCCCTTCAAAAGACATGCTGTTAGAATTTTCTATACACAAAAAATTTAAGAATAAACCTTAATTAACTCAAACATGTCCTAATTGGATTCAATTGACTCAAATTCATTCCAAAACTTTTATTAACTGCAAAACATAAAAAGTAACATAAAAACATTACTTTTTACATAATTTAAGCTTAAAATTAACATGAAAAACAATAAAATAAGCACTTAAAATTGCACTTATCATTATGTGACCCGATTTTGGCATACTATATCACCTTATCAGTTGTGATGTGATATTCATTCCCTTGAAGGGTCAATGAAGGATAGAAGCAGGCTGTAAAGTAGGAAGTTAAACATAGAATATACATTGTACCAAAAAAAAAAAACAGAATATACAAGTACCATAAAGAACGCTCTCTCGATTAGAAAATCTGCAGTATGCTTTGTTGTCTCTGTTGATGAATATAAGTATTCGTCACGACCAACTAATAATTTATTAGTTATGTGGCATTTTTTATTTTGGTATCTTGCTCCATCTTTTCAGCGTACCATTCTGGGATTTGGGCCTTTATTATCTTCGGCCTTTATTTGTTGTATAAAATTTTTACGTAAATTGATAATAATATTAATTGAATGTAATTTATAATTAATAAACAACAAAATCCATTAATGAATATTCAAGTATTTTTATATTTCCATTTTTCAGGGTTAAAAACTTTACATAAAAACATTAAATATTTACATCTATGAGTATACATATTTCTTTTTGATTGAACAATTAATTTTTAGTACAAGAATGTAAAATGTCAAGACTAAAATTTTTATGTTGTTATATCTTTTTTATATAATAAAAAATTTCAATTTCTTATTACAAGTTTTCTTATTACCTTCCATTATTATTTATACATTTTCTTTCTTAATGATAGGTAAAAAAGTTTTTTAATTGTAGGTTTTAAGGATTGTTCATGTTGTATTAGAAATAAAGATACCTTATATCGTTCCATGTACTTTTGCAAAAGAAATTTTTATACAATAATGATTTTGTTTTTTTTTTTTCATTGATGGTGACAATATTTTTTAATTGTGGGTCTTAAGAGATGCACTTAAAATGAAAGTAGCATATAACGTATCATGTGTTATTGACTTCTTGCAAAAATAACTTTTTGTACATTATAAAAAAAAAAAAAAGTGTGTATATCTATCAAAAAATATAAGAAATATTTATGTAATTATTTCTATTTATATTTAAATTATTGTTATATGTTTGATTTTTTTTAGATATTTATACCTTAGATCTAAAAATAGTTTTTTTTATTTATATATCAAAAAATAATTATTCTTTTCATATAAATATTACCAGTTATTCCTAAAGGCAACAAAGAAGACATTGTCATGATAACCGTTAATTCGTCAGAGTTGAAGAATCAATGCAAGGTTTTAATATTGACTAAGAACATAATATTACAATTAGGATCCAATATGTTAAATTTTGAGGAGGTTAAGTCTTTTGTAAAATGGATTATTAAAGTTGGGGATGTTGAATTAGGAAGTGACAATGATGGTGAAGCTGAGATTGAAATTACATATGATCTTTTGATATTGAAATCAGACAATCATACTGTAGATATTGTTGATTTTGCTTATTCCAATTTGATTGAAAATATGAAAGATTTTAAGTTTTTTTTTTAGGATAGAGCAATTCTTGCACCAACTCTTGAAGTTGTGGAGTAAGTTAATGAATTCATTTTTTTCGGTATCTCTACAGAAGCTAAATAGTATCTTAGTTCAAATTCTATCTCAGTAGCTGATGAAGATATTGGAATTGAAGCATAATTATTTACAATTGAATTTTTGAATGACATCAAGTATTCTGGCATGCCAAATAATATACTTATTCTTAAAAAATGAGTTCCTAAAATGCTCCTTAAAAATATTGATCAAGCAGCATGTCTTTGTAATTAGATGAGATTGATTGTTGATGAGTTGAGAAAGAATGTTATTGGAGCAACAATAGTAACAAAGAAACAAATTGGTAAGAAAATTTATATTCCTCAAATGAATTTGATACCATCAGATCTTGAAATGTCAATAAAATTTTAAAGAAGACAATTTTCTTTAACTATTTGTTTTGTAATGATTATTAACAAAAGTCAAGGGCAAACCGTCTTATATGTTGGATTATTCTTAGTAAGATCTGTTTTTACACATGACTAATTGTATGTAACAGTTTCAAGAGTCAAAACAATGAATGATTTGAAAATTCTTATTTCAGATGACTATAGTAATTTATGTCAAATAACAAAAAATATTGTTTACAAAGAAGTTTTTCAAAACATTCAGAGTATAAGATAAATCAATTATTGAATTAATGTTACTTATTGGTTAATGTTCAATTTATTTTTATCATTTCAAATATATTTCTCTAATTCATATTTATTTTCTTTACTTGCAGGTGTGATTAATTCTGTCATATTTATCAATTTATAAACATGTATTTTAGTCTTTTAATATTATCAAATCTTCATTTTTATATCAATTAAACCACTTAATATTATATTTTACATACATATTTTACATAAATAGTCTTCTTTTAATCATCCCGTGTGTCGCACACAACAATCACTAGTATGTTACATCTCAAAACCTTTATTAGTAAACTTTGGTCTAGATTTTATTAATTTATCCGCATTTGATCATCATCAACCAAATACATCCAAGAATATTGTTTTTTTTTTCAAGGAAAAATAAATAAATAACTAAATAAATACTAGCTAGCAGAAGTACGTATAATAACAATTATCATAGATTGGAGGTCCAATGCTATAACAGAATCCCTGAGCTCCCCGGCCTGGGAATTTGGCGGCAAAATCAGAATCACATTTTCTTTCATCACAGCCTCCAATTGGACCCAAACTTACTTCACAAGTTATAGGATGACAGTCATAAGAACACCAACAGTACTCCTGGCCACCAACAATGGAGGGTTTGCAAAGCCCCTGACCACCTGGATGAAGGGAGGAGCACCTCGAGTTACACTCAACACTGCAAACCCAATATTTTCCTCACACTTGTCACCAGCCACCATAGCCATCAGAGTACCTATGACAACCATTATGCATTGGAAGTTAGAATTTAAACTAGTTAGTCTCAGCTGGTTCTGTATATTCATGCACAATATTATAACTCATAAACTAGTCCTTACACGATAATGTGTACAGTGCATGATATAGACAGGAGAAGGAGAGTGGCTATAGCTTGGCCATGATTGCTGATTAGTTACAATATGATTCTTTTGTAGGAGGTTGTTGACGATATATGTACTCAATGGTGCCTTGGCTTCTTTTATACCATAAGAGTGCATTTAGAATCATAAATTTTAAGAATTAATTTGATTTGATTTATATAAAAAAGTTTTGTTTGATTAGAAAAATTTTATGATTTTAATGATGTACATTAAGAATATACTCAAATAGTCAAATATGATTGGATTTGATCTGTTCTAAATATAAAAATTGAAGAGTGAGTTTAGAATCATAAATTTTAGAAATTAATTTGATTTGATTTATAAAATAAAATACTTCTGTTTGTAAAGTTATAAAAATAAGAAATGCTTTGATAAATTTTTTTATTTTAATTTAATTATTTACATTATAAATATATTTAAATATGATTTGCTTTGATTTGTTCTAAATATAAATTTGGTTTGGAAATCAAATCAATTTAAAAGGATGCTAACGTTGCATCTTAAATATGGCTAATTTTGACGGTACGCTCTAACACACCCCAATTCCTATATAGTGTAGTCCTTGGGCACTCATGACAGGAGCCTCAACCAGGAAGCACCCATCTCAGCTATAATAATGCGAATTACACGTAAACCACCTTAAGGGCCTAAAAAGAAACCGCCAGCAACATTAGATTCAAAACTGGTCAATCCTCAATCCGGATGACTTAACTGCTTATATAATTTGTCATTAACCAATTCCCTCAATTCCAATTAAATTTTCAAGATTTTTTTTAAAGAAAAATAAGTAACAAATAATACACACCCGTCAGAGTAAGACATAAGCCAGGTTCATAACAAATAACTCCAGGAAATTCAAAGGGAGGCCTTAAAGCCCCACACACCCTGCGGCCACCCAGTGCCACCACCAACCAACAACCATATACAAGAGCCCAAAATAAGACAGCTCACAAATTTTGCCTCAGCCAACAAAGCTTACAAGGTCTAAACTCTAAAAATGAATTGATCCATAATGTTCAATATTAATAACGTAACAACTGCATAAGAAAAAAAAAAGAACAGTCACTCAACTCCAATATAAAACCATGCCAAAATCTTACATAAATGTTCAACAGGTGAACATACGGACTCTGACTGAAAGTCTGAAACCAAAACTAACCCAGCAAAATACTATCAGCAATTAAGTATCTTGATGAGGAACATGAGTCCAAAACTAAAAATATCAATAATCAGATGGCGAAATAACATCATCAATTTTCAGTATCATCTTAACAACTTGAGTAGCAAGCAAGATCTGTTGCTGCTTTCCAATCAAAGTTTCAAAGACATTTTGCTCACGCATGTCATTAGTGCCAACATCATTGCAATCAATGCCAAAGTGAGGATTATTATCCTGAACGAAGAGTTAAGGTTAGTGCCATGATATACAGAAAAGTAAATTGACACCAAGTTCAGAAATATAACCTAGTCAGAGCACATGAGTGCAGTAACCAGGCTTAAAGCAGTCATCATGTTCAATTTACCTTTATTTGCTGAGACTTCACAGCAGATAATGTTTCAATTGGTTGGAGGCCACTATTTTCAGCAAGGGCCATAGGGATAGACTCCAAAGCATCGCCAAATGCTCTGATAGCATACTGCAGGTGATAGAAAAATCAGCAATAGTAAAACATCGGGAATAACCAAACAATAGTAAATTAATAACGAGATTACATTTGATCCATTGTCAGTGTAAACTCTATACACTATCAATAAAGAACAAAGTGGATTTTAATAGCTTTTTTAAAGAGGTGGCATCATATGATTCACTGAAAAATGAAAGTATAAAACTCTATATACTGAAAATGAATAAAAATTAAACCCACAAGAGTTTAATATTATTCATACCTGTTCTACTCCAGGGTATCTATCAGCAGCTGCCTCCACAGCAATAGAGCAGGAAATTTCAGCTGAACCACCACCATATATAATAGAATTGTTGCGGATGAGATTCCTAGCCACACACAAGGCATCATGAAGGCTGCGCTTTGTCTCCTCTATGATCATTTTGTTACCTACCAAACAAGACAGCTTCTATTAATTTGTCAAGGTTTGCTTAGACATTTATCAGTCTTCAAAGTCCATTCTATAAAGCTCCACACTAAATCCATGAGTTGACAGTTGCAAAGCCATAAATACAGGCAATATTTAAAATAAGTTTATAATTCACATCCTGATGCAATAAAGTACAGTTAGAAAATTATCTTTCTCCAAAAAGGTAATTAACTACATAAAATCAAACACAAAACAGTTAAATAAAGAGGTCAAACAGTACATGTCCTCACCTCCACGAATGAATATTGTTACAGCCCTTGAGTTTGCACAATGCTCAATGTACAGCATTCGGTCTTTTGTTGTACCAAAGGATTTTTCTCGAACCAGACCAGCCTTAAAAAAATAGATCACAAATTAATGTTACTTATTGTCAAATGTACAGAAAGAGAACACGCGAGTCCTTTGTGTACAGCATGCCACCCCAACAAATACAGGAAGAATGTTACCACTGCCACATGTTCTAAATCATTAACCCCACAATTGCAAGTGAATTCAAAATGATAACAGACACAAAAAAATTTAAAATAAAAAATAAAATATTAGAAGAAAGAAAAGAAAATCACAAGTTAGAGGTTTTGAAAACCCCCAAAAGGAGATGAAGAGTGACATGATACCTTTCCCAACTTCTCTGGAGTTAACTCCTGGAACCTAGGCACAATTCTTCCACCTGTATTTACAAATAGATCATCACTTTGTTAATAGGCATAGAAAAACATCGTAGCAACAGACAAAAGTCATAACTCATGTATAATAGACAGTTTTTTGTAGAAAGAGATCTACAAAGTACAAACTTTCAATGCATAAGAAGTTTAATTAAAATAAACCTGTTGCTATAGCTATCAATTCCAACTCTACACCACCGACCCATCTAACAGCTGGCAAGTTCCTGTGCATTAAGAGATGATTTGCTTCATCATCAAAACCCCATTGGCAGATAACCAGGGTTGCACCCACGTCCTGCAAATCAATATAATATTCCCTTTCCAATAAATCCAAAGTCCAAACACATTCTAGCAAGAAAAGAAAAGCTTAAAAGTAGCCCAATTTGAATTTAAATCCCAATAAGCTCATACATCAGCAAAAAGTAAGGTGACTGAGCATTCAAATTAGAAGGCTACCTTGCATTTTTGAACCATGTCATCAAAATACTGTTTTTCTTGCTTCCTTAATGTCTGGAACTTTTCCACTGTATCAATATCAACCTTATGTTTAGTCTTTGGTTTTGGAGGCTCAAAGGGGCAAGTCAAGATAGCAATTTTAGCATCTTCAATTTGCTTTGGCATTTGGGGATGGCTCATATCCTTGTCTACAACAATTCCATATATTAACTCAGTATCTTCCAATTTACCACCAACTTTTCCTTCTACTTTAATTAGATCTAAGTGAACATCTTTTCTCTCTAAATCAGCAACAGCAAGAACAGCATTGACAGCAATCTCAGCCAAGCTACGTTTGCACCGATTCACGCTGCAACATTAAAATGAACAAAAGACAGATATTATAAAACTAGAAGCATCTTAAAAATCCAGAAATAAACTGAATGCAGAAAAGAGAGGTGGTGTGATATGCATCATAACAAGGTAAATGATTAATCAGAAATTAGATTAAATTGCACTCACATTTTGGAGGACAAAGTAGTCATACAAGTTTGAATCAGAGGCTCCAAGTTCGTTGCTCCAAATTCAAACTTGTTAGCTATACGCTCCATATTTTCAACAGCAATTCTGGATGCCAATTCATAGCCCTCAGCAACCCTAATAGGATGAATTCCTCTTTCTAAGAGCCGCTCAGCTTGCTCAAGAAGAGCTCCAGCTAACACCACCACTCCGGTCGTGCCATCACCAATTTCATAATCCTGACTCCTAGACAACTCAACCATCAGCTTTGCAATTTGGTTGTCAACATCCATCTGCTTCAAGATGGTTGCTCCATCATTTGCTGTAAATGCAAAAGGTCATAGTAAGTTGCAGCAAGAACGAAAATGCCACACATGACAATCAAGAACTAAACTTCTAATATAAAATGCAATCGAAGGCCTAGATATCAGTCCCAATGTGATTTCAAGTAGAATCTACAAATGACAGTCATGATGCAGTGTCAATTTCAGGTAATCAAGACACTTCAATCCCGTGTATACTTGTTAAAATCAAAATGCATGTACGCAACCACCTTGCTTTGATAATCGAAAATTAGTGGAACTCTCACATTTAGAACCTTCATTTAACACCTCCTTCAGGAAATCTCCACATAATGTGCATTTTACTTTAACGTAAGGTTAGTGATTTACTAGCCAACACAAGCTCTACTAAAATCTATAAGAGCTAATGCATTCGCTTACTCTGCGGTGTTAAAAGTAACACAAATTGCCAATTTCTTAACAGGTTATAATAAAACTAAAGCACAAAATCGCACAGTTTTGTTTCAGTTCATACAGCTCATGGATCTATAGAGAAAAAAGAAAATACGAGAAGATAAATAGAAGTGTTAAAATAGAAATACTAAATCTGACAAAAAGTAGCGTCATTCAATCTTAATATCAAACTATAAAACACATAGCTATGAGCCAAATCGATTCTTATCAAAATCGAGAGAGAGAGAAAGAGGAACTGACTGATGGTGACGTCGCCGTCGGGGCTCTGAAGCATCTTGTCCATGCCTTTGGGACCAAGAGAGGTTTTGAGGATGCGAGCGACAGCTTTTCCGGCGGAGATATTCGATTTCTGAGCTTCGAGGCCCCTCACCCTGCTCTTTTGCTCCTGCTCCTTCAGGATTAAGAACGGCCTTCCGAACTCGTCGAAAGCCAGCGCCATTTCTTCGAGATGATGATCTCTTTTTTCTCTGAGAAAACTATATCCAACAACAAATCGCGATTAGAGAACAGCAGAGTGTAGAGACGAACAGTGTAGAAGGAACAAGAACAACTAGACTGTCAAGTGGCTTTGGCTTCTCGTATCTTGTTCTCCGTTTTTGGAAGAAAAGCCCTAACTCCTTTCTTATGCTTATGCTTATGCTTCCCACCTTTTTCTGATTTTTCAATTACATAGCAGAAATGAGAAGCCCCAACCCGCTAGATAGGGCATACCTTTGGGCTACTTTTATGTGGGCTTGGCTGGACACTCACTAGATCCGGTTCCCTCTGGTCTGCTCGTGGATTGCTTAAGGGTTTCGTTCATAATCAGCCCGAAACACTCCAAATTCACTCCAAAGCAAATTTATTTTTTTCTTTGAGATGCTGTATTATGTTATTATAATGTCATGTTTAGTATGATAACTATCAAATTGCTTGAATCTTACTAGAAACTAGTGGAACCCTCTTAAAATGTGTGGGATTCTGTATTGATTTTTTTGTGTCTATCTCTCTTCACGACAAGATCATGTAACAATTTAAAAAAAAAAAAAAGATTCATTCTAAGTTTATATATATTTAGTACCAATTAATTATTGAATAAATACCGACATTTGTCACCTTCAGAATATCATGTGAAAAAAAACTATTTTGTTCATGCAGTATTCACTATGATTACAATTGCAAAAAGATAATTGGAGGTCAATGATGAGGATAAAGACCTATAGAAAGGGAAATAATGCCCTAGAGAAAAAAGGATAATTTAAATAGAGTGAAAGTCGTGCTTGGCTGAACTAAGGGAGGTTTTGATTTGATGAGTTATAAATTTTGAAAAAAAGAAAAAAAAGAAAACTCGACCTTTCGAAATTAAGAGTCCTATGATCTAGCATATCATCGCTGTAGCAACCACCGCTTTCTCTGGCAGCTTCTACGTTCTGCATATCATCATAATTTAATCATTTCATCAAATCACATTATGTCGTTATTACTCTATTTTGCAAACCCGCACATCATTATTTCACTTATTTGATCCTGCTTCTGGAAAAATGAATAATAATAATAATAATAATAATAATAATAATAATAATAATAATAATAATAATAATAATAATAATGAACAATCTATCTACATCTACAAACCACCAAACATGTTAGGAGAATGTTTCAAACTTTGATCATCGTTAAACAAAATCTAAATTGTACAATATGTACCCAAAATGCAAAAATATGTGATTCACATAAACACAATTCTAACCTGCAGTTGCACTATCACTTATTAGTATTACAATTCAATCCCAATGAATTGAACTAGCTACCTCGAAAAGTACTTAAATGGAATGATCAGTCCCAAAACAAATGAAAAAAATGTATAACTTCATCAAACTCTAAGCCGAACACCAAAATTGCAAGTCAGCTCAGCCAACGTTTTGCCGAAGATTGAATTCTTCTATCTAATCATTAAGTACCATCTGGACCTGGCAACCATAAACTGACTGCCTAGGGGAGAACTATAGGAATAAAAACTTGAAAAGCATTTGCTCACTGAATATACATATTTTACACCAACTCCTGCCATGCTGGATACAAGTGGGAAGAAAGACCAGGAGGTGAACTGAGAATCAAAATAAGCACACATTCATTAAACTTTTTGATCAATAAACTCCAGCTGTAGGATCAGCTAATTCGTCTTTGCTTCAATACATCCCCTTGAAAACAGGATTTGTCCGGCATATGCTTGCTCCATATTCCTCATATTCTGCCTTTGTATGACAAGCCTGCACATGGAGCCAGAAATTTTAAAATAAGCATTACCAAAGAAACACATACCAGAATGAATGAAATGTAGCATAGGCTAGCATTGCATTAAAATAGGATGGATATAGAGAGAGGGAAACATTGAGAAATTATGAACTCCTGTATCACTGAGATAATGACACAATCACAAGAAAACGTGTTGCAGTCCACAAGGATGGCAAACAAAAAGAAATTCTCTCGTATTTTCACACTGGTCCACTTTCATATTTCCAAACCTAGCCACCAATACCATATATTTTGTTACCATCTATGCAATAATTAATTTATTTAACCTCATAGTAATGCATACATCAACTCATGTTCTCAAAGCTTAGACAAGAGGCATGGTGGACAACTATACTAAGTAACGTTGTCATATAATCCATTCTCCAGTTCATTCTTTTGGACAAAAGATAATCAAAGATATATTATCAACAAACAAAAGTATAACCCAAACCTCCAAATCCATACTATCCAAGAGTCTTGGATCAAAAGTGGTCATAGTGAAAAGACAATACTGTTTCAATTTTGGACACATTTCTCATAAGGCATAACAAGGAAGACAGTGTCATTCAAAAACAATCCAACAATACGGGGAGACACGTTATTGGAACAGAAAAGTAGAGACTATGGGATTGCAGTGCTATGTCAACTTAAACTAATAAGAAAGAAAATATGACTCAATAATCAGTTAGTTGTTCAAGCTTTTCATACCGCAAAAAATTCAGGTGTTGAAGCAAGCACTGACCCTCCAAACCAAACTGCAAATCTCTGGATTGGATGGCTGAGTACATTGACCTCCACTGGTTGTGCCTGTGAGCTCCAAACAAAAAAAATAAGTAAAAACCAAAGCAAGGCACTAACTAGATAGAGGTCAGTCTTCTGACATCTATGTCAATGCGATCACTCTGTGCGTGCGTGCGTGTGTGTGTGTGTGTGTGTGTGTGTGAGAGAGAGAGAGAGAGAGAGAGTCATAAATTTACATAAGGTTCAAAATCATTAACTCTTACTTTTATCTCCCCATCAAAACGCGCTTCAGATGCAAGGACACGAGCATCCACAATTTTCTTCAGATCACGTTGCAATCTCCTATGAAAATCCTTGAACATGGTTGATCCTCCAGACAACACTATGTTCTGAAATTAAATAGAAGAAATTAAATCATAAAGATCACGTAAACCAAAGGGCTTGAATTTATAAAATCAGAAAATAAATATCTGGGCTGGGGCGCTGGGCTGATATAACACTTGACACTAATAGGGAATGTTTGAATGGAAGACTTTGGAAGGGAAGCAAGGGGAGGGGTTATTTTTCATTTTAAGTAAACATTCCCCTTATTTGAGAAATTTTCTAAATGAGAGGAATAAAATTAGAGATTATCATGTAACCTTCCAAACATCCCTTGTTCATTTTAATAAATATTTTACAATTATCTCAAATTTAGAATGAAAAACTACCCCTCCAAACTCCTCCATCCAAGCATACCATCTGGCCAACAAAAGAATACACCCCATGCTAAACATTGAACCTTAGAAGCTCAGTAACTTTTAAGTTAAAAAGTGACTATTCACTAAAAGTCTAAAAAGATATGATGTTAATACAGCACATCACAAAATTCAGGCCTCCCGAGTGGGCATTCTTACAGCTGTACATGTCACTTGAAAATTCATGTGTGGTACTTCACCTTGTATAATGCTCTTCTTGTGTCAATTGGAGCAGACTGAATGCACTTATCTATTACAACTGGCAAAGGCGTGGTAAAGTCACTGCTATAAATCTCAGGATTAAAGAAAACCTGCATAAACCATAGGCATAAGGTTCAAAATTTATGGTGTTTGTGTCACACACACAGACAAACACATATCATGGAGTGATTCCAATACATCTAAGTTTTTTTTTTTTTGGCACACAATACATCTAAGATTTAGTTTAACAAATATTATGTTTTGCAAATCTCAAAAGAAAATTTGTGACAAACATACAAGTATATTAAATTCGTCAATGACCCAAACCAGTACTATTATAGATTAGTTCCATAGTAACTAACTCCAAGGCTCTACATCTTCATCAATTCTTCAGTTGTTGAAGGAACAGACTGTGACTATCTAAAGAGAAGATATCAAGTAAAGGCAAAATGTGCAATATCCTTTTTACCATACCCCCCCCCTTCCCCCTAATAGATATATATCTAATCCAGTGCCGCCAAAGGGAGATTCAGGTATTCATATTAGAGAAAATCAAAAGAAACCATTGAACAAACCTCAGGGCCAAGAAATCGTTCATAGCCAATATCACAGGAATATGGTGCCCCTGTCTTTGGTTTTATGCCTCTCCAATGTTTGATATACTTGGCTGGTTCTTTGTCATGCTTATTAAACTCCTGAATATATGAGAGAAATTGAGCTATTGTTAAAAAAGAAAAAAGTCCAAAAGATGACTTTACATCCATTATTTCACACATATGAAAGCAAACTAAAGTAGTACGGAAATTTTGGACATTCAACACTCTAATGCTGGGTGTGAAGAAATGAGAGGCAACAAAAACTATTGGCACCACTAACACTTCAAATCAGTAATTAGTATGGAACTCAGGACAACCTTAACAATGTCAGAGCAGGTGTAGCAATACATTTCCTTCACTTTCCGAGCCACTTCAAAAGAGTCTTCTGGTGGCACGTTCTCCCCTCTTTCCTACATGAAGCAATGTCAGACAGTCCATGAATTTAGATTAGCAAAATGCAGATTGACAATTGAATAAGAATTATTACAATCTGTGAATCTCTGCCAGCCAGTAGAAGCAAATGCAGCAAAATGCATAAATAAGTTTCATGCTCAATCCTGGAATAAGTAACCTTCAATACTATTTATTAACCTTAAAGATGTAACAACAACAAAATTGTCATAAATACATCACACTCTGTCCATCCATGATAAGCCTCTACACAAGATTGATTTCACCAGCTAGTCTCAGTGGTAAATGGTGAGAACCTTCAACTTGAAGAGGCTTACTTACAGCTCACAGATATGCGCACAATAAACTTCTAACTTTATAACACAAGGATTACCTACCCGCATAAGCTGCTGGACAAAAAGTGTGATATCTTTTCCAGCAATAGGAATTGATTTGATGCTACTCCCAATAACATAGCCATCTGCAACTGGCACAACATGAGCAGCCCCATCTCCAACATCCACTACAACTCCTGTCATCTCACACTAAGAAGAATTCTACATCAGTCTAAAAGGAAAGGATTCTTAAAATAGAAGATAAGCTAGAATAAGAAACAAGTAAACAAATTCTTGATAGCACCTATGGTATTCTTATTGAGTATCAGCGTAATTATGAGAGCCACCTAAACAGTTTATATTCAACACAACACACAGGGTTTATAAATTATCAGATGCAATATGCACTTGTAATTTTGCAAAACCAACATAAAAGTTCTTAGTGCATGTTTGGTAAAGCTTAATTTTTAGGGAATAATCGCCTCTTTTTTTTTTCAAAAGCTCTCTCAATAAGATTTTGATTATAAGCTATAAGTTAATTCAAACAGACACTTATTCAACACTATGGTTCTGTTACAGTTTCAAGTGAAAACATTGAAAGTGCGTCACAATGCAGGTGCTGATAAAAAATCCTAGCTCCTAGGCATTAATGTGCATAGATAGCAAGCACAGTTGTTTCTACAGAAGCACAAATAAGTAAAGCGAAGAATAATCAGTCAATATTCCAACTCTATGAACATAGTCCACTACATTGAGTTTGAGTACCAACCTTAGATGTTGTGTAGCCAGCAGCAAGAGCAAGAACTGAATTTACGGCGATATAAAGACCAGGAACATTAAATGTCTCAAACATGATTTCACCAGTATACTCGCGACTCTCCGGTGCAGTGAGTGGACTCTCGGTCAAGAGAAAATAATGATCCTCCGGATCGCACCTCAGATAGTTGAATATGCACTGCTGCCAGAAGCGCTCCATGGCGTCCCAATTATCAACCTGTAACAAGGTTTAGACTCATCTATGATTTGTGAAAAATGAATCCTAGCTTCTATTGATTGATCATCATCCTTTACATACAGAGAGCTGGAGAGCTGTTATCACAGCTTCGTGTAACAGAATTAAATAACTAACATAAACCGACTTCAACTAACTACTGAAATAGAAACTAATTACTAACTAATTGTTCTAAGTGACTTAACTAATGTACAATTAATTAATTAATTAAGAAGTAAATAATCAGGTTTATTATCAACTGGCAATAACCTGGCCATGCAAAATAGGGTGACTGAGATTGTAGGTGCTGCTAGAACGAGACTTGGAAAGAGCCTCATCCCCAATGAAGAAATCGAGATCCGCCATAACACCGGCGTTGTGCTGCGCAATCCAATTGGCCTTGGAAGTGCTCCTCGATTGATTCAGAAACGACTCGTTGACGGCAACCACCGTCGGAACAATAAAGCAGGGCTCAACGTTACCGGCGAACCCCATCTTCGTATACCTGAAATTCAAAGATCATTTTTCAAATTGAGGGTAAACTAAACCCTCTCAAATGAAACAAAGCGAAAAAGAGAACATGAATACCCGGAGCCATTGTCGATGACTACGGCAGGACGAAAGGCAGCGGGGTCCATGAAGAAAAGCGATAAGGCGGTGGTGGCGGTGAGTGTTGGCGGTGGATCTGCGATTGAGATCCGAAAGTGCGAATAAGGGAGAGGATCATGGTCGAGAAGAGCGCTGAGAGAAGCGCAAAAGGGAAGACGAAAACGACGACGTAATTGAAGCAGAGGTGGATCTCAAGTGAAAGCTTGGAAGGTGGAAGTAGTAGTTGATGATTGATGGTGCATCCATTTCAACGACGATGGCAAGGAGCATATAAACTGAACAGAACAGGTCCCATTAACTTCATCATTGTCTCTCTGCGTTTCCCTCGATACTTTCCTTTCCTTCGCAATCAAACGACACCACTCGTACAACGGACCCTCCTCTCTTTCTTTCTTTCTTCTTCTCTTTTTTATTTTTTTGCGCCCCAAACACTAGTTTCCTATTTCAGGGCACGGCAACTTCATTTGTCGTTACAATGGTTTTAAAATAAAAAAATAAAAAAATAAAATAAAACTTCATTTGTCGGTTAGAAATCATAAAATGGATGGTACAAATGTGGGGTTGCTTTGATCTGGGGGTCGTCCGATTTTGCGAGCTCTGTAGGGAAAGAAAATCAGATATCAAGCAGGAGATGTGGTGCTGTGCAGCTGAGTTGGATGGAGCTAGGGACCCACCGAACATGAACATCAAGAATGTATTTAGTTTGCAGTTAGAGTATTTTATAAACAAGTTTAAAATATTGAAAAATGTGTTAATATATTTGACAAAAAATTTATTTATAAAATTCAGTTAATTTTAATAAAAAATAATTTTTAAATTTTAATTAGAGTGAAAGTAAGAATTTTTTATTTTTTATTAAGTAAAAATTTGTTAGAGAATATTTTTTCTTTTAATCATGTTTTAAAAATATTTGTAATTTTTAATTTAAATAATATTTATTTTATTAAATTTATTTTTAAAATAAAAATTTTTAAATATAAATTATGTTATTATAATTTTATTTTTAATTAAATTTAAATCTATAAAATTAAATTAATTCTAATTTAAATTTATTAACTCTAATCTAAACACACACCTACCAATTAATTTAGCTCATGCACGGCAACGTGTGTTAAGTTTCTTTACTAGCTAGCTAGCGACAATTGGGTGTGACGATTTAATTAAGTGGAGGCTCTGTGGAGCACGCAACGCAACAGCCTGGTCCCAATATATTACTTTACAAAAAGAGCGCCACCGTTTCTGAATCGGATCTTACCAAACAAAGGGGCTGCTTTAACTTAGCTTAGGGGCAGAGAGAATGAGACAGTGATTTAGAATTTGAAAAAAAAAAAAAGCAGAAAAAAATACTGTGATTCCTATACATAAAAAAAAAGCTCAGAAGGAAAAAATTATACAATTTGTATTCATTATTATTATTATTACTAAGAACTTGCCATATAGCTTTCATATTTTATTATTTAATAATAGGTTTTGTCTAATATATTTTTTTCAAAAGAAGGTGTATGATACACATTATATTTTAGGTCATTGATTTAAATATAAAAAATATTAATAATTTAGATCAAACACAAAAAATTTGTTAAGCAGATTATGGAAGTTTGATCCAAGGACAACGGTCGACGCAGTGGCTGTGATGACAACGACGGTGGCAATGACAACAACAGTGGTGGTGACGACGGTGGCAGTGATGACAGTAGCAGCGGTGGTAGTCAATGACAGATCTAAAAATTTTAGGCAATAGAGACAAATGTTTCTGCAGTCGAAGCAGATGCGAGTGAGTCTGAACAGATAATATATTTCATTATCACTAGTCTAGAGAGATAAAAAAGGGTAAAAGAAGAAAAATTTCGTGTTCTAAATATATTAAGTCTTAAACTCATGTGAATATTATTAAAAAATAAAAAATAATATTATATAAATATACTTTCAGATACTAAACCAAGTGAAGTCTTGTTGAAAAATAAAAAATAATATTATATAAATTTTATTTTTTATCACTATAAATTTATTAATTTATCTGCATATGAGGGTAAAAATTACATATATGAAAAAAAATATATACATATATACTTATATATGATCAAAAAAAAGTTCTAAGGTGGAGTGGGGACATGTGTCTCCACTCCTTAACAAGTAGATCCGTCCCTAATGGTGGTGTCGTTAATAGCGGTGGCGGTCGGCAGTGCCTGGCAATGGCAGTGGCCGACGATGGTGGCGACAATGACCGACGATGGCGGCAGTAGCAATCGACAATAGCAACGACGGTGATCGATGGTGGCAGTAATGATGACAATGACAGTAAAGTGTGTAAAAAAATCTTAAAAAAAAAGAATCTGCTAACCAAAAAAAAAACTTGTAATTATAGATAAAATGAGAAGGTGTATTATAGTGCATGTTAGCACCCGCCTTAATAATAATAACATCTTGAGTTTTTTTAGCTTCTTTTCTAACCCTGAGTGAAAGGATAGATTATTTAGAGTTGACTCTTTTGCTTTGGTGGAGAGTGGAAATGTAAAACTGTTTCACTTTCAGTATGAGGTGTAATTTTAGGATTTACAAGACAAACCGAACCCAACACTCTTTCCACAGGCCCAGAGCATCACATACAACTAAATCTATAACTAACCCATAAGCCCAGCATAGCATAGCCCAACACTCCACAATTCTTATGTCCTTTTTTTTTATGGTAACAGAGATAGTAGGATGAAACAAGTCTTATTACGTGTTAAATACTAGCACACATAGCTACAGTTTTACGCAACATTAAGTAAAAAATATGAGAAATTATTGCATGATGTTATAACATTTCATAGAATTGTGTTTATTTTATTTACATTTTGACATTATAATATTAATTAATGATGAGATTCATTACTAACTTGCATATTTATTATTTTAATTTTGTTTTTATTTTCCAAAAGAATAAATATAATAAATATATAAATTAGTTATAGACCTTATTATTAATTATTATTGAAATGTCAAAATATAATAGAGTGAGTACAATTATACGTGATGTTCTTAGAGTATGTAATAATTTCTTGCAAATAATTTATGCGTAGACACGAGAAAGGGTGTTCACGGGTCCAACCCGACCCGCTATCCGGATCAACCTGAATCGACCTGATATAATATATCCGGGTTAGTTCGAGTTATCGGGTCAGTTCGAGTCCAACCCAATTAATCCGACTTCTAATTGATTCGGGTGACGGGTTGAGTAATCCAACTCTATGACCCGACTACCTGAGTAAAACAACGTCGTTTTGGGTATTTTTTATTAGAAATGTTCACGAGTCCGATCTGACCCGCGAACTCGACCAACTCAACCCGACCCGAACCACTCATTTCGTTCCCAATTTCATTATTTCTTTTCAAATCGCCGACCTGATTACCCGACCCGAACCAACCCGATTGTCATCGGGTTTGTTCGGGTCAGGTTGCCCGAATTTTTTTTACCTAAAACCGACCGAATTGGCCCGACTTTAATTAATTGGTTCAAATATATTTTTTTCCTTAAATCCGACCCAACTTGACCTGTGAACATCCCTAGACACGAGTAGTTGGCCGCAAAGAAGAATGAGTGGTTGATTTGTCTAATTACTGACTTAACTCTTACATTCTTACGAGCTTACGATTTTATGAATAAAAAACAAGTTAACTCGCATATAAGTTCTTGTCGCGACCAGAATCGCGGCGGGATAACGACTCAAATTAAACAAAAAATTAAGGAGTCACCACTAATTTTATTTTTATTATTAGGAAAAAATGGAAAACTTAAACAAGATGGTCTACATTCAAAAATTCAGGTTCGGGAGTCTAATTATACATAGGGAATGGTGGAGACTAAACCTCACAGCACTCCTAATACACTCGTCCTAAGACGGTTACCTTAAATCAGTTGCGTAAATTTTTATGATTCTTAAAAATATTTACTTTACCCATTTATTAAAAGATAAACAAAACAAATAAAAAAATTATGAAAATTTAGTTTTAGCTTGACAGAATCGAAATTCTGCTCCTACGTATCCTCCAATGCAATGAGAAATTCAAAGTCATGTCGTTTTTTAGAAAACGATTGTGGGTTGGTCATTTTTAATTTTGAAAAGATTTTTATTTTGAAAACTCATTTAAAATTTTTTTATATTAAAAAAAAGGTTTGAATCATCTAACTGTCACAACTTAAATGATTCTAAAATTTACAAGATTAACAAGCTATCACAACTCAGTTAATCCCATTTTATTTTTTTTCACAAGACTCATTTATTTTATTTTATATTTTAAAAAAATAAATCATCAAGCTGTCACAACTTAGATGAGTTGTAAAAGGCAATGAGCTTGACCCATAATTTATAGATAATGGGTATTTGATGTCCCGAAATTTAAAAGATATTGGGTATCTGGTGTCCCGAAATTTAAAAAGCAATGAGCTTAGCCTAAAATTTAAAAGACATTAGGTATCTGATGTCCCGAAATTTAAAAGGCATTGGGTATTTGGCGTCCCAAAAATTAAAAGGTCATGGGTATCTAGCGTCCCGAAAATTAAAAAGCAGTGGGGACGCGGTATCTGGCGTCTCGAAAATTAAAAGGCAATGGGTATCTGGTTTCCTAAAAATTAAAAAGAATTGGGTATCTGGCGTCCCGAAAATTAAAAGGCAGTGGGTATCTGGTATCCCAAAAATTAAAAGACAGTGGGTATCTGGTGTCCTGGAAATTAAAAAGGCAGTGGGTATCTGGTGTCCCGAAAATTAAAAAGCATTGGGTATCTGGCGTCTCAAAAATTAAAAAGTATTAGGTATCTGGCGTCCCAAAAATTAAAAGGCAGTGTGTATCTGATGTCCCGGAAATTAAAAATGTAGTGGGTATCTGGTGTCCTAAAAATAAAAAAGACAGTGGGTATCTAGTATCTCAAAATTTAAAAGACAGCGGACTTGGCTCGAATTTTTTTTCTTTTCTTCTTCTTTTTTTTTTCTTTTTTAGGAAAGATCATTAGGTCATGGACAAAAATTTTGTAAAAACACGGTCATTAACTCAAGGATTTGAAATTAATATTTTTTGGTTTTTTTAAATAGATCATTAGGTCATGGACCTAAATTTTTTGTGAAAGTCACCAAGTCAAGGACTTGAATTTTTTTTTTATACTTCATCAGGTCATGGACTAGGAATTTTTGTTTTTAGGTTTTGTTTGTTCTTCTATAGTGAAGCTTGACATGAAAGCTAAAGATGTCACTTTCAAAGCTGTTGCAGCTTATTATCTCATGAAAAGATGTTACACTGTTTATTTCTGCAACTTAAAATCTAAAGATCCTGTCAATAGATTGAAAACATCATATCAAAATGTTTCACTTGCATTCTTGATGCTAATTGCTTTCTCGGAAAACTTGATCCATCAAACTCGGGTACAAATCTCACAAACTAGGGCTTATCAACTTGTTTCAAATTCCTTGGGATCTTCAATCATTGAGTATCATTCCTTTCAAGTTTGATCCCTTTCTTCTTCCTAGCTTTCTTCACAGTTTTCACTTCCATCCTTTTTTTTGGTACTTTTTATTTCTGGTTTATCCCTTAGGATAACATTTTTCGTTCATTTGAAACTTTGATAACTTCACAAAGTGTAGTTATTTGTGCCCTATTTCTGTATTTCTCAAATTGCTAAAGTCCTTGTTATGATACATATTGGGATAGTTTTATGCTTATATTTGATAAATCCAATATTGAGACTGATCCAGTATGATATTGAGCAAATTGAGTGTATTGTGTAAAGGATTAAGTAGACTTTGCATTTGCTAATACTTTGGTAATTTCTCTATTGTAGGAAGAGCTGCAAATGAGTAGATTGGTCGAAGTTTTGGACTAACACAGATGAGAAAGCCCAAGAGGAACCCAAAGGAGCAAAAAGCAGCAGAAAACTGAGTTGGCTGCAGAATTCTGCAGCCAGACTTGTTACGCTGCGGTGCTGAGGAGCGTACGCCGCGGCGTGATAATCTCCTGCATCCAGAGTCAGGGGCCACGAAGAACTAAACGTCGCGGCGCAAGGAAAACAATGTCGCGGCGTCCTTGACCTAATTTGATACGCGCCGCGGTGTGGGAATTCAATGTCGCGGCGTGCCTCTGTTTTTGTCGAGTCTATAAATAGATTTTAATAGACTTTTAGAAAGGAGTTTAGAGAGCTTCATAGGTTTTAGAGAGGCTGCGGCCTGTACTTCATTTCTGGGCTGATTAGAGGACTATGGAAGCTAGGTTGGATGTCATCTTCCTCATAGAAGGAGATTCAAGCTTCAAGAACCACATCCATGGATTCCTTCCTCTTCTCCCTGTGTTTCTCTTCTCTTCCCTATCTTTTGAGCATGGTTTTTGTCTGTAATTCGTGTTCAATGGATTGGTAGCTGTATTTAGGAAATACTTTGGATCTTTATATGATTATTGATGTTTATGTTATCATTTGAGTTTCTATTGATGTTTAGCTTTGTTCTTTCATGCCTATGCTTAATGTTTGTTTCTGTTTGATCAACAATTGCATGATCTTAATTGATGCAAATGAACTAGACATAGGGATTTGTGGAGATGGACATGGTATGGTTGATGCATGTTCGACGAGTTCAATTGGCTTGGATGAGTTGATTCGCTAACTAGATAGAATTATACCTTTTAGCCATGTATTATCGTGTGTTTGAGAATAGATCGTTCATTAGTAGAGTTTATACTAGTCCTCATGCAACCATAAGAACCATAGTGGATTAGGTAAATGATACCAGGGTTGATCGACCTAAACATAGGCTTTTGACTAAATTAGATTCTCGAGCTAAACTAACTAATCATTGATGTTACTTATAAGGATTGCATATCATTAGTATGAAGTAGGAGGTGAAGAAGGATTCCCTAGATCTCTAAACCCGTATCTTTATTGCTTTTGTAGTTTAGATTTAGATTATTTATGCTTTCCTTATTTTATATGTCCTTGGATAGAATTTAGCTAAGCTATTGGTTGTTACTTAGTAATGGAAACTATATCCTCGTGGGAACGAACTTTTACTTCGTATCTGTATTACTTGAACGACCCGTGCACTTGCGGTACATAAATGGTCTAACAAACTTACAAGTTCTTTTCAGTCTGAATTGTTCATTAGAGAGTTACCATTAGATGGTCAAATCATAGTGTTGTACTCATGTTCATTTTACTTGAAGCATTACGTAACAGACATGCATGAATTCAAAAGTACAACAAGAAAGAAATGAACAACTTCTGGATTGGTCTTGAAAGTTTAACTACAGAGAGGGTATTTACAAATGATGAGTATATGGAAAAAGGCACAAACAATGGTATAAGATTCAAAGAAGTGTTGTCCCGGTATGGATTGGATCGACTTTTATAAAAGTCATCTTTAGTTGCCTACTAGGCATCATGGCCAATGATTTCCTTCTGCTGAGCATATACATCAAGCCAAATTGAACTAAAGAAAAATTTGCCCCAGTATAGGTCAAATTAAACCGAAGAGAAATTTGCCTCAGTCTAAGACTGAATTGAATAAGGTAGACATCCAAATGACCATAAGATTTGCCCTAACGTCGGTCAAATTGAACCAAGGAAAAGAAAAAAATTTGCCCCAGTTTGGAATCGAATTGAACAAGGCGGAAACTTGTCCTAATGTAAGGCCAAGTTGAACCAAAAAATTTGTCCCATTGTAGGTCAAACCGAGCTAGAGAAAAATACTTTAGTGTAGAGCCAGCTCGAACAGGGTAGAAACTTGCCCTTAGGTAAGTCCCATTTTTTTCTTTTTTTTTAAGAAACAATGAACTAGATACTTAGATGAGCATAACATTTTGTCTCAAAATTAAAGCTTGTGAAAATAAAAGCAATCATTCATTGATCTGAATGAACTTTTTAAGGGTTGTAACGTGGTCAAGGGTAGTAATTATGAAATAAAAGATATAAGGCTCAAACAAGTGTTTAAGGGTTAAATGGGACCAAAGATCCTTATTCAAAGTTGAACCTTGTCAACTGCTTTTGCGTTTTCAAACACACTTTTCTCTTATTATTCTCTATTCCTTCCCTTTTCTTTTCACTTCAATCATTCACCTTTGTCATGAATCATTTTATTTCATTTTCTTTCTTCTTTCTTTCCTTTCTCTCTTTTCATTTTATTTTTTGGTTTTTCATCATTTTTTTACTTTATGCCCTTTTCACCTTTACTTCCCTTGTTTTTTTATTATGCTTAAAAAAACACAATGGTAATCAACCTTTGTTTTGTGTTATCCCCTAATGTAAGGGTGATCATTGTCCAGGATTTATTGAAAAAAACTTTTAAGCTCAAAAAGGGACAACGAGAGATAGTGAAAAGATGAATTCTTGTGAAGGAGAGAGAAAGATGGTCAATCTTCTTTTCAAATATTGATTGCTCATTTTCAAAAATTTAATTTAAAGACAAAAATATTATGCACAACAAGTGATTACTTCTTTGCTCCCTTTATGAATGCACACCAATTCTTTTTTTTTTTTTTTTGCAAAAGACACCTACACATGTGGGTTTCAAGACCACCAAAAGTTTTTTTAGAATAAGAGTCCAATGGGATCCAAACCAAAAGAAATTAAGTAAAGGAAAGGAAATAGTGATAAGAAAGAAACGACAAGAACATGAGTGCCAAGAATGCTGAGATCCATGTAAATCTATTACATTAATGCTTCAAGAAAGTTTACATAAGTTCAAGCATCACAAAAGTCTAAGATGACAATCACATCAGTTAACGACTTAAATCTCCAACTGTTCAAAGGTCCCAAGTTACTAGAGGACGATTGGTATAAACAGGATGAGTTAGGACTTATGAACGTGATGAGGGAACATTATTGCCTTGGTATGAAGTTTGGTAAGCACTGATTTCTGGCTCTTCCTCCCTTGTTGGTACCATCGTCTTAGGAATACTGCTCTCCATATTTCCAGCAGGTAACTTACCTGATCTTGCGAGATTCTCAATCCTTTCTCCAGCTAAAATTAGGTCAGAAAAATTCCTGTATGCAGTCCCTGTTATCAGCCCAATAAAAGGTGCTCTTAAGGTCCCCATAAAGTATGAGCTCAATTATGACGAAGTCAATGGTGGTTGAACCTGGGCTACCAACATTCTCCATCTTTGAACGTATTGCTTAAAAGTCTCATCATTCTTCTTTTACATTACCCTTACATGTTCTCGAGTAGGTGCGACATCAATGTTGAATCGATATTGCCCTAAGAATAGATTTGTCAAATCATCCTAGCAAGAAACTTTTAAACGGTCAAGTTGCATGTACCATTCTAAAGCTGACCCGATCAGGCTTTCATGAAAGAAATTGGTTAGGAATTTCTGATCTCGTGATCAAATGACCATTTTAGTGATGTAAGTCTTCAAATGAAACTTGGGATTTGTGCTTCCATCGTACTTTGAGAAATCTGGAATTTTGAAATCTTTAGGGATATTGACTTTAGCCTCCGGGTACAGTTCATCGATTCCCACTAAATCATACAAGTTAAGGTCTTGAATGACTTTAATTTGTGCTTGCATCTTTCTGATCAATTCATCTTTTAATTTTTCTTTTTCTAAGTTGTTATTCAGGAATATCTTCACTGACTACTCATGAGTGGCTTCTGCATTATTATTCTCCTCTTCAGGACTTCTATTTATAGAACTATCCCCTTTATTTGCATTTATTCCAGTGCCGGCAGGGGTTTCATTTGTTGTTCTAAGGGTCTCGATAAACTGTCTCAATAAATTCTCGACCCTTTATTGTCCTTCTGTCATTGCATCAATTCTTTCCCTCATTTCATCCACCTCTCGACCCAAATTTCTTTCTGAGTTTGACATCTGTTGTAGTCTAGTTTGCTACCTCATCTCATAGGACCGAGTTTGTACGATCTGTGTTTTCCGAGGACGAACAATGGTTCAAGTTTTATTTTTTCATTTTTTTAAAAAAAAAAGAACATTAAATGGAATTTAAAACAAAATCTTTTTTCTTTTTTTTTCTTTTTTTTAAATGAACATATACAAAAATGCATAGTGAAATGTTTGTCTTTTATTTCAAAAAATAGGATGAATGCAATAGTTGATCCTTTAATATTGATTGTCCACCTTTTTTTTGTAAAGAATTTTTTTTGGCAAAAAAAACTTCTTTTTTTGTAGGGGTACGATTATAACTTATCACATTAACGGATCATACTACTTATAATGTATATGTACAATAGAGATTATAATAAGGATAAATTTAAAGATAACGAAAAGGTAAGCTCCCTTTATGCCCTAAGGGATTGCCTTAAATTCGAGGAGTTCTATCATAAGGATCTATGAGTCTTTCTAATTCGTGAGGACTTTCATTGGGTGGCTCTACTATTCTAAAGGTTTTTAGAGCTAAGTCTCATTTCAAAACATTGACCACAAACAATGGGTAAATCACTAGGTATGAGACATTCATGAAAAAGACACACTCTAGATGAGTTTTTCGCAATAACTAAACATGATGTATATCCAAAATAGCTACCACTATGCAACCTCTACCTAACTTATGCATCACTCAGACCCGGGTATAAGGCCTCACTCGAATGTATGTGATAAATGTGTAGGTGCAGTGGGTGTAGGGAGTGTATAAACTTTCATAATCCTAAGAACTACCCACAACTTGCAAAACAAAGCAAACATAACACAAATTCCCAAAGGTTCTCTACCCTAATGTTTGCATAACAAACAAAGATTATAGTTAAATAATCAATAAACAAATTAAACAAAATAAAAAAAACAAGACAAAATAGAAAGGGTAAAACAAACATATAAATGTCACAAAATTTGCACAACCAACTTGCAAAAGGCTAGACTCTCAAGCCTCCCCAGTGAAGTCGCCATCTGTAGCGACCGAGATCGTTGCGAGATAACGACTTAAATTAAAAAAAAATTAAGGAGTCGCCACCAATTTTATTTTTATTATTAGGAAAAAAATGGAAAACCTAAACAAGATGGTTTACATTCAAAAACTCAGGTTCATGAGTCTAATTATGCATAGGAAATGGTGGAGACTAAACCCCACAGTACCTCTAATACACCCGTCCTAAGACGGTTATCTTAAATCAGTTGCGCAAATTTTTATGACTCTTAAAAATATTTATTTTACCTATTTATTAAAAGATAAACTAAACAAATAAAAAAATTATGAAAATTTAGTTCTGGCTTGACAGAACTGAGATTCCGCTCTTACGTATTCTCCGATGCAATGAGGATTTCAAAGTCACGTCGTTCTTTAGAAAATGATTGTGGGTTGGTCATTTTTAATTTTGAAAATATTTTTATTTTGAAAACTCATTTAAATTTTCTTTATATTTAAAAAAAGGTTCAAATCATCTAACTATCACAACTTAAATGATTCTAAAATCTGCAAGATTAACAAGTTGTCACAGCTCAGTTAATCCCATTTTATTTTTTTTCACTAGACTCAATTATTTTATTTTATATTTTATAAAAACGAATCATCAAGTTGTCACAACTTAGATGAGTTTTAAAACTGCAAGATTAACAAGCTATCACAACTTAGCTAATCCCATTTTATTTTTTCTCAACAAGGCCCAATTGTTTTATTTTATATATATATATTTTTTAAAAAAAATAAATCATCAAGTTGTCGCAACTTAGATAATTTTAAAAGTTTCAGGATTAATAAGCTGTCGCGGCTCAGCTAATCCTATATTAGAAATCTAAAGGAACTCAAAATGTCTTCCTTCATTTTATTTTATTTAAATTATTTTTAACCTTTTTATTTATTTAATATTTTTTTAAAATAAACAAGCTTCATCTTTTTTTTATTCTTTTTTTTATTTTATTTTTAAGAAAAACTAACCTACTTTAAAAGTCAATCTAAACTACATATAATTAGAGATAACCTAGCCCATTTCACTAATCTGATCAAAGTTCTAAGCCTAAACCCATCAAGGTGGTCTGGGCCATTTAAATTGGTCAAAGTGCATCCTCATGGAGCTATGGATTTGTTGGAGGAGAGTTCTGGAAGAGAGTTCAAGGTGAATGACCAAAGGGTAAAGCAATATTGGGGTGAGCCCTATGAAAGAATGAAGGCCACCATTCATCTTTCAGATCCTTAGCCACCAGTGTGGAGCTAGGCTGAGGACATTAAACCAAGCGCTATTGGGAGGCAACCCAACTTTATATCCTTTACATTGTCTTTTAAAGTTCAGTTAAAATAGGTTAGTTTAGTTTAGTTTAATAAATATATAAATGTTGCTAACATATGTTACAGACTAGAGCATTCTAAGCTCAAGGTTGTCCTGGACAGGGTGGTGTGTGGTCACATCAGGCCCAGTTAACAGTGTATTGGTGGTAGCAGTTGGGCAAACGCAAGAGCCCACGTTCAACTGTATTATTTTTTTAGTTTTTCAAGTTCAAGAGTTGAAGAGTTAGTGAACAAGGAAGGGTTGCAGAAATCGTGGGAATGTAAATTGCCTTCACCCACTCACTTAATGCCACCTTTTTCTCCACCATTCACCTTCATCCTCAACCTCTCACCTCAACCTCCCTTTCTCTCTATTAAAGCCACTGTCTTCTCTACCTTAGCCCCACATACAACCCCACTCACACGTTCTGTCTCACCTGTCTCTTTCTATCACCATCAACCCACTCCTCTTTTATACTATTCCAAATACCATGGGTAAAGCACAAGCTCAGTCTTCCAAAAAGTCCATCTTTTCCAGTTCATCCTCTTCTGGTGAGGAGACCAATTTGCATTTTGTGGATAAGGAAGGGAGACTAAAGTTCGAGAGGGAAATCAAGAAGCGAAACTTCTATTTGGAGAAGGGTTTCTTCACTCTGGACTCCCCTCATTATGGGCTCACTGAGGATGTTGCTGAGCTCATAGACAATCACAACTGGAAGAAGTTCGTGACTCACCCGAGAGAGCCCATAATCCCTTTTGTGCGCGAGTTTTATGCCAATCTGACAGCACCACAGCAAAAATATATCATAGTGAGGGATTCAAAGGTGTCGTTCTCTGGTGCCACGTTGAACAGAAGGTGGGGCTTGAACAATGTTGAAGATGAATACTTGACTTTGTTGAAAAATGCTGAAGAAATAGAGCTGAATGACATGATGAGGGAAGTCACGGTGGAAGGGGCAAACTAGATTCAGACAAATGAGAGTTGGAAAATAGCCAGGCCTGATCTCACCCCCTTGGCCAAAGTTTGGTATCATGTCATCAGAACTAAGATTCTCCCCACTGCGCACTTAGAAACAGTAAACAAGGAGAGGTTAGTCCTCTTATATTGCATTCTGAAGAAGAAGAATGTGGATGTAGGACAACTGATTGAGAGGAAAATTATTGCTTGCGCATTCAAGAAGAAAGGATTGTTGTTTTTCCCCTCTTTAATCACCTCTTTATGTTTGAGATGTGGAATAAAGGCCTTGTCTGAAGATGAAATTATGAACAACAAGGGGGCCATAGATTTGCTGGCTATCAAACGTTTTGGGGCATCAACATCAAAGGTGCAAGGCTCAGTTCCTCTATCTGGGCAGAAGGAACACCTGGATGATGTGAACACAAAGGTGGACCAATGCTACAGCATAGTTTGAAGCAGCAACAACTCTTCTGGAAATTTTCCAAAGAGCAACATTTGTGCATGCAAAGGACCCTTGGAATCAACAAGCTAAGACAAGGTAGCTACCCTCCCTTGTTTCTTGAAGAGATCTTTGAACCATTCCAGTACTCTCTCCCTAAACCTATGAAGCAAACCAACCCTGCAAAGGAACCTGCACCTGCTAACCCTCTTGCACCAGAACAAGACCCTGCAATCTCTCCTGTGAATCCTACTGCTAGTGAGCACTCAGTGAATAACGATGAAGTTAGTTCTGACTGGACAACACCACCACCACCCAGAGATCCAACACCACCTCCAACTCAACCAAGCCGGTCCAAGAGAGGAAAAGAAAAGATGGTTGATGAAGCACCAGAAGACCCTCATCCACCAAAGAAGGGCAGAATCAAGCACAGAGCTCCTCTCAGGATTAGAAAACAATTAAGAATTGATGTAAATGCTAAGGAGACTCCCACTGCACCCAGTGAGGACTCTGAAGATAACATGCCTATTATAGGAAGAGTTGGGAAACTTAATTCCTTCACAGTCTCTAAGGCTCAACCAAGATCTGGTGGAGGGGAGGAGGAGGATGAAGCTGAAAAAGAAAGAAGTGCTGAGTTGGCCATTACCAAGGAAATTCCAACAACAAACAAGCCAACAATGACGCAGATAGCCAGATCTAGCAGCAGAAGGAGCAGTGCAAGATTGGCTCAGCCTTGAGCAAGAAGAAACACCCAAGGTGTTGCAGCATCAGATGACCAAGATTTCCCTTGATCCTTCTTTAGTTTGTTTTAATTTGTTTTAGTTGTTTTAATTTCTATTTTTTTTAGAATTGTAGTATTGTCTGCCCCCACTGTTTAAATATAGTAGGCTTAATGACCAGTGGGGGCCCTTTTGATTTATTCAAAAAAAATATGTTAATGAAAGAATAGTGTTTGCTGTCCATGTGCATCTGATGAAGACAAGTTTTACTTTACTGCATGTAAAATACAGTAATACCTTGAATTAATCATTTCTCACCACACAATCCCTAGCTCAAAATGGACTTAGAAGAAGGACTTCTTTCAAAAGTCACCAATCAATAGGGGGAATTGGGTTGCAAATACTCTTGTCCAAGGAAGAAAGAGTGAGGTCTAAATTAGATTTCAACCTAAGTATGGGGGTAAGTGAGACTGAATGTGGTGTCGTAGTACTTTACTGCATTAATCCTGTGAGCTTTTGGGCTTCAACAAATTTTGTTCATTATGCATTCCATTCATATGTTTTCTCTGCAGAACTTGACTTCTTTATGTGATTGATTGCACATTTCATTGTTGCACACAAACTGATTTGAGGCGTTGTTCTTGTTTTAAATACTGAGACTTAAATGCCCAACCCTCAAGTATTACCATTTGTGAACCCCTTTGAGCCTAAGACTTTCTTGTTAGTAATAAGTCACATTACAAGCTCAAATTCCCTGAAAAACAATGTACTACCCTGTTTAGGTGGAGTTTAGGACTGTGTCAAAAGAGTTACCTAATTATAGGTCCTGACCACAATGGTTGAGGACAACCAACAGTATAAGTTTGGGGGTGGGGTGCCTATGCAATAAAAAAGGAGGAATAAGCAAATTATCAAAGGATTTTCTTAAAAAAAAAATAAAAAAACAAAAAACTGAACTTCTCCCTTGTTACCAGAAAATGTGGGTAAAAATACAGAAATGTCTAAGTTTGGGGGTGGGTAATTTTGACAAAGATCTTGAATTCCACCTAAGTTAGCTACCTTCTAAAAATTCCACACCCCGAACCTTAGCCTCATTACAACCCATTAAAGTCCTCTTGTTGTGTGCAATTTGTGTATGTGTTTTTGATTGATAGAAATTTTTCAAGCATATGATAGAGTTGCATGTAAATAATGATTGAGTGAAACATCAACACATAACATAAAGTAGAGTGAATTGAGCGATATGACAAACCCAATAATGTGTTTAGCTCCTGTTCTTAGGAAGATAATCTGGTGAGTCTTCACCCTTACATCCAAAGGATATTTGGAAAATGCACCTAAGACTCTGTTGAGTGGTGGTTTAGTTGGAGTTCCTTGGTAAAACTGAGTTGAGAGCTTAGGGAAATCACACACACTATGGAAAGTGATTAAGAAAATGGTATGTTGTGTTGAGCATAATTCTGAAAATTGCATCTGAGGATTGTCATGGACTTTGCTTATACTATTCTGATTTTGTTTTGTTAATGCTTGTTGAATGTCATTACTTGAGGACAAGCAATGGTTCAAGTTTGGGGGTGTGATAACTCTTAGAAATAAGAGTTATTACTATCCTTTTAGCTTAATTATTGTTCTTGTTTTGATCAATTTTGGAGAAGAACTTCAAGTTTTGTTTGATTAAGTAAATATCTGTGTTAATCTGTTTAATTGTGAAAAGCTGTAAATTCTGATCTGTTATTCTTGAAGGTTTGATTTAGTTTTGAACAGGTTTTAAATGTGTAATTGCTGAAGGAATTACTCTGGGATATTTTGGAATGCTGCAGCTTTAGGGGAGCGAATCACTATAAGATAAAATCATTTCCAGCTCAACTCTTGCCCACTAGAAGACAAAATACCTGTTGCACTGTACTTAAAAGGAAGAGAGAGAATACAATGCAGTTGCTGTGTGTACTTGGGAATTGGGCCAAGGAATATTTTAGTATTTGAATTTGTAAAAGCCCAAAAAGTGAGGCATGAGAGGGAGTGTAACCCTATTTTGGGAGCTAGTACAAATAGTGAGTGTGACCTTGCTTTTAAAGGGGGAGAGCTTTTGGGTACTGTGTAGAGCCGTCAGCTCCTGGTTCTATCTGTAATTTCAATTGTTACGTATCATGTCTTTTGTTTTCCATTTCCTTTGCTTACTTTGTTTTCAAGCTCATTATGAGCTAAATTCCATTAGTTAGGATTCTATGAATTTGTAATTGTACTGAAAGGTAATTAAATGTTATGGATGTTATTCATTTTCTTCTTTTCTGCTTTAATGTTTAATTTCGATTTAGCCTGATCAACTAATCTGAATTATCAACTAATTTCGTTTGGAAAAACCAAGTTAGTGGACTTGATTAGAAGATAAAGATAGAACAATTAATTAAAAAATTAATCGTGTTGAATGAGTTAGGAATAGCCTTCAAGTCTTTAAGTAGCTGGACGTGCTTCTTTGACAACTGAGGGAAATTAATTTGAACTTAGGAATAAGAAGCTTTTAATGAACTCAGTTTTTACTGCTGGAAAGCAAAAATTTATTTCCTGGACTAAATGTTGTAGCATCCTGAAGCATGCGTTACCCTGAAGTTAAGAATTACAAAGGATTAGAATTCTAGCTATTTCCATTTCTGTTTTAAAACACTCATTTATAGTTTTTATTAATTTTTTGCATTTATTACTTTCTGCTCTGATACTTCATTACTCCATTTACTTTACATGCTTAAAATTTTTTCTTTATTTTATTACGTTAAATAGGAAAGGTTAAATTTAGAATTTGTATTCAATCCAATTAAATCCTCGTGGGAATGATCTTTACTCACTTTATTACTTGTTTAATTGTGTACACTTACACATCTTTTAACAAATTCCAACACTAGTCTCAGAGAGAAGAATGAAAACCAGCCAAAGGTGGGGGGGCTGCTTCCGGTGGTGTTGCGCGTTCCGGTGGCGTTGGTGGAGTGCGGCGATTCACGGTGAGCCGGAGACTCGGTACTGCATGGAACAGAAGTGGGTCGCGTTGGCAACGTCGACTGGGACAACTGGGCTGGAGCTGTGGAGTCAGATTTGGGCAGGATCTGGTTCGCGACAACAAATCCGAGCATGTGGCAGGCAGTTTTCTGGTTCGGGTGACGCAGTTATAAGGCCCTAGTTCTGTACTAGCCAGTGGCCGACAATGCTGCTGGACGCAGGATGCGGCGAGAAGGACGAAGCTCGGAGCTTGTGGTGGCTTCGTTGGAGGTTCCAACTCGATCGGCAGCCTCGCAGTGGGTCTAGACGGTGCTCCAGTGAGTGTGAACGGCGATCTGAAGTGGATATCTCGGAGGGGTGGCTAGCGTGGTAGTTTTGGGTGGTTAGGGTGAAACTTGGTGGTGGTTTGTTATGGTTTGGTGTTTATGGTGATGGAAGAGAGGTAAGGGTGGTGTGATGGAAGCCGTGGGATCCGGGTTGTTTGAGATGAAATGGGTGGTTTTAGGTTGAAGGCTATGGAGGTTGGAGTTAAAGGTGGGTTGCTTTGAAAGGTGGTTGGTTATGGTGAGGGGTGGTGAAGATGAGGGTAGCTAAGCATGGTTGAGAGTGAATGAGTGTTGGTGATAATAGTGAAATGTGGTAGATATGAAGATGGGTGATCTGTGTTGTGGAGGTTGCTCCCTTAGGTTTACTACATGAGAAGAAAAAAATATGGGTGTTGAGGTGTGGGAGGATTTTTTTTGGTTGGCTGTCTCCTCTTTAACCATCGAAAAAAACCTTCTTTTTTATCAGCCTTGCTCCACTCTTATAAACCAGAGGAAAAGTTGTCTCCAGGTTGAACAGGGTCGAGGCTGTATGGTCTTTTTCTCACTCCATTTTTGGCTTTCAAGCTCACTTTCTTTTTTTCTTTGCCGCTGCTACTTTCCTTTTTCTGTGTTTTGTCTATTTGCTCTTTTATTCATGGCCTGCAAGTGTTGCAGGAGGTGTAGCATGCATTGTGTAGGAGGCAGCAGCTCCTTTACCATGTTGGTGCTTTATTTTAAAAATTTGTAACTCCACATCTTTCTTTTCCTTCTGCAATGACCAAAAGGCAATGTCTTTGTCTTTTCCTTATAGGTTTGGCTACAACGTAAACTTCTTGTTTTTTTAAAAAAAAAATCAGATTTCCTCTTTTTATTAAAAGCTTTATTTATTTGGATTTTTTGACTCTTTTTTTTTTAAAAAAAATAAAGGTCCAGACAAAATTAGGTTTTCACAGTTCTTTTTTTTTATCAAGATCGTACGAGTTTAAATAAACTCTAACAAAATTGGTAACTGTTGATTCTACCAGTAAATTTATGAGCTTGAATTTATATATGGTTTTGTCCTCAAAATGCAAAGTTTTGGTAAATCTTCTTGAGTACTTGAGTTGCCTATGCTATATGCATTGAGTTTATGAAGGTAATTTTATACAACTCTTATATTCTTATATCAAATAGTATATACACCTCTTTTCACACCTCATCTAATACCATTCATTATACATAATTTTTCTTATCACTTTCTCTCACTCAATCACATTCCTTAAAAAGAGTGTAAATAGTACCTACACCCCTTTTAAGGATATAGGATGATCTTTATTCAATTTTGTATTATCATTATTATTTTTGTTCTGTTTAGTTAAATTACAAAATAATGTAATTGTTGAGTTAAATATAGTATTACAATTAGGTCAAATATTAATTTATGTATTTACTTTATTTCTCTTGTTTACCTTGATATAGAGTTGAAATGGTCAATATTAATTATTAATATATTATTTAATTATGTTTGGTTATTAACATATGTTTTTTAAACTATTTTTTAAGTATGTAAACTCTTACAAATATAAAAGAAGAGCCTATGATTTGAATTTACTAAGATTTCATAAGTTTATTTAAACTCTTGATTTTAACAATCTTAGAGTTATTGCTAGTCACAAAAGTGGGGAAAAAAAAAACATGGACAGTTAACGATACACTTACTATGGGAACACTTGGCAAAAAGGGAAGAAGCACATGAAAGACCTCCTAAAATAATCATCACGACGTGAGCGGATAGAGCAATGTTTGAAATTCAATTGTGCAAACAGGAATTCTTTGCCATTGTCTATAAATAGCACATCATGCGACTTGGTTTGGAGCTTGACACTAACACTTCTAACACATATAACAGGAAAACGAGTCCTACAAGTGTTTTACGTTTTGGAAAATTATTTTATATTATTGTTTATCTTCGGTTTGTACTCTTGTAAGTTTTTTACTTTCTTTTCATGAGTGGTGGCTTTTCAACACCTAGAAAGCATGGATACATATACAAAACATAAATACAATACCATATGAATATGTTGATATGGTAAATTTTTAAAAATAATTAAAAGTTATATAAAAAAATATTTAAAAGTATCAAAATATCTAATACGATGTGTATCAGATATCAATACGACAATTATTTTAAAATATTTGTACTACACAAGTCGATACACATTCACATGTACATTTAGACGTTGTGTAAAAATAAAAAATTTACAAAAGAATCCAATTCCTTTTCTTGAATTGAAATCCAAAGTTACACCATCGATGAATTTGGTAAAATTCGACATAAACACAAGGCAATTACACTTTTTTTCCAACTAATTAATCATACACATTTTTTATTGCTTTGTTTTGTTTTGTTAAAATTTCATTGAAATTTATCTATAAAACAGTTTAAAAAAACTAAATATGCCAATTTAGCTACTTAATAAACAAATAACATTTTACTTACGAAAATCATATAGTAACTATATGCTGATTATGCTCACAACTTCCAATTCGTGAGCCAAAATATTTTATCAAGCTTAAGTGACTACGTTGGAAAGGGCCTCCAAAGCATCTATTACCTAGAACATGTCAAACCACTAAAAGAATCTAAACAAAACCTCTTAGAACCAATAAATGTATTTGCCTATTTCGTAAGAAAAACCTCACATTAAACAACAAAGAAACCGACTTTGTTTTCTCCCTAGAAAAAAGGCAATGCATTGGGGCGCTTAAGCGTTTAAACGCTTTTGTCCCCAAGCATTGATTTCATCAAAATCTAAAATTAAAAGCCTGTGAAAATAATAATCAATTTTTATATTAATAAATTAATAATAAAGAGATGTTAAATGGTCGTGCGTTCTATCAACCTGATATTTGTTATTCTGATTCTTTAGCAACTATCAACCTGATGAATGATCATGTGCCTTTCTTCCACAAGTATGCTTCTTTAATTCATGATATTCGAAACAAGTTTAATTAATATTAGTCTTACACTCTGAATCACACTCTTAGAGAAGGAAATTAATGTACTAATTTTCTGGTCAAGTTGGATGCTTCTCAAGATGAGCATTGGATAGTTATGGATAATCTTCCTCATGAAATTGGTAACATGTTGTTAGCTGATTCTATGGGTGTAGCTTTCCTTAAACTCTAATCTTTTGCTATTTTTGTTTTTTTTTTTGTTTTCGTCTGTATACCAAAAAAAAAAATGCTCGTGCATTCCTTAACATTTAAGGGGGAAAAAATCTCAACTTAGGGTAGCAATAATCCATAAACATAAGCATAAACACTTCACACTCCTTACACTTTTAGTTAAAAGTGTAGGTCATTTTATTGGGATAAAGTTAATAAGTTGTTAATTAGGAAATTAGTTTAAAAAATTATCATTTATCTTCCTAAAATCTCATAAAACTTTTTTTGTATCACTAAACCTTCTTAAACTTTTGATTAAAAGTAAAAATATTAACTTTAACATTCTTAAACCCTAAAAAAAAAAAAGAGCTAATAGCTACAATTTTAATCGTGACTAAATTAAAAACACATGCATCATAGTTATCGCATAAGTTTTTTATATTCACACATCTAAATTCATAATATTATATATTGTCTATGAGTCAGAAATAACAAAAGACTTTGTAAGTAAGTAATAACAAATTCTGACTCTATTATTTCACAGCTGTAACATAAGTCTTACATGTCCTACTTGTAAATAATGATGAAACAGGATCTATTATTATTTTATAATGCCACCTTTTCATTATTGACAATACCAAAGTGGATTTTAATTGCAAAAACAGTGGTAAAATATAATTTACAATTTAACAATGATTTTAGGCTAATTAACTACAACTTTAATTGTGACTATTTTTCTTTTATTACTTAGGGTCGTTAAAATTAATGAAATTTAATATTTTCATTTTAAATCAAAAGTTTACGAAGGTTTAGTGAAAAAAAAAAGAGGGGATTGTGTGATAAGTGTGATGAAAGTTTATGTGACTTGGCATACGATTTGATAAAAGAGAGTGTAATTATGGTAGGTGCCACGGAAATCAGTGAACTCTCCTAAGCACATTTTCATATTGCAGCATTATAGGTGGTGTTTAGTTTTTTATTTTATTTTTTTATTTCCAGTTAATTTGTTTTTACTTTTAATTATTAAAATATCATCTTCTTTTTTTTTTACATTCATGATTTTGTGAAATAAATGGTAAAACCAACAAAATGTTAAAAAAAAACAAGGTAACACTTTTATTTTATAATTAAAAGCGAAAACATATCAAATAAAAATAAAAAAAACAATAAATGCATGTTCTTAAAAGTATTTCCACTACATAAATTTTAAGTCATTAATTTAAAATTTGTAATAATAATTTATATTATAATACGCATTTATTGTGTCGAAAAACATGTAATATTTTTCCTTTTGAATGATCATTCATCAACATCAAGTTAGAAGAAATTTTAGTATGTTCTCAAAGCACTATTAATGCAAGTTCTATGAAAGGTTTTTATCATTAATTTTAAACAAGTTTGCACAAAATTTTAGCCATTAATTTAAAATTAATGATAAAGTTCTACTCTGATTATGCTATACGAAGATGTAATAATTTCTCTCAAATTAGTGTGTACATGTTGATATTTTGCCATACCATAATACATAATCTCTCAGCTCATGTCTTGACTCTTTTTTTTTTTTTTCCATCTCGTCATTTTTTTTCTTATTTGACTACAACGTCTCAAATTCAATATCATTCTTTTCTGACATTTATCCATTTCACTATGTTATAATTTACCGTAGTTGAAGTCAGGAACCTCACCGCTAAACCTCTATTTGCATGATGCAAGGTAGTGCGAGCTCAATTTTATGCAACAGGAATATATATAAAGTGGGAGCATATTTGGTGTGAGTAATAAATTTTAATCATTAAATTTTATATAAATAATTAAAATTAAAATATAAATATATATAATATTTTTAAATAATCATATGATATTTAAGTAACTTTAAATCTTAATTATTTATATATGATTGTATAATTAAAATTTACTTCTTTTACATTTTCACAATAAAAATTATTCTCACTAAATATATCTCCATACATATATGATTCAGTTTAATGTCTAAATATGACCTTACAATTCACAAAAATTTTAAGCCAACCAAACATATAATACTATGAAACAAAACCAGATTGAGTTTTGCACTTGGCTATAACATACAACAATTTGCGAATGAAAGACGTGATGATTGTCATATAAAAATAATATACTATTTTAAAAATAAGATTTCGCAGTTCTATGCTTAAAAATTAGAAGTTTGTGTAATAATACTCTCCCAATAATATGTGGCTATATGTTTAGATTAAAATACACTAATTTTTTGTAAACAATTTAAAATATAAATTAAAATATTAAAAACCTAACATGATTAGACGAAGTTAGTGTTGAAAAAAAATTATAAAAATCTTCGCCTTACTTATAAATTCGTAATATTAATTAATGAGTTGTAATAAAAAAACCATAAGGTTTAAACATATAAATTCTTTACAAAATAAATTATAAATAGAATTAAATTAAAGACTGTGCTAACTAATTTAGTTGCTAAAGTTACTTACAAGTATTGTAAGGACTTGAAATTAGATTCTACTTTCACTCTTTTAAATTAACATAAGCAAAGTTCAAAATAGCCATTCTCCCTTCTGGTGTGTAATATGTGCTCCTGAGATGAGTAAGTCAATTATGAATTAAAATATATAGAATTTAGGGGATCTCTTATTTACATAAAAAAAAAAAATTTAAACCTACCATCTTTCTACATCAAACCAAACCGATTAATTTAATTCGGTCTTAATGGGTTTGACCGGTTTGGTTGAGTCTTTGCTATCAGTAGACGCAATTAAAGGTCCTCTAATCTCCTTCACCGGTCGTCCTTTCCGTCCCCACCCAAAGAGAAATTAAGTTAAATTGTTTTTCTGGGGTCAAAGTCCAAAAGTCATTAAATCCAATGAGAGTGATTGGATCTACCTTCAGTCAACGCTAAACAATGCTGAACCTCCATGTCCGATGATGGATATTTACTTACTTTGCAATCCCAAGCATAGCATTTAGCATTAAGCAATAGCATAGCATCATGATCTTTCACGACCAGCGAAAGTTCCCCCCAAATTCGACCCCAACGGATATCCAACCCATCGTTCTAAAATCGCTTTCAATCACACGAAATTACCCGGACACCCTCCTTCCCATCGATATCAATTCAGCCACAGAAGAGACACCCAAGTGCAAAAACGTCATTTAACATGTCTAACCTCTCATCATGGCCATGGGCCTGGCCCAAAGAAAAAGAGGAGGGGTTTTCCCCTCACCCAACGGACACAACCTTCCCCACCCCCCCCCAATCACTACCTGTGCATAAGTGCGCACGTTAGCTGTCTCCTCTTACAATCATGTCCTCTCTCGCCACTTCACCAGAGTGAAAAAAAAAAAAAAACTTAAAATCCAAAGGGCACAGCACAGCACACACAACACAATTCATTGAATTCAATAATAAACGGGAAGGAAAAGGAAGGAATCTAAACCAAACCAAACCAAAACCATGTATTTATTAAAATGGCATAAGTTATAGTTACTAGTTAGCGTCAGCTTAACCTATGAGGAAATGGGAATGGAAACGGAAGGAAGGTGAGAAAATGGCCACACACTCACACAAACCACAAACACAAACACAAACACAAACACAAACACAAACACAAACACACACACACACACACACACACACACACTGCTATGCTATGTACTGAACAAATTTACTGAATGAGCAGTGCCTTAAATGGATCTGTGTGCCCAGTGGGTAGTGGTTCAGCTCTTTATAGCCTGCCACAAACAACTGTACCTCACTCCTCTTTCCCATCTATCACACCCTTCTCACTCTCTTCTGATCTAAAACACTAAAACCTTTTATTTTATCCCATTATTCTATCAAAACGGTTGCGTTTTGTTTGTCCGATCAGAATCCAAATCCACTCATCGCGAATCGAAGCTCTTCACTATTCACTCTTCACTGCTTCTCACTCTCGATCATGCGTTGTTGTCGTTGTGGTTCTTCTTCTTGTTATTCTTGCGTGCTGGTCTGAGTGAAAGATGAATCCTCTGTGCTGCATTGCTCCGGTTTCGATCGATCGGGACCGGGCGAACCCTGTGGTGGCGAAATCGCCCGGTCAGTGTCAGCTAGGGCTCGATTCATCCATCAGAACGGTTCATTATGCTTCCAAATCGAGTTTATCGACTCAGGATTCCTCGCTCGGTCCGGATTCCGTCAAGGGTTCGAATCACGACGATGAAGACGCGGCGGAGCCTCGAGATTCGAAGGTGTTCAGTAGTAGCGGCGGCGCCGGTGTCGCCGGCAGCGTGGCCGGGATTCTGTACAAATGGGTGAATTACGGGAAGGGATGGAGGTCGAGGTGGTTCGTGCTCGAAGACGGTGTGCTTTCGTATTACAAGATTCATGGACCGGACAAGATCTTGATGAGTCCTGCGAAGGATAGGAGCGTAAGGGTGATCGGTGAGGAATCGTCGAAGTATATGAAGAAGGCGAATTGGAACCTGAATCGAGGAGGAGGCACCATCACCAAGCAATGCAAGCCCTTCGGTGAGATACACTTGAAGGTTTGTTCTTCATGTTATCAGATGCTGACAAAGTTTTGTGTTTAGCGCACTCTTACTGTAATCCTTGTTATTGTTCTGTAAGCGTGAGGTCGTGATGCACTCCTTTTTCTGCTCCAATCGCACGCACTATAATATTCAAATGCCTTTTATCATAGCATAGTTACTCTACAAATTTCCTGCTATTTTGTGAATCATGCAAACGTAGTGATGCGCATAGAATTTTTTTTTTCCTTGTTTTAAATAAAATTTATATGATTTTATGAGTTTTCTCTCAAACTTGATCCAAGTTTAAATCATGCTTTAGTTATATGCCTGAAGTGAAGTTTTCTGAATTTTTCCATGTTAGCCAGAAAATTTGCAAGAAGGGGGCAATGGGTGAACGGTTATGTTGTGAGGTCAGAGAATTAGGACATTAATTGCTGGTATGCCGAATAACGCATGGGTATTGAACAAACATCTGTAACTGACGCGCACACATTAATTTTGCATTTGCTTGTAAACGTGCATCCACTTTGAAATATGTTTAAAATATGTGTTCTCTATGGTTGGATTATCATGTTTTCTGGTCCAGGGGGACTGGGGTGGGTCCTGGGGGATGCCCACATGGGCCCCACAAGGAGGGGGGAGGGGGTGGAGTGCATTGCTGGGGTTTGAGCCCTGCGCTCTCCTTGCATGTCCCACAGCTCTACCAACTGAGCTGTCTCGAGGAGACTGGATTATCATGTTTCTACCACAACCGTGCAGTGATGTATTTGAAATATTGATTAAACCATCCTTACTTATTTGCTTATATCATTGATGTTTGTGTTAAATTGACTATTGGTTAAATTATATCTGGCAGTTATGTATTTGAAATATTGGGTTCTTCTACTATGTCTTTCATTGGCTGCAGCTGAAATTAACACCTGCAGAAATAGTTGTGGGATTGTGAATTCATCCGTGCACTTGTATAATGGATAAAAATGTACCATGGATGTATGTTTTTTATATCAACTTTCCGTGCTTGTCTCTTCCAGTGAGTGCTAAATCTAAATGAGCCTTGTTCACAGGTTTCTTCAGTTCGTTCCAGCAAATCCGATGATAAGCGGCTTTCCATATTTACTGGGACAAAAACTCTTCACTTGCGGTGTGTATCCAGAGAAGACAGAGCCATGTGGATTGAGGCTCTGCAGTCTGCGAAAGATCTTTTTCCTAGAGCTCTAACAAGTAGCGATCTTGCAACTTCGGAAGATATTGTAGTTTCAACAGAGAAGCTGCGATCACGATTGTCACAGGAAGGCATAAGTGAAGCAGTTATTAGTGACTGTGAGTCTATTATGCTCTCTGAAGTCTCTTATCTTCAAGGCAAGTTGAAGTTTCTTCAGCAGAAACATGTTATGTTGCTGGACACCTTAAAACAACTGGAGGTACCGGTCTTTCCTTTTGAAACACATCTTGTTAAGAAGCTGCAATTTCATTATGGATGGTTATAACATGATAATGATAATCTGGCCGTGGAAGTTTTTTGTATTTGGTTTTTTACTTTTCCCTAGCTCCTCTTATCTGGCTTAAGATAATAAATATCACTGTGGGAATTAATAACCTAATGATGGAAGCATTGGATGTTTACACTTACATGGCTTTCAATTCTACTTTAGCCTTCTTGTGTTTTAGGTAATTCAAAAAGTGCAGAAGGATTTTTAAGATGAATCTTGACATTTTATGATTCTTGGAAGATGTACTTGCCACATAAAGCATAACGCAGGATTAGGATATGTTGTTTAAACCTCCTTCAGTAGTGAAAAGTAATGTTTCTGTCATTGAAATGCCATGGACATGCTCAGCCTTCATGTGGAGTACTTAGATTTTGCATGCTCCTAGGTCAACGAGTGTATTCCTCTTGCTATAATAAAAAGAACACTATTACTCATTATAGTAATGCAAACTAGAAGACTTTTTTCCTCTAGCAGTATGTCACTTTCATCTGTGGCCCTGTTATTGAATGAGTACATACTGTTGGTGTTCTGGAATTTGTCATGGAATTTATTCAATTTACATCCCATTTTTCTCCTATATATATGCTGTCAGTGCCATGTTAAATGATGAAATTCTTACTAGTCAAGAGTTTGATTTTTCTCTTAAAAATACTTAATGCAGACGGAGAAAATAGAGTTGGAAACTACTGTAGTGGATGAAACAAAGGAACGTGAGTCATATTGTGGACAAGCGAATAGAAGGTTTAGCGGTGAGTATGCTGTTAACCTTGCTCTGACATGTCTTTTGCCTTGAATTACCATTAAAATCTGTACTTGAAAAGAAGTCAGTATGAATTCCATTTTGGATGGTTATGCGTTTAGTCTGGTCATATATTTTAAATTCAAGTCAAATTTATCAACATAAATGCTATTCTGAGATTGAACAACTACCGGTCAACTGAAAGCATTCTTTGCAATCAAGTAAAACCCATGGTAAATATATTTAAGTTATCGACATCTGGGTAGTTGTATCTGGTATAAAGCATTTAGGAAGTTAGTAAAGTATCTGTATCTTGCTTTACCAACTGGTTGTTTTTAAGTTTCCATGTTGGTAGCAATCTACTTACTCCTTGACCTCCTCATGTCTCAGATTTCTATTCTGTCATGTCGGAGGGCAGTGCTACTGATTCAGTAGCAGATAATGAAAGTCAAGATGGAGCAGATGTTGAAACAGATGACGAAGATGGAACATATTTTGACACGAATGAGTTTTTGTCTTCAGATGCCTTAAGAAGTGCTTCCTATCGAAGTCGGGAAGGTATGGGAAATACCAATATGTACGATAGAGATTATATTATTTTTGATGGTTTGCATGGGTTTGAGGAGATCAAAGATGCAAGTTATCCATATGTCAAAAGAAGGGATAACTTACCAGAGCCAAAAGAGAAAGAGAAGCCCGTTGGCTTGTGGTCAATTATTAAAGACAATATTGGGAAGGATCTTTCTGGAGTTTGTCTCCCTGTTTATTTTAATGAACCACTCTCTTCATTGCAAAAGTGTTTTGAAGACCTGGAGTATTCATACCTGGTTGATAGAGCATTGGAGTGGGGAAAGCAGGTCAGGTCCTCAGCTGTGCTTTCTTTTGTCACAAAGCAGTTTTAAAAGCATGATCTCCTAGTTTCATTTTATCAAGGTAGATAATATGCTTGGTTAAATTTAAGGAAATTGCTGCTTGTAAAGATTTCAACATTTCATATAGCTTGATAATTTGTACTTGATCAACATGTTCTAATATATTGTAGTTGTAATTCATCCATCTATTATTTAGGCCCGTCAAATCTATGCTTTTATTAATTACCAAATTATTCTCCAACACAGTTTCCATATTTTTGTCTGCACTTTTGTTTCTAAAATTCAGTCTCTTTTTTTCTGAATTGCTTTCTAATACTATTATCAAGAGTCACACCAGGTATGTAGATGCTATCCTAGAAGAAACAAAGGAATTTCCCTTACATGTACTATTATACAACAGTTGTATGGCCACTCTACTGTTAGACCACGGACAAAAAAAAATGTTTTTGCTTTGTATTTCTTGTTAGTGTTTTGACTGCTCAAAAATACTAGGTTATAGTATGAGATATAAAGTGATAGATATGTCACTGCATATAGATTCAAAATTGTTCTCATCTGCTATAGAACGGCCAAAATATTAGGAATTAATGGGTTTTGTTTAGGATTTTCTTGGGTAAATTAAGGGTGTAAATTTGTGAATTATGGGGTTACTGTAGGTAGGTAATACTTAGCTTGGTGGCTGTAACCAATAAATACCAAATTGTGATTTTGGGCTCGATGGGGTTTTTGAACAAATTTGAGCTCAATTAATGATATAATAAGATATTTTGAATATTACAACTAGGCCTGTAATCATAATTAAACCAGAATGCTTGAACAATTTGATCCTTGACTTCGGTTTTCTTGATGCCAATGCATCCTGCTTCAAATACTCTCATATTAAAGTGTTACTTACTATACATGTTATTCTACTTTAAAGTAGCTCAATTATGTGGAATAAGGGCTTGTAAGAAGCAAAATGTAGTTTTTGCTTGTGTTGGGTAATCAAAATATAGTTTTTGGGTAACTAATGCACATTAACCATATCCATATGTCATGTAGGCTTGTAACTGCTACTGGGCCTAAAAGAACTTCAGTGAGAAGAAAAAATTACAACATTAGTTACATTTTGCTTGAACTAAGATCTCAGAAATAACTTTACTCTGACACCATGTTCTATACTGATATTAGAGGCTTGAGCAGATGGGGTTCTAGCTAAAGGATAGGCTCTGGTGCTGCTTTTTACAGGACTGTGGTTCCATATAAAGTTTGCTTCTCTAGTGCCTGTTACAATTTAGTTTGATGTAGAATGTGATATCATCCAAGTTTACTATCATAGAAGAAAGTTGAGAAAGGAAAAGGATATTCTGTTTTAAGACTTTAAGTGCGTACTTTATATGCTTTTTGTTTATTGGAATTATTGTTTGAAAATTATATCTTGAATCAGGGTTTTGCATGGTGCAGGGGAATGATTTGATGAGGATTCTAAATATTGCAGCTTTTGCTGTGTCTGGCTATGCATCGACTGAAGGTCGACAGTGCAAACCTTTCAATCCCTTACTTGGGGAGACCTACGAAGCTGACTATCCAGACAAAGGACTTCAGTTTTTTTCTGAAAAGGTAACTGGATTTTTCCCTTAACTTTTCAAGGTTTAAGAAAGTGAGTCAAAACTTAAAGGCAATCACAACAATAAGGAAACTCTTAAATTTATTGTCTCCTTTTTGCCTGTCTCGTTGAATCTGAAAATGGCAGTGATTTTGGTCTATGTTATGCTGCTAATTTTCATCTAACAAGCAAGAGGTTTGCTGCAGGTTAGTCATCATCCAATGATTGTTGCTTGTCACTGTGAGGGAAGAGGATGGAAGTTCTGGGCAGACTCCAATTTGAAAGGAAAATTCTGGGGACGTTCTATTCAGTTAGATCCAGTGGGTGTCCTCACCCTACAGTTTGAGGATGGTGAAACATTTCAGTGGAGCAAGGTCACCACTTCCATATACAATATCATACTAGGTAAAATTTATTGTGACCACTATGGTACCATGCGCATCAAGGGCAGCGGGAACTACTCCTGCAAACTGAAGTTCAAAGAGCAATCTATCATAGACCGAAATCCACATCAGGTAGGATTATGAATACAACTAGGACATAGAGACTGCAGTAAGTGTTTGTTATTTCCATTTGATAGATAAACAAACTTATTTATCTTGAAATATATCATGTTTTCCTTTATTTTATCTTGCCAAAACATCTGTCTTCTTTATCCTTTTTCTTTTTTCTCGTCAAGTTTATCTTTCAACTAAGTTCACTATCAAAATTCTATTTTTAATTAAGTGTCCAATAAAGCAGAATGATTTGGCTCTTCTAAAGTGAAGGGTGCACTTTAGAGAATAAAGTGCGCAATTGTAATTGTTAATGAGAAAATTAATGGGGTAGATTATCACACATGCATGATCTGTTATAAGTTGTCACCCTAAAGTACACAAGTCTAGCATAATTTTCTTGCCTGCTGTACCTTCCAATTCAGTTAGATTTCCTTGGTCAGAATTCATATTCCTTTTATTGCATCAGAGCATGGACGTATTCGTTTAAATTACTTTCTGCCTCTTCTCGTATGTTAGAAACTTAACTACTCAAATGAGCAGCTGGATTGATCAATCTGCTTTTCTTGTTCTGAGTTTTATGACAATAAACTTTTAATTATATATATCAGGTCCATGGGTTTGTTCAAGACAACAGAACTGGAGAGAAGGTAGCAATGTTAATTGGGAAGTGGGATGAAGCAATGTACTATGTCCTGGGGGATCCAACTACAAAGCCAAAAGGTTATGATCCAATGACAGAAGCTGCATTATTGTGGGAAAGAGACGGCTTTGTTACCAAGACAAGATACAACCTCTCTCCTTTTGCTATATCCTTGAATGAAATAATGCCTGGCTTATTAGAGAAGTTGCCTCCAACTGACTCAAGGTTGAGACCAGATCAAAGACATTTAGAAAATGGAGAATACGAGTTGGCAAATGCAGAGAAACTAAGACTTGAACAGTTGCAGAGACAGGTAATTCACCCACAACTGCTCCCGCTTCTTGATCCATTGAATCTAGTGTGTTGGAATATAACAGTTTTTTTCTGTTTATTTTCCTGGTGTGGGTAGCCCTTTTTTTTTTTTTCATAATAGTGGCATGGCATCAAAATATTTACAAGACCTTGTAATTGCATCTAAATTTGTAGTACTAAATTTATTTTTGGCATGATATAGTTTCCATTTGTTTGCAAATGATTCTCCTATAGTTGTGATTTAAAGTCCTTGGATAAATCTTCCTTTTTGCTTGGTTTACTGTCATCAGCAATCTGTTTGGTAGAAGAATCTGGGGGCTTGAGATTTATGCAATGTTGTGCATGCTAAGTTTTTCTTTCTTGAACATGTTTGTAACTTATGCTTGATTCATAATGCAGGCAAGAAAGATACAGGAAAGAGGATGGCAGCCCAGATGGTTTCAGAAGGATGAGGATGGTTCTTACCGATATAAGGGTGGCTATTGGGAAACAAGAGAAAAGAATAATTGGGATGGAATCCCTGATATATTTGGACAGAGTTGTGATTTGCCTTCATGTTCTGAAGAGACTGTATCCTAGTATGCTGCTGAATACTGGTTTTTCTCTTCACAGTCGTCAAACATCTCATGTTTTGTTAAATGTGAATTTGGATGTAGGTTGTAACTTATAGAAAGATTCCCCCAGAAAGTGTTCGCTTCATAAAAAAATTTCTGGCTTTGGGGTTATTCTCATCAATCTCCGCAAGTAATTTATGCTGATGCATATTTGGCCGTTGTAGCAGTCTATTAATTACAGAAAGCTCTCACCGAGTAACGAGTCTCTGTCGTCATCAGTCATTGATTCTGACTTTAGCCAAGAATGGGTGAGAAAGAATTGCAAATCAGCTTATGTTGATTCACAATTTGTCCATGCGCTGATATCTTTAGTTAAAAATGCTCCTTTCCAGTCATTAAGCATAAGAGGATATGGTTATTCTCTAATTCTGATAGATGAGTATCTGTTTTGTCTAACGATGTTACAAATAGCTGTTTATGGTGTAAAAGGATCTGATGATGTAAGCGTTTATGGTGTTAAAAAGATCCGATCGATGTATCTATTTTGGCAAACGAGTTTTAGATATAGCTGTTCTTGTTTCACTTGAGGATTGAAAAGATAAAGATAAACAAATAAGCTACAAATCATAAAAAAGAACGCAAGGACAGATTTGAATAAAAACACAATAGGAAAAGCTAAATTCTAATTTCATCTTAAACTCAGCACATCAATGGTTCGTTTTGCTTTTTGATTCCCCCAAGTGTTGTATTTGACTATTTGTGCTTATCGCATCTTATCGCATTAACATTTAATTTCATGCTGTTAAGTCCAATGTTTTAAAAACTAAATTGATAATTGAACTGCTAAAGCCTCTGAGTCAGTCATGATTTCATTGATTTAATCAATAAAATTTGTGATTAAATTGAATCATAATTTAATTAATTCAATCAATCAATCAAATTTGTGATTAAATCGAGTCATGATTTAATTGATTCAACTAAACGAATTTATAATTAAATCATAATTGAACAAAAAAATATTCAAACTGAATACATAATCAGTCCATTGTCTAATGGGCCGACTCAGTCTGATTTTTATAACATTGGTTAAGTCTGATCGCCTATGCGATTTCTCCAGCTACAATTATGTTGGCATTGAATGGAGAATTGTTATGAGAAACATTATGTCAAATAAAAATGCTCTGGACAAAAGGCTGTAACAAAAATCAATATAATGCGGCTTTAATTTTTAACTGCACGAGAAGATGGTTGTGAGGTTGGAAAAAGAGGCTCAGAAAGGTTCTTTCCAAGAACAAAAAATATCGGCTTATAATGCGACAGCATATCTATTGTTCATCATTTCCATGCTTTCCTCCCTCGGAATTGTTTGCCAGACCGCTGGTGTTTTTTCTTTTTCTCTATCCGAGATCTTGCTACCTTATCTCTCTTTGCAGCCAGAGGCATTTTCTTCTTGTGTTCCTTTTGTCGGTTGCTTAGGCCACCCGTCTGTTCACAAGAAACAATTACACGCCCATTTGATTTGAATGCAATCAGGATCTTTTAAGATAAAATTTCCCTTTCGACTTTCAAAACTTAAAATTCACACATAATTTAGATACTTCATTGCTAATAAAAAAAAATTATGGAATAAATAAATTATTTATGTTTAGGCCAAGTGAGTAGTTCTAGTGTGGCCTTTGTTTGTCGATTTAAATTTTGCCATATATGATATATGCATAAGAAATGTTATGCCTCACTATTACATTTGGACAATCACCTTGGGCCTTCACCATTTGGAGAATTCAAGATATCTCCATGTTTGGTATGAAATTAAAAATCAATTAAAACGTGCATAGGACACCAAAGAATGCAGAGATCTTGGATAAAAGTAAAATTTCATAGCAGTTCAAAGTAAGATTGAAAAAAGCATTGCAAAAATGAGCATCAAACATACCTTTTTCTGTTTTACAGCAGTTCGAGCTTGGTATTTTCCTCTTTCCTCCCTCCCTGCTCTAACCAATGCCAACCTTTCATCCTTGCTTAACTTTTTCCTTACATGAACCTAGGTGCGTGCAGGAATAGGTAAATTTGATGATCGAAAGTGTTTAAAAAATAAATAAAGCAAATCTAGAAATGTAATTCATTTAATCAAAGGCTTGTGTTTTCTCTTTTTGGCATGGATTGCAAATAGAGATCATCTACAAAACAATTTAAACAAGCTAAAGCTACTTACTTCAAGCATAGCAGCATCCACTCGCTTTAAACTTAGTTGATCAGAGGTTGGAACCTTGATTGCTGCTGACTTCACTAGCCCATGTTGAGCCAATGCAATTTTTGCTTCTTTTTCGGCCTATAAATTACCCAAAAGAATTCAACAGACTAAAAGCTACAAATGTTTGAAATTGAATTACCGAATAAGAAATGAACAAACCTTTAGTTCCTTGATCCTCTGGAAGTCCTCGTTAGAAAGAATTCCATCTGTAGATTCTGGTAGAGAATGTCCCATTGTTGTCCCTGCCAATTTCTTCAAAGCCCGGAGACTTGTATCAGCAGCTATAAGTTGACCATTAAAATCGGTAAACTTCCTTTTTTTTGCTGAGTCTTTCGTTTTACTTTTTGTACCCACACTTTCATCATCACTAAAAGTATGCAGATCCTCATCTTCTTCATGTTCTGAAACCTCATTATCATCTTCATCAGCCTGTTCACTGTCCTCAAGGTGACCCTTATCTTCAATATCATCATCAGCATCACTAACACCAGTTTCATAATCAGAACTTCTCTCATCTTCATCTTCATCTTCTGATCCAACATCATTATCTTTGGCTTCATTGTCATCACTTCCGATATTATCACTGCATAGTTGGTTCTCATCATCATCATCATCATCGATACTCATCTGATCATTTTCCTGGTCATTGTCAGAGCCACTGAATAGAGAGTCATCAGAATCACCACTCTCCTGCTCGTCATCATTGTCAATATTCTGCAACAACTCAGCACCAGGAACATCAGTCGCAACATTGACTTCTCCATAGGCCTTTGGTCTTACCTTAGGGTCAATAGGCCGCCCACGGTCCTTCTTAACTAGCAGTGAAGGGCAAACCTGCAAATGAACAACATTAATCAGATGTTGTGGACAATGGGTATGAGTGTGCTAAGCACACACCCACTCACAATGGAGCCAGGGTAAACCACCTCTCTGAATAAGGCAATCAGAGATCGAGCTGCTACTGAAACTGCCTTCTCATGTGATTTCTTATATAGGGCAAGGTCTTGTAGTAAGTCTTCATTCATTAACTACATTCCAGAATCAAAAGATCAAAATAGCACAAAGGAAAGGGTTTAGAAACTTAAGAAAGGTACAGTATATTGGTAATAAAAAATGAGGAAGGGAAGTTGTCCCATTCTAAGGTTGGGGCATGCCACAAGCCTCCTAAACAAGGTACTTACAAATGACCTAATAAATGAAGGATCACCAGTAGGAATCAAACCCAAGACCTTTTTGTCACTGTTGTTCGATCCTACTAGTTAAGTCAATCCTCATTGGAGACACAGGATATATTTTGTCAAAACATAAATCAGTAAAATGCAGATATTTTCAAAGGCAGAGGAGATTGCAGTAGTTACCAACGGCATCCGCATGCATATCTCCCTGACCGAATTTAGTCCAACAGTGATGGCCTAAAAATATCAACCAAACTCATCAACATATCAAAGTTGAGTGCCCCAATCAAAGATATAAAAATATATAGCAATATCAAAAGTTAAGCAGACCAAAAAAAAAAAAATACCTCTGGACGTGAGCGGTCATGTACAAATTGATTTACTATTTGTTTGAACAAGGGCTCAACTGCATCAGGAGGAACCTGCATCCGAATAACAGCTTGAATGAGATAGGATACAAAGAAAAACATAAGAGAACAGCATATTATAAATCTATTAAAGAATCAAATTTTGAAGGAAAAATCTATTAATTATAAAAACAAATCTGATGAAGAAAAATCACAAGTATACTATACCATATCATGGCAAGCCTGAACCACTGCTGCAAGCAAATTTATAACATCACGTTGATGAGGCTGATAGAATAATGCATATATCACAATGGTCACACTTCAGTTATATACAGAATATCAAATTTCACCAAATTTATCAAATAAGATACCTGAATATATTTCTGAAGAAAAGGATAAAAGTTTAACAAAATTAACTGGTGAAGTCCAACTGTTCGAGCAATCAATTTCAACATCATCATCTTAACCTAAAATACACGGTAATTGTAGAAACCAGTAAACATGTAACCTTGAATAACCATGAGAAGATACAAAAAGGAATCACAAGTCTTCCTTTACAACATTATAGGAATGCTTATGTGATTTTAATTAGAGTATGCACCTCAAATCGTTCATTACAATTCTGAAGACGCGAGAACAGCTTCTCAGCAAAACCCTGCAGACCATATGGGATTGGGATGTTGTTGATCCAATAAAACAAAATCCAAATACAAAATGCATCTACAGTGATTATACAAAAATTTACAAACCTGTGCATCTTTCAGATGGTTAAGCGGTGAATAATAACTGTTATTGCTTCTTTCAGATGACATGCGTTGCTGCCTTTTCATGCTGCGCATGGCACGTTGCAGTTTTGCTTTCTTTTTCTTTTTGCTAGCTGTTGTACCTTGATGGTTTGCCTGAAATTTTGTAAGAATGACCAACAATTATTGACAACTTTGTGCAAACTTCAACAGGAATTATCAGAAACATGTTTCAACGCTCCTAACATCCTTCTCACAATAATGCATGCAAGTACAGAGGTACTTCAGAAAATCAATGCCAACATCTTCATATCAACTTACATATACAGTTTTCTCGCAGAGTTTGGAAATTATATAATATGAAAGCCACTGATTGAAAAAAAAAACAATGCACCATTAATTCAACCATTATCATTCAACCTCACCTTATAAATTGTCTGCTTACTAAGGATAACTTGAGGTGAATCGGTTGATTCATCATCACTATTTGAATCATCACTATCTTCATCGTTTTCAATCTTCTCATAATCAAGCAGAAACGATAAAGCTGCTATCATGATCCTGAGAGACACAAATATAAATACAAAATTGTAATATTTAGGCCTAAGATAAAATTTTAAAACATTCACCCAACCAAAAAGAAAAAGGATACCTCGATGCTGGATGGAAAGAAGCAGTGCAAATTGCATTTGCTGTTCTCTCATCAAACCACACTTTCCTCCGGTGAAGCTCGCATAGAGTCACAAGTGCTCTCTTGGCCCGCGCTTCATCCTCTTGCTATTCAAAAACACAAATTCATTCAATTCACCGGTTAGAAGAAAGAATTATGTTCCTAATATACTATATAAACTCAGGTTCATGGTGAACCCAATAAATCACAATATATGCACCTTTGAATTTTGTAATATGCACATATCTATAATTTTAAATTGTTTAAAAATGATGGACATATTGCCATGTATACGATTTACCATAAACCCGAGTCAATATTAACATTTAACACTACTCTACAAGAAATCCAATAATATAAGAAACCACAGATATAGAAAATTTACAACCTGTAGCATTGCGAATAAGACATTCTGAAGTGCTCGGTTCTTCGCTTCGTTCTTGTGGTTTTGATTCATGCGCCTTATGCTGTGAACAACGTGATCAAACGCCAACTGCTTCAGCGTCCTGTCACCTAGGGTTTGAAGCTCCATGAACAACGGCAGCGTTTCACCAATATCAACAATCTGCACAATTCACACCAAAATCACTACACTTCCCTCTTATTTTCACAAACAAAATCAAATTCAAATGCAAAACCTTTCGATTAACGAGGAGGATGAGAGCTTGCGCGAGGTGGCAGCGAAGCCCCGAAAGAAGAGTACGCGCGGCGCGTCGGAGTAAATCGGCGAGTTTGTTAGGGAAATCGGCGAGGTGGTTGGGGTAGAAGGGGGTAACGTGTGCGAGGAACATGGCTCTGTCGCCGAGGTCTTTAGCGACGGTTGGGTCGCTGCCGATGCCGGTGATGGAGGTGAAGTTCATGGCGGCTTGTTGGTGAAAGAGTTCGAGGGAAGAGTTGAATTGGCTGTGGAGAAGGAGTAGCTCCGATTCGTAGCCTTCCGGGTCGCACTTCATTTTGGATTGAAGTGATGGGAGGCTCAGCTTCTCGGAGCTCCGACCAGATGCTAGAAGCTGCTCCGCCGCCAATGGGGCGGAGACGCCTTGGCCCGGGGAAGACATCGGATTGGATTGTTAGTTGAGTGTGTTAAGTGTTTGTTTTTCATAGGCGCCGAGAGTGAGGAAGAAGAGACTAAAAACCTAACAAAACCTTTATTTTCATTTTTTAATACAATGTCAAATTAGGGTTTTACAATTTTATACGGATTTTATATTTACACAGAACTATATATATGTGTATATGTATATTAAGAGAAGTATAAAACATAAAAATAAAAATTATTCACTTAATAAAAAAACTATAATTTTAATTATAATGTAGGGAAATCACCATCCACAATGACATTTTCTAAGCTAACAACTATATATATATATATATATGAAAATGAAGTCATCTTCACTTATGTCGACTTTTGAACATGTTTCAAAAACAATTGATAATTCTATGAAATAGAATTATTATGTCTTAACTTTATGTTTAAATATATGTTAAGTCTTTGATTTCTTTATAGATTGACAAAGTTTGTAAGTTTATTTGAATATTTTGAATTACATGTGTTTTAGTGTAGATTAGCCTTGATTTGTAGTTAAATTGATTTGGTTATATATTATTTATGATTGGAGTCTTATTTAGTTGTATTTTGATTTTGGAATGTATGTTTATTACCCAAAGGCCAAATATGTGTCAAGAATGAAAGAAATTAAGTCAAGTTAAGAAGATGTAAAAGTCAAGTTTAGTGTCATACTGACCTTATTAGACTAAATGGAGTGAATTCGAAGATGTATACTTTCAAATGTAATAAGATCAGAGTAATTGGAAAGCCAAGAGAAATTTTTACACCTTTTATATTGACCACTTTCCTTGATTCTATCTGGTTGACTATGTAAACTTTAATAGAAAGTTTTGGGCCATATTGATAAACCGACATCTTGACCATAGGACAGTATTTTGATCATAACTAGAGCTAGAAACCTTATTTTGGGATCATCTCGGTAACATTAAAAAGTTAAGACAAATCCGTACAACTTTAATAAAGAGACTGAAGTCTAATTTCTAAGTTTGGAGTATCAAAAGATGCATAGAAGTAAGGCAAAGATATCAAAATCCACGCCTAAGCGTGGAGCCCTCATATTTGTTAGCTTTTGTGCCAGACAGGACCACACTTAGGCGTGGAAAAGCCAAACCATGCCGATTCATTTAAATAGCATTTTGTGCGATTTTTTACGGTTTTTTTTGTTGTCATTTTTTCTAGTTTTTCTTAGTTTTAGATGGAGAGATACTCTAATTTTGAGGAGGATTTCTAAAGATAAAAACTTTGAATTTGGAAGAGATCAATAGTGAGTTGAAGATCAAAGTGTTTTAAGATCACAATCTAGTTTATTTTTTCTCTTTTCTCTTAATTTTTTTACTTATCTCCACGTTTCTTGATCAAATTTGTATGAATTTTAACATGATGAGGTTCTAATCCTCTACTAGGGTTTCATTTGAACTTATTATATAATTTGGATTTCTTGTAATTCTTCGTGCTATTTATTAATGAAATGGTTTGTTTATCCATCACTTTTCTTAATGTTTATATTTGATTGGCCACCAAGTATTTGATGTGGGAATTCAAAGGAACTAGGAATATGTAATTAAGTGTTTGACCTTAGATTTAGATAATACATGTTCATTTTTATCTAATTGTATGTGTGAAGTGATTCGCTACTATGATAGGAATATATCTGTTAGTCATGTATAATCATTATTTGAGGCTTGAACTTAATGAGTGAATCTTGGACTAATTCACATAGGAATATAATATTTTAGATTAGTGAAGCATGTTTATATGACACAAGGATATGCTTATAAATAATTGAGTACATTAACTAACAATATCAATTCATTGATATTTTGTAATAGAGGTTGCTTGAATTCAAATGAAATAGTAAGAGATAATGAAATACTCTTAGGCTTTTAATTCTTTACTTTCTCAATCTTTTACCTATTGTTTGTTTGTTTATTTTTATTTGTTATTTGTCATATTCTCTTTGTTCATTCGATTCTTTAATTATTGTGTTGTTTGGATAAAAATTAAGGAATAATTAGTTAATATTTAATATAAAATTAATACAATTTTTGTGAAAAATACTCTTAACTCATCATTTTATTTATAACGTGACCTATATCATTGCAATAAGCAACATCAATGCATTTTGATACATAAAAAAAAAGGTGAGGGTAATATATGAAAAATAAAAGAAAAAGTATCAATATTAAAATAATAAAAGCTCACGTAATTACACAATAAAAAATTTATTATATTCATTTATTTATTTTTTATATTTTAAAATAAAAAGGCACCACCATGAAGTTGTTTTGAAATTTGGAATGTTGGTCCCGTCATGCATTTTTTCATTTTTGTGGAGGCACAGGGAAGTGAAGTGAGGAACCAGCAATAGCATACGTGCGAAATTAAAACCCCAGTAAGGGATGGGATGCATATAGAGATAAGATAAGTTGGGTGTCGGTCGGACAGGGTGGTTATCTATATGAAATCTGAAGAAGATGAACGAATGTCAGGAGTGAAGTGAAGTACTATGATATGAATATGAGGCTTCAACATCTTCCCAGTAAGAATGTTGCAGCAGCTGCCATGCGAAACGGGATTCATTCAAACACTCTTCAGGTCCGCTTTATCCTTCTTTTTTGTTTCATCGTTTCAAGCTATGCTATTTGAATTCACTATTGATAATAATATGGTAGGATCATAGTATAAAAGAAGATAAAGGAATTGTTAGATCATAAGTATAACAATTGTTTCCCATTCTGTCTCATCTCATTTTCCTGATATGCCAATATGGTTTTACTTTATTTGAATTTGCATATTATCAGTTTCCTAAGTCTAGAATTAAGCTTAATTATTCATATCTGTTCCTTCCCATGGGTAGGTCATTTCAAAACCGAAACTCACAAGTGAGGAGTTTATGGAAAATTTACTCAACAGAAGATGGACGCTGCAAAGCCCTGAAACAAAAATTCACCAAGTAAGACATAGGCATGGATCGCATGGTTGTGATTTCCTATTGAACACACGTCCAGCTTTTGGTGATGGCAAGATGATGGAGATGAATAAACAAGGGAAGTACTTCTATGTTGTGCGGGATGATTTGTTGCACCCACTAATTAATGGCAATAAAGCAAGGAAACTGGATGGATTACTTCCTCTCATTGAAGATTATTCTGTGACTGATGTGGTAAAAAAAAAAAATTATCCATCAATTGATTAAAGCCATATTTAACAAATTATTATTATTGTTTTTTAATCTTTCTTTGGTTGCTCACTTTGTTGGCTTCTGCAAGCTGGATTCTCTTCAACTCATTAATCTTGAGCCCTAAATTCATTATCAGTCAAAAGGGTCCTTAATAAAATCAGGGTTCCTTTTGGATAGTGTTAGTCTCAGTTTTAAACTTTTTCTTTCATGTAGTCATTTTTATCATATATAAATAATTAAGAATATACTGTTATTAAATGCAATGGTCATGTTTGTATATGATATATACTTATAAATGTTACAGCTTAAAGTGTAAAGCAGTGGGACGAGGTAGTATATATTAGTTGGTGGGTGCTTCGCTGCATCTAGATTAGATTGTTGTTTCCAGCAATTATTTAGGGTATTCATTCAAAGTCTCCTTGAGTTGTTCCATAGTATTGTACTCCTAGTATTTTTTACCACACAATGTTCTTAATTTTAGGATTTCCAAGATCAAATAACATTCAACAGGGACATTTTCTAGGTTACATGTGGAGGTTGTCAAAGTGCTCACACAGCTGCTATTGGTAGGTAACTTTCTTGGTTATGGTTAAAATTATGCTGAATTTTATTAAGTGAAGTATACTTTTGGTAGAGCTGATGTTAAATTGTTAATAGCATTTCTTTCCAAATCATGGTTTGCTTATTTTGCAGCCGTTCTGTGTGCTGAGAGAGGTATTATGTCACATCTGCTTCTACGAGGAGAGCAGCCTGAAATCTTGACTGGCTATAACTTGATGTCTACAATATACGGAAATGTCACATATGTTCCAAGAACTATTTATGCCTACAGGGAAGACATGCTAAAGAGCTATGCTAAGTCAGTGGCTGGTAACAATGGTTCTGTCCTATGGTTCAGTGATATCATTCAAGCTTCTTCAACAACTGATTTGTCTACTTCTACCAATTTTATGCAAATGGATGTAAGTAGAAGTGAGGGAAACCATCTACGAAAGATTTTAATTGTCAATGAAGGTGCAGGTGATTCTGTAGCTCTACTAGGTAATGAGAAGATGGAGTTTTTAAAGAAAAACAACAATGCATATCTTCAGGAACATTGTCCTTGAAGTAGGTAAAAATTTAGATAGAATTGGGCTAGAGCAATCAGGGATTCTGGAGTCTTGCTTAGGCGGTGCTTTTATATATATTTTCCTAGATAAAAATCATTTGTGTTTTAATAGCAAAATAATTTGTGTTTGCAGGTGTACATATCTGTTAAGAGTTTAGTTGTGTTAGTGGTTGTATTAGTTAGTTGTCCATTGGATGTTAGTTAGTTGTCCATTGTATTAGTGGGAATATTAGTTGTATTAGTGGGAATATTAGTTGTATTAGTGGTTGTATTAGTTAGTGGTTGATTGGACGCGAGTTAGTTGTCCATTAATTTTTAGTGTATATATATATGTAATAGTCTGATCATATGAAAGAAACAAGATACAGAGTTCTTTCAATTCTTCTTCTTTTATCTTTACAAAGAGTTCTTTCAATTCTTCTTCTTTTCTCTTTACATGGTATCAAGAGTTAGTTTCTGATTTTTTTCCCTCTCTCAGCTTTCCACTTAAAAAAAAAAAAAAAAAAACAGAAACAACGTTTTTTTTTTTCCAGAGAAACAGAGTTTTCAGATCTAGGGCAGCCACAATTTGGGTTCCGGCCGGCAGGGAGTGCCGGTGTAGGCCGTTCGGCGCTGGGGGAGGGCTGGCAAGCAAAGGTCCGACAACGTCTCCGGCGAAGTGATTTCAGGTTTTTTTTTTAGTGCTGGTTTCTTGTCGTTTTGGGCTGTTCTGCACGTTTGGTGTGTTGATCGTGCTCCTTTTGCTCCTTATAGGCTGATTTGGTGTGTTTTTGGCTATGGGTGACGAACACTCTGAGATTTTGGGTACGGGCAGCAGGAGTGGCGCTTCCGACACCACTTCCACTAATGTTCTGGCTGAGGTGATTCCCTCCAACATCAAAATTACTGATCGAAAGCTTGATGGTGATGGTACTAACTATCCTCAGTGGAAGAAGGCTATTCTGATGTACTTGAAAGGTCATAGGAAGGAAGACCATCTCACCCAAGATAGTCCGCAGGATGAAGCAAGTAAGGATTTGTGGATTCGGGAAGATATGCGATTGTATTCACTGATTCAGAGGACCCTGGATCCTCGGGTTGATGATATTACCACCCATTGCACCACTGTCAAGGAATTGTGGCAGTACCTACACTCTTTTTTCTCAGGTGCCGATGATTTATCCCTCCTATATACAAAGACACAAGATCTGTATCGTGCCAATTAGAAGGATGAATCTCTTAGTGAATATTATACAGGCTTCAAACGTTTATTTGAAGAATTGAACACATTGTTACCTATTACTTTGGATGTGCAGGAGATGCAGGCTCAGCGGGAGCAATTGGCAGTGATGTGTTTTTTGTCAGGGTTGCGTGGTGAATTTGGTATAGCTCGCTCTCAGATTTTGATCGGTTCTGGTAGTTTGACCCTGAAAGATGTATACTCTCGCCTCCTCTGTGTCGCTCGTGAGCTTTCTAAGTCCCATCCCTTAGCTGCGAGCGAGACCACTGCTTTGGTGAGTTCTAGTTCTCGATGGGACAGTTCTTGTGGTGGTCGTGGTGGTACTCGTGGTGGACGAGGTGGTGGTCGTGATATTGGAGATCCACGGGGTAGTGGTGGTGGAGGACGGAATCCTGGGGAATCACTTATTTGTCGCTATTGTAAGGAACCTGGTCATATTAAGCGGAACTGTTGGAAACTTCAACAGAAAAATCAGTCCAATCAGCAGTGCTTTGCTCATATTGCTACTAATGAAGGCATTCCTCCCAGCAACCAATCAGTCAGGCCTGTTATGATGACAGCATACGAGTTTGCTCAGTACACTCAGTCTCAAGCCTCTCAGTCCATTCCACCATCTCCTTCTGTTGCTCATACAGGTAATCCTACTGCATGTTTATCATCACTTTCCCGCAACTAGGTCATTGATTTAGGAGCTTCCAACCACATGACTAGCCAAACAAGTACTCTTACATCCTTTACCCCATCCCCTCATCTTCCTAGTATTACTTTAGCTGACAGTTTTGCTGCCCTTGTCATTGGGAGTGGTACTGCGTCTCCCACCTCGGCCCTCCCTCTTTCTCGAGTCTTATGTTTGAATCAATTTTCGTTTAATTTACTTTCTGTTAGTCAAATTACTCGGTCACTTAATTATAGTTTTCACTTCTTCCCTGATTATTGTATCTTTCAGGAACTTGGGATGAAGAGGGTGATTGGTAAGGGTCGTGAACAGAATGGCCTATACATCCTTAAGTGCTGTCCAGATCAAGAACCGGTACCCGTTGCTTGTTCGGGTGTGGCTAATCCTCTTCAACTTCATTGTCGTTTGGGTCATCCTTCTCTACAGTCTTTAAAAAAGTTGTGTCCTAGTTTGAGTCGTTTATCTGTTTTAGAATGTCAGTCGTGTCAGTTGGCTAAACACCATAAGAGTCCTTACCACTCACGAGTCAATAAGCGGGCTGCATCTCCATTTGAGCTTGTTCATTCTGATGTTTGGGGTCCGTGTCCAATTACTTCTAAGTCTGATTTTCGATATTTTGTAACTTTTGTGGATGATTTTTCACGAATGACTTGGTTATATTTTATGAAATCTCGTTTTGAATTATTCTCTATATTTACAACTTTCTGCTCAGAAATTAAAACCTAATTTAACACCTCGATGTGTGTCTTCGGAAGTGATAATGCTAACGAATATTTCTCTCATGAGTTCACTTTCTATATGATTCAACATGGGATGGTCCACCAATCCTCCTGTATTGTTACCCCTCAGCAAAATGGGGTTGCTAAACGAAAAAATAGGCATCTTTTGGAATTTGCTCGATGCTTGTTGCTTCATATGTCTGTTCGTAAAGTTTTTTAGGCTGACGCCGTTTCTACTGCCTGTTTTCTAATTAATCGGATGCCATCTTCTGTCTTACAGGGCCCAGTTCCTTATTCTGTCCTTTGTCCTTCTCAATCTTTGTTCCCCCTACCTCCTCGTATTTTTGGTTGTCAATGTTTTGTGCAGGATGTTCGGCCACAACTTTCCAAGCTACATCCTCGCTCACTTAAGTGTGTCTTTTTGTGATATACTCATCATCAGAAAGGGTACAGATGCTTCTCTCCTGATTTGGGACGGTATCTTATGTCTGTTGATGTCACTTTTTTTGAGTCAACTCCGTTCTTTGTTCAGTCTCCTCCTCCGGTCATTGAGGAAGATGAAAGATATTCTTGTTTATCACAACCTTCGGCCTTATGATTCTGTGTCACCTCCTTCCTCTAGTGTTCTCGTTCCGCCTTGTCCTCCCCTTCGGCCGCCTATACGACAGGTTTACATTCGCCAGACTGGTGCTCCCTCCGCTGGTACTGCACCCATGGATGTACATTGCTCTTCAACAGACACATCACCTCCATCCACCTCTTCGTCACAAGATCCGACTCTAGATCTTCCTATTTCCCTTCGTAAAGGTAAACGTTCTTGTGTCACTAAACATCCTATTGCATCCTTTATTCATTATGAACATCTTTCCCTTTCCTCCCAATCCTTTGTTGCCTCTCTTGATGCTATCACAGTTCCCAAAACTATTGCTGAGGCTCTGTCTCATGATGGGTGGCGCCATGCCATGGGGGAGGAAATGCTTGCTTTGGAACATAACCAGATGTGGAATCTCGCTTCCCTTCCCTCTGGTAAGCGTGCCATTGGGTGCAAGTGGGTGTTCACTGTTAAAGTCAATCCGGATGGTACTGTTGCTTGTTTAAAGGCTCGACTGGTGGCCAAGGGTTATGCTTAGACTTATGGTGTTGATTACTCAGAGACCTTCTCTCTTGTGGCCAAATTGGCATCTGTTCGCATATTCATCTCGTTGGCTGCCTCTTATCACTGGCCCTTGCACTAGCTTGATGTTAATAACGCCTTTCTTCATGGTGATTTACAGGAGGAAGTCTATATGGAGCAACCTCTTGGATTTGTTGCTCAGGGGGAGTTTGGGCAAGTTTGTCGGCTGAGACACTCGTTGTATAGGTTGAAACAATCCCCCCGGGCTTGGTTTGGGAGATTGAGTGAAATTGTTGTGAATTTCGGTCTGAAAAGGAGTAGCTATGATCACTCGATCTTCTACAAAAAGTCCGAGGGAGGATGCATCCTCATGGTTGTGTATGTTGATGATATAGTGATAACAGGCAGTGACTTCTCTGGCATCTCAGAACTCAAGAGTTTCCTTCAAACTAAATTTCAGACAAAGGATCTTGGTCCTCTAAAATATTTTCTGGGAATTGAGGTAAGAAGAAGCAGAAAAGACATTTTCCTCTCACAACGGAAATATGTCATTGACTTACTATCTGATGTTGGCATGTTGGGGACCAAGCCTTGTGATACTCCGATGGTTCCAAATGTGAAACTCAATGCTGATGATGGGGAACTACTATCAGATCCCGAGAGGTATAGGAAATTGGTGGGCAAACTTAACTATCTTACTGTGACACGTCCAGATATCTCTTTCCCAGTAAGTGTAGTCAGTCAATTCATGTCATCTCCTCGACAATCTCATTGGGATGCAATATTACATATCCTACGATATTTGAAAGAAGCTCCAGGTCGTGGGATTCTTTATAGAGATAATGGACATTACAAGTTAGAAGGTTATTCTGATGCAGACTGGGCTGGGTGTCCTGTAGATCGGAGATCAACTTCTGGGTATTGTGTGTTCCTTGGAGGAAATTTGATCTCTTGGAAAAGTAAAAAACAAAATATAGTAGCAAGGTCAAGTGTTGAGTCAGAATATCGAGCAATGGTTCAAACCTCTTATGAATTACTATGGTCTATCATTTACTTGATGAGATTGGATTCAAGGTTTCTCTGCCTATGAAACTATGGTGTGACAACCAGGCTGCCCTTCACATTGCCTCGAACCCAGTTTTCCATGAATGGACAAAGCACATAAAAGCTGACTACCATATCATTCGAGAGAAGATCCAACAAGGACTCATATCTGTAGGGCATGTCAGGACTGGTGAACAGATAACAGATATACTCACAAAGGCTCTTAACGGGAATCAGGTCAATTATCTTTGTAACAAGTTGGGCATGATTAACATCTATGATCCAACTTGAGGGGGAGTGTTAAGAGTTTAGTTGTGTTAATGGTTGTATTAGTTAGTTGTCCATTGGATGTTAGTTAGTTGTCCATTGTATTAGTGGGAATATTAGTTGTATTAGTTAGTGGTTGATTGATTAGTTAGTTGTCCATTGTATTAGTGGGAATATTAGTTGTATTAGTGGTTGTATCAGTTAGTGGTTGATTGGATGCTAGTTAGTTGTCCATTAATTTTTAGCGTATATATATATGTAATAGTCTGATCATATGAAAGAAACGAGATACAAAGTTCTTTCAATTCTTCTTTTCTCTTTACAAAGAGTTCTTTCGATTCTTCTTCTTTTCTCTTTACAATATCTTTCTGGATTTTCATGAACATGTAATAAAGGCAAAGCCTTAATAGACAGTAACATCAAGTGAGGTTTAGATCCTAGCATAGCATTATCACAATTCACAAAGAAACAAGCATCTTATTTACACACTATATTCGTAAATGATTATTAAATGGTTTTAGAATGACAGCAAATTCATATGCATCTGTGCAAGTAATAATGTGAAATCATGTCTTCTGCCTGGCACTGATATTATTAATTGTAAAATGGTTATTTGAAGAACGTCATATCATTTTGACACGTATATTCATATGGTTTAGTTGTTAATCACACTATCTTGTCTACGTGTGTCTGTACTTTTTGAGAACTTAGATCCTGACATCCTTTTCATGTTCAAACTAATGGTTTTTTTAATCATATATTGGTATATATTCATTTCATTTATTTATTTAAGTTTGTGCTTAGGTTTAGTAAACTTTAATTGTTGGTTTGGTTGCAATATCTTTGTGATTTTTTTTGTAGGTGTTATTCGATTAGTGCAATACCTATCACAGAATCATTTACTTGGAAAACAAAGGGCCTTGAAATTTGTTGTAGATGCGGGTACTGGCACAACAGCTGTTGGTTTAGGACTTGCAGCCCTTTGCTTAGGGTGTGTTTCAGTTCGTGAAGCATGCTATTTGAGTTGAAAATATTTTTGAATAATTTTGCTGCCACTATTAATGTTTTGAGTTTTTGAACCATAATAGAATGACAGCATTAAAAATCATGGTAATCCTATTTGTTGCTTCCATGCAGACTTCCATGGGAGGTATATGCAGTTATGCTGGCTGACAAAATTGATGGGTACAGAAAACAGGAGGAACGTTTGATTTCTGAATTCAAGAAGCATTTTAATGTTCAGTTTATTGACCACGATGTAAACAGAGAAGATGCTGGGATTGTGCATTGGGTGGAACGTGGCCATCCAAGAAAGTAAGATGTTATTATATATGGGTTTTTTGGTACATAATAATTAGTGATTTGTGTTTGGTCATGTCATGTGTTCCACACACACACACATATATGATATATGTTTCTTTTACAGTTGATTTCTTTTTACATTTGAAATAGTTCACCCCCAAAATTAGCCTATTTGGTCAATCTAAGAGTTAGACTATCATGATTACTGAATTTCGTTCCCCTTTTCATTAATTTTTCATGTTTCACTTATATTTACGTAATAATTAACAAAATGAAAAAAAAAAAGCAAAAAAAACTGAAAAATAACTATATCACTAAACATTTTGCCCAAAAAAATTTTTTTTGATTTTTTTTTCATGATGCAATAACTGTATCACTAAATATTTTACCTTTAAATTGAGAACTAATTTTAATTAATTCTAATATTTTATGAATGGTAAATTTTAAAAGATTATACCTTCACGGGTGGAGATACTAGTAAAAACAAAAAAAGTAATAAAGACAAAATAGATTCCCTTCCCTCCTTTCTTACTCATTCTGGCCAAACCGCAGAGCTCTCTTCCTCCTCACACCTGTGCCTCTCCTTCCCATTTCATCAAAGGCACTTTCACCTATATCTCCTCTTTTATCAGTATATCACCAACACAGGCTTTTTCACAGCTGGAACAGGGCATGCTCCCCACACCTGGTTTGACTGGCTTTACGAGCTCCAGCTAAAGACAGTAAGTGAAGAGCCTACCCTTCTCATCCCTTGAACGTTTCCTCCACCATCTCTTGTAGAATGCCCTCTGTCTGATGAACATTAGAGTAGCATCATGCCAACCAACCACCCTTTACAAATCTAGCCCAAGTTTACCCATAGACCACCTTCCATCTCGTGCCTAAGTCTTTAACTGTGAAGCCCTGCAAATGTGAAACCAAAATCCACACCAGCCATAAGCCATGGCTCCTCATTGTGAAACCACCCATGCTCCATGCTCAGTCCATGTTATCACAGCACTAGCAACCAAAAACCCGCACCACAACCACTGTCCTTGGACGATCAAGCTCTGCTTCTTTCACTAAAGCAGAACAACTGTCAGTCTCACCTAACTACCGCATATAAACCCCAAGTTACCATGAAAAACCACATAGCCAAGCTTTCTGCAAACCAGCCCCTTAAGTTTCTCACCATGCCATAAATCTATAAACATCAAGTAGAAGCCCTGAAATTGAGAAACCCATATCCCAAAAGTCACATACATAGTACCTAAATCCCTGTCTGCATCATTCTAAACAAGTCACCAAGATATGCCCTTCACCAGCCAAATAAGCCCCACAACTCCAAGCATCTTGCACTACACAAACCCATCGCCCCTGCAGGCACTATTTCCACCTTGATGCTCACATAACAGACCCTCTATCCATAAACAAACACCCCTTTTCCATTACTCTAAAACCAGAGCCACCCACACGTCAAGCGAAAAATGGACCCAAACCACCTGAAATGCTCTCAATAGCAAGCATATAAACCATACAGCTCCTAAAAGTCATTGGAAATCCAGCACCCCATACATGCTCCAAACCTCTGTTAGCAATAGGAGGAGTAAACATGTAATAGAGGATCAGAACTACTAGTAGAGTAGTTATTCTGTTATGAACAGTTGTTCTGTTAGAATAATAATTAGTTGGTTGAGCTGTTAGAATATAGTTAGTTGGTTATAAATAGAGAGGGAGTCCTTTGGGGAGGGGATTCTGTTTTGGAAGTGGAAAGGAAGGTTTAGGGAGAGAGAGGACCTCTCGAATGTCCTTAGAGTGAGTGTGTTCACAATAGGTGGGAATTACCATTTCTTGCTAGTTTCTTGTAATCTTTGCTATTGTTTCTTCCTTTCTCTGGTACTGATCCAGAGAGGAGAGATTTCTTTCAATAAAATTGCTATCGTTCTTCCTATCTTCTGGTCCAGTTCTATCACCCTCACACATCCTCAACCAAAATGCACCCAAGAGCCATACTCAGCCTTCACAACCCAGTGACGAACGAAAGTCACTCCATACTCCTCAATTTGCATGTGTACAACGTACTGATGTACCCTTAAAAGCCGCACATATCTTCCGGCTCTGTAGATTGGAGATCACTGCCGGGCTAACATTCAAGCCAGCCTTGGAGGTAAGGAACTCTTGGTCATGTCCGCAAACGAGTTCAATTTCAACTTGTTCCTCTTTTGTTGCTGTGATCTATAATGAAGGAATATTGACTCTTCTTTTGATTATTTGCTGTATGGATACTGGAAGATATTCCGTTTTTTTATGCATATACCTTGCTGAAGCACTTTCTTTGATATAAATGCTTGAGAGTTAGGTTCTGTTTAGTATAGAAGTTTAAGATACAGAGGGAAATGTTGGAAGAGGCTTACAATCATTATGTATTGCAACATGGCCTTCTTTCATATTTACTTCACCTCACAAAAGTTGGTTCATGTCAATGCCTTCGGTAAAATTGTAACAATCCCATAACCATTAAGGTGCCATACTGCATAATAAATGTTAGAAGTTAAACAGAAAATAACTCTTCACCTAATGTCCTAGAAAGATGGCAGTGTTCAGAAAGCAAGTCGTGACGTTATACACTTTTAAAATGAACAGCTTACATATGCATGCACCGCAAAAAGTCACAGTATAATTCAAAGTTATCTGTTAAGTGAACAATAGTTCAATTATTAACCAATGATTCAAAATATAATTCGTAATTTCTGAATGCAAAGCTCTGGCAAAAGATTCCAATTAGAACCTAGATATATGGGCCTCATAAGACATAACACATCTGCATAAACAGATATACTGTCAAAGCATTGTGAAAAAAGGGATCACACTTAGTTCCATGGAAAATGTAATACTATAAACTACTCCTTAAATCTATAAAATGAACAAAGAAAATCTGCTCCAAAATGGAAAAATCAAAGCAGACCCATATCTTCTCAAAAATAAATAACTAAATAAAATAAAATAAAACTCAGAAAGTTCCAAATAATCTTAGCACCCTGCAATATAAAGACAAATGGCTGCTAGTGTTAGCTGCTACAACACTAGTTAATAAAATGTGCCCTTATGAAGTCCTGTTAGTAACAAATAACAATAACTAGGTGACTTAGTTCTGCAGCCTATAAACCTCTATATCAGGAAGCAAAAGCAGTTTTTCTAAGAAACTGTATGAATGAATATTTATAGTTGGTCTCTCTGACTCTTGTTTTGTTCCCTCTCAATCACATATTTGCAAATTCTAGATTTGGTAATGTTTTGGAAGGAGAGGTGGAAGCATGTCAAAGAATTGCCCAACAAACTGGGATTCTGGTGGATCCTGTGTACACATTGGCTGCTTGGGAAACAGCAATGCTTCTCTCTAGCAGAGAAGCTGAAGGAGGATCAGAAGTGGTGATGCTTCACACTGGAGGCACATTGGGCATGTTTGGGTTAGCACAGAGGTACAAAAATTATTTTGGCACGCTCAAAAAAGGACTCAATCATTATTAAGAAGAGGGATGATTTAGATGACAGGTTGAGAGGCTTTATGTTTCTCCCATGTAAAATTTCCAGCTGCTGTCCTGTTACCATAGAAATGCAGTGAGAGAATTCCTATTCCTATTGCCGAGAGCTTCAGCCTGACTAAAATTGGTCCATTTGGAAGAAGTTGAACTTCTATTGACCCGGGATTGATGGGTGCTCAGCTCATTCTAATCTGACACTGATGATGAATTTCATTGTAGTTGACTACTGATAACGTGAAGAGTTGTTCTAAAGTAATTTTTCATTTATATTTGGCAGGATAAAAATTATGTTTGTATCATACAGCATGGGGTTTATTACTGTATTTAACTGTTTGCTGGTATTTGTTAACTGGTAACTTCTTAGCTGAAAACATTATGATGGATATTTGGTCTTGTTCCAAACTCTATACTACATGTACTTGGTTGTTTCCGTAAGTTTGTGGTTCCAGCATCCGCCTCATAGTCATATCATATGATTCAATGGGAGCTTTAGTTTTCTGGCAACATAATCTCCTCAGATTAAAAATAAATATGGATATTTGGCAAACATGAAGTTTTCTAACCTGCCACTAATTTACTTTTCGACATTTACCATGCGCACCGTTTCCGTTTATTTTACTAGCCCAGCTTCATTATCTGGTCACATTGATTTTGGACACGAGGAGAAGTTTGTGTAGGACCTCAGTTTGCCTTTTTGTTCTAAAGAACCAACACCACCAACTGCTTGAACCTTGAAGAATATAATCTAATAGAAGGTATTCTTCTGAAGCTGGGCTTAATCAAGCTAGCAAAGCAGTCATATCCTACTTGCCTTTGTGAATGGGAAATCTGGGAAAATACGGAGGCCTGTGTTATTTTGGGTCGAGAATGGTAATCCTTAGAGGTTGGTGATATCTGATAACGGATCTTTTTATGATGCAGTAGATATTATAGTTGTAAAAATGATGTTATATATATATATATATAAAATACACATAAAGTTAGGCTTCTTTCCCATATTTTTTTTATATAAAAAAAAGGGGCCGAACGCCCAACAAAGCAACAAAACTAGGCTGAAGCCCTAACCAAACGGGGTCAAGAAACCTCTACGACATCACCAGTGAGTGTGACAGAGTAGCTACATCCTTAGGAGGAGTTACAAGCACATTATTTCTATAGTTAAAGCGGTTGCTTTCTTTATAAATTACATCAATGTTTTTAATAAGTTTGTGTTTGGATAACAGGTAGTGAGTAGAAGGAAAAAAGAATAAAAGAAATAAAAATAATTTCTCTTATTTGATATTTTAATAATAGATAGAAAAGAAAAGAAATTTAAGAAAAATTATTTTCTTTTTTTTTTTAAAATATTAAACATTTGTTTTATTTGAAATTGAGGTGGAATAGAAAAAAATAAATTTATAAGCTCAAAAATAAATATTTTACATTCCATTTTATTCTTTTATAATTTAACTCATAAATAAAATAATAAAATTTAATTTTATTCCTTTATTAATATTTAGAACAAAAAAATATATAACTTTGTTTTGTTCTTTCTTTTCCTTCTCTTTTTTATTATTCTCTCGTTTCATTTTATTTTATTAATAAAAAATATTTAAAAAGAAAAATTCAATAAACATACACATTGATTATACATTCTTATCTATCTAAAAAGTATCCGTTCAACATTCTAAAAGTTAAAAGCAGTTGCTTTCGTGGGTCTTCTTTTTAATTCTATCATACAAATAGTTTAAAACAGCAGATGACAGAAGAATGCAGGAGCTAGTTTAATTAGAGTTTCCCAATTGAAAATTTGCAGAGGAAAAATCTAAACTTTTGGCAACACACGTACGTGAAGATTGCCAAACGATTCGCCACAGTGACCCGACAGACACAGTAATATTTTGGTCCGTGGTCCCGAATCACGCGAGTGCTCCCCGAGGATCATTGAGACTCGAGAAATTAACTAGTTCATAGTTGATTATTTGTAGCCCCATGTTTGTATTATTATGGTTTACACGTCATGGTTTGATTAAAAAAAAAAAGTAACATTTTCTTACTTCCATTTAAGTCATGGTTTGAAATCTAAAATTATTTTCAAAAGCATTCCACTTATGATTTTATCAAATATATTGTGAGAGTTTCACATTATCTATTTTATTTTTTAAAAATAATTTATATATTATTAAGTCATTTTACTTGATACTAATTAATTTTAAATTAAAATTTTATATAATATTAAAATTAAAATTTTATTTTTATTATTTATTTACTTGTTATATTACTCCACTTTATATTAATTAATTTTAAATTAAAATATTACACATATTATTTTATTTGTGTATGAAATTCAGTTTGAAAGTGTGCAAACTATAATCCAAAAATGCTGAGAGCCTTTTGATAAATTAAAATTGAAATCAATGGCATGGACCTATGTCTTATTGTCACCCCTTTTAGTTTAAGTTCTAGCCATACCTACAGCAGTCAGCGCAGGCACCGGCAAACATTCCTGGTAACAGGGTCCGGGGAGGGGAGCAAACAAGGATGGTTCCTTGCACTCCTGCTCAATCCCACTTTCTTTTGTCTCTAATTAACCTTCCTAATTTCTTGTCATGCACTGTGGTTCCTAGCATTTTCTCTTTATATTTATTCTTCACCTTTAACTCACGTTTTTAGGTGGTAATTTAAACTGCATTCAAATCTTCTGTCCGTTCAATTAAATATTATCAGTAAGCAAAAAAGTTACTGCTAACAAAGGGAAGTGACAAGAATCAAGAAATGTGTCATTTTTTCTTCAGCTAATATCTTAAGCTAGTATTTAATTCGGGAGACAGAGGAAATAATAGATTCAAGTATTTTTTAAAGAGTAAAATATCATTTGAGGACCTAAGCTTTTCTATAATAAAACAAATTAAGGGACTAAACTTTTATAAGTAAATTATTATTTTGGTCTTTAAAAGATGAAGTTGACATTAATTTGGTCTCTCAAAAAATAAGTGACATTAATTTAGTCTCTCAATCATGAAAAGTGACATCGAATTCATTCTATTGTGCACAAAATGTGAGATTGAAATTAAATTAATGTCATTTTCTATTATTGAATAACTAAATTGATGTCAATTTTTATACGATTAAGAGACTAAATTAATGTAATTTTTATTATTATTAAGAGACTAAATTAATGTCAATTTTTTTAGAAAACTAAATTGATGTCATTTCCATATTTCAAAGACTAAATTAATGTCACTTTTCTTTTAAGTACCAAATTGAAGTCAACTTAGAGTATGTTTGGAACGCAGTTAGAAATTCCATTTGGACTATAACGTGCTTTTCAATTCTTGAACGAAGCAAACATTTTGTTTGGCTAATTTTTATTGCTTTTGGTATCAAACGTCGTTTGATCAAAAGCATGAATTTTATCAATTCATTTTTCATTATTTCATTTTGTTAAACTCACTTTTCGACAAAATTTTTAAACATAAATTACATTGCTGTAAACTCACTTTCAATCAAATTTAAGTTTGCAAATATACTTTCAACTAAACTTAAGTTTACCAACTATAATCCAAACACACACTTAATTTCAAGAACCAAAAAGTAAATCACTTAACTTTTATTATTACTAATTAAGGACCTTAAATTTATTAAAATATATTTTTATTAATAAAAATATTTAAAAGACAAAAATATCCAACTTAATAAACAAAAATAATTTATAATATAAATAAAACACATGACATATATGTCTTAAATTTTTTTCAATTGATAAATATTATTAAAATATTTTTTATTAAAATTGAGGTCTTTAATTGATAATTAAAACAAAGTCAAGATCTTTAATTTGTAAGTTGTAAAGTTGAGGTTCTTAATTAGTTATTACACTAAAGTTAAGTTCCCTCTACAATACTTTTCTCCGGTAAATGGGGAGCTATGTAGTCGCTTTCTGTTTAAAATATGAAAAATGTGAGAAATTGTCTTAATAATAAAAGGATTTGTTTTAGATTTCTAATACTTCTCTTATCTTATGGTGAAACTGTTGAATGTAAGTGCTTTCCATCCCTCATCCATAGTAAATAGCATTTTCTTTCTACATTGCCACCAATTGAATCAGAATTAAATCTTGCTTGCATGGTCAATTCCTCGTTATTTAACTATACATTTGGGGCTTTGAAATTAATTGTAACACAATTTAGGTCAAAGTATATATATATATTGCGCTGTTCATATAATGGTGTTAATTAGGTGTACAAACTCTTAATGCGTCTTTGCTTCATGCGTTAATTAACAATGCATGCTTGGAAGTGGGAAGGGATGTTGTTAAAGGTACGTACAAAGGAAAGGAAACAGTGCTTAAACATAACAAAGTAAAGAAACTAAATTGGAAGCAATCGGAAAGGTAAACTATGAGCCGACGCTTGTCTAACTAGTTGACAAGATGACAAAAAAGATGGAGGGACACAACCAGCAAACAAGGAAGAGTTTGATTGATGAGTCGCCAAACAAATCAGAATGCGCTTGTAAACGTAGTCTCCTCTTAAAAAAGGTGGTGAAGAACAAAGGAAACATCGCTTTCACTTACTTTTCGTGGCCACGTGAAAAATGAAACGGGTTTTATTCAATGGCAAGCAGAAAAGAGGGAGAAGTAGAGAAGTCGTACTGGTATGGTCTATTTGTAAAGCAAACAGGAAACACTAGCTATCTATCCAGCACATTTTTTTAACTGTTGCCGTCGTAAACGTGATCAATTACCATTTTATTTGCTTTTTTTTTTTTTAAACAAAACTTTGTAAAATCCATTGTTCATTAACATAATAAAATATCGATTATCACCCTCTCCAAAGAGTAGGCCTTTTCATTGTTTATTGATATTAAATAATTGTGATTAAATTAGAAAAAATAATATAATTAATAATATAAGAATAATATAAAAATAATGTAAAAAAATTATAATTATTGTTTATTTGTTAAACTCGGGCTTGGGGAAAACAAAAACTAAAAACACTTAACCCAATGTTTCAGCCTTTTTAGACATTCTTACGTGCTTCTGGCCTTCAGGAGCATTTCCACGATCTTACTTTCCGTGGAACTAAAATAGTAGGGTGATATATAATGATGTAAATTTTATCTCCGACACCATATAAGAATTTTCCCTATCTTTCTCTGTAAATAATATATCATAGAGAAACATCCACCTGCAATACGCCATGTGCAATCATGTGTTACTTGACAAAGTGAAATTAGGCAAATAACCTTTAACCAAAACAAAATAGCCAATAAACGCTATGAAGAGAATTGGATCCTTTACCGTTCAAAAAGGAACTGCATGGGATCGTTTTAATATAGGCTCTTTAAGTCAATGGTTCATTTAAGATTTTTCTTTTGTGAGTAGTTAAATTAATTAAAAATAAAATTAATGTCTATAAATAATTACTGGTTACCTATTAATCAGATAAATAACAGAAATGAGTTATTTGAAAAAGATCTTTAATAGAAATAAAATTATTGTGACAACTCATCTCAGACAGGAGCTCCAAACACACTGCCTCATCGCGTACGACAGTGAGATCTGAGAGGTTGATGCACCAACGAGAAAACCATTACTGTTCCTCGATGGCGAGATCTGACTCCTATGCAAAATATAAGGCAAGATCTAAGTCCCAACTAACACCTTGTCAGAACCACCAAAGTGACATGATTGCTACATCTCAAAGTTTTAAATTGATTGTGTTTCTCAGTGATTAGTTTTGTCGAATATTACAAATCTTGCAAAGACATGGATCGAGATCGAAGGCGGTGAAGGGACGACGACCAAAGCTCGCAAATCTGGTTCGATGGAGCTCGAGGACAATGACCAGAGGACGACGACCCAACGTAGGGGCTCGTGGATATGGGCAGAGGTGGTTGTAGCCGCAGTACAAATGCAAATGGAGTCGCAACACAAAACCTGAAACTATGGGGTCGCGACATCGATGGATTTGGTTCAATGTAGCTTGAGGACAACGATCTGACGCAAGGGTCGCGAATCTGGGCAGAGGTGGTTTGTGAGGTGGGTTGGGCGACGGATCAGGGCAGAGGTTATGTGTGGGTGGCGCGGTGGTTGCAGGTGGTTCACGCGTGGGCGGCGACGGATCTGGTGGTTGTGCATGACTCGCGAATCGGTTTGGGGTGAGGGGTCACTGTTGCCGGTGGGGTTCAAACGCTACCTACTTTGAGTAGTGGTGGTGGTGGCTAGCGATGGGGTGGGATGGGGTGGGGTGTGGGTGGGGTGGGTAGGGGACATATAGTGAGACCAAAATAAAAAAGAAAAAACTTTAAGAGATTGTGGCAGGAATATAAAAAAAAAAATGAATAGATTTAAAAATAATAAAATATTTACTTATTATAATCAAAATCAAAGGTTCATATGTAGACATTATTTTAATTTAATTTGTTTTTTCAAGTTATATAAGTATTTTTTATAACATTAATGACTTATGTAATTTTAAATATTTATTATTATTTTATTTTATAATTTTATTACTTACATGTAAGTCGTGCAAATAGAGTATAAAAAAGAGAAAAAATCTAACTTATTTTGTGGGTGAATGTTTTAAATGACGTGAAACAAATTTAATGTTTGATAATTAATTTTAATAATATATAGACTCGTTAATTGTTTTTTAAAGTCTTCTTTTAAAGTAATGATTAATAAGTAACATTGTTATTAATGCTTCTCAAGACAATTTCATTAAAATAAATTGTTTGGTAATTACTATTTAACTATATATAGCGTTAATAATTGTTTTTGAAAGATTTTTTTCCTTGTGATGATTAATAAGTAATATTGTCGTTAATGCTTCTTAAGTCAATTTTACTTATATATATAGATTATGTAACTTATAGCTTATAAAACATATATGTAATTATGTTATAGAAGTTTCCAGAATTAGTTAATTAGTTAGTTTCTCAGTAATTGATATCAGAAACTTATAAATTTCATGCTCCAAATGTCTAGTCTTAAGGGGTGTTTGATTCTTAATAGAGATAGGTGGGGGGTGCATTTAACTAAAAAGAAAAATAAGCTATTAACTATTAATTAGTTTTTAATTAAGTGATAAGCATTTGATGAGCATAGTGGCACCAGTGGCAGTAGGTGCTAATAGAGAGATTGTACATCGAACTATGACGCATTGACTGATGCACCTTAGTAAATAAGACTTACGCGCGCCTCAATTGTTTGCATAACTTTTGACATGCAATCATACCTTCATTCATTGCCAGTATAATATAAGAATGATTTTAAGTTCTGATTACCTAAAAGTATAAATTATAATATTATAAGATAATAAATAAAATAAGATTTGATAATATAAAAAATTAATAAATTTTTATATTATCAAATATTTAATATATACAATATAAATAACTTGATTATATATATTATTATTTATTATAATTATACTATCTTGTAACACAAAAAATTCAATAAAAAAACCATTCACCTTCGTAAGTGGAAACAAAAACCAATAGCCTACATATAAAAACCTTCATTCATGGTAGAAAAATTAAAATCCTCTTTATTGAAGTTTGAAAATACAAGAAACAAAAAAAAAATCTTAAAATCTATTTTTCAGCAACCCTTAATCCTATTCCCTTTGCCCCTAACAACCTTAATCCTCATCAACATCCTCCTCTTTTGCTTCTGTCTCCGCCACCACCACCACTCCTCACCTCATTGACGCCTTTCTCTCCATCGCCACCAGATTTGACTCCCTCCCCTCTTCTCGCTGTAATTGTTGACGATTCTTGCCTTGGCCAAATCCGACCTAAAACTTAGACCACCACCCACCACTTACTACCTCTATCGTAGATCTGAGTTGATTTTGTTATGGGTTGCAGTGGTGAGCTTGTTTAGTAGTGGGTGTCGTATGTTGCAGGTTGATGTCAGAGTTGAGACCAGTGGGTTGTAGGTGGGCGTGAGTCGCGACTTGTGAGCTCCTGGAGACATGTGTCGTGGGTGTCACAAGCTGGTTCAAGTTGCACCTCGTGAGCAGAGAGGACCAACGACTGGTGGGGAGATGAGAAGGAGATGAGGCAGTGGGAGTGGGATAGAGTGGTGGTAGTACGATGATCTTGGCAGATGAACATGTTAGAGTGGGAGAGATGATGTTGAAGGGATTTGTGAGAATAATTTTTATATCAGGTCTTATCTTTTGATGAGGGTAAGGATAGAGTTATCTTATTATAATATGATAATATAGTTGACTAAATTTAAATATCCTATCACGTGTCAACACCAAACACATGTTAAGACTTAATAGTATATTATTATACTATCAAGTCATTCTAATCAGGTGCTTCAAATGCTGCCTTAGATTTCTATTTATAACAATTTAATGTATAAATATTTAATGTGTATTTAAATTAGTTTATTTTAGATTTTGGGTTTTACTAATAAATGCCCTAGGGGCACTTATCAAGGAAGACAAAATAGAAACTTTTAGATAAAAACAAGGCTTTGAACACATTAGAAATTAAAAATAAACTTTACTATTTATCTTGTTTTCATCTAAAAGTTTATATTTTGACTTCCTTACTTGTTAGCGAAACCCTTAATTTTTTTACTATAGTTTGTTATAACAAAAAATTTATAATCAAAATACTTTAAATGAAATTTTTGATTAAAAATTAGTTTAAACATATTTATGATATTATAAAATGTAATAGATTATTTTATATTTGAGATTTAATAATTACAATAATTTTTATTTTATTTATTTGTAACAATATTAAATTTTTTAAATTGAAAAAATTTTCACTTTAATTTATGTTAATATGTTAAGTAACTTTTTTGTATGACACGAAAACCTTATATATTTTTTACTTTTTCTTTTTATTATTTTATCCTTTCATCTATAAAATTGATAGCTTATATTTAATAGTATCATTTATTGTTTTAAGACAACTTTATTATATAATATATTTTATTTATTAATTATAATTTGAATAATCATGTTTATAATAAAATAAATACAATCAAGAATTTTATTAATTGCTTTATAAATAATAATTATTTTATTAATGAATTTTCCATATATATATATATATCATACTCAAAAGTACTAGTTAATTTAGTGATAAAGTCATTTACGGTTGATATCCTAATCCTATTTTCAACTCCTACCTTTACCTATTTGTGTCTTATTATATTTACTATAATATTAACAACCAGAACTACATGCGACTTATGGGCTTTGTTTTTGGGCCTGAATCAGATGATATAGAGAGGAGTAGATCAACCGTGAGAAATAAAGCGGAGTACCAATGACCCCAAAAATAAAAAGGAGTAGAGTAAGCATAAGACAAAATCCGAAAGGAGTGAGTAGGGGTGTAAATTGGTTCGGATAATTTGACAATCCGATGAATCCAAACAAAACCAATTAAATTGGTTCGGTTTGATTTGGGTATATTGATTGGTTCGGATAAAATCCGAACCAATTAAGCTTTAATTGGTTCGGATATTGGATTTTGAATTTTGAACCCGATACCTGAGACCCGAATATACATATATATATTTTTTATAATCTATGTTATATTATGTGGTATGGCAGCTAAAGTGTAAAAGCTATTACACAATACACATTACCGTCATATACGAAAATAGAAAGCACTGGGCAGCAGCAAACAGCAAACCACTCACCCTCACCTCACCACCGTAGCCCGTCCCGTAGGCTCCTCAGCACCGCACGCCACCGTCACTACCACCACCGTAGCCCGTCCCGTAGGCTCCTCACTGTCACGCTCACCGTCACCAGTCACCATCGTAAGCTCACCACAGCTTACCTTCACCGCAAATCCTGTTCCGTCATAGGAAACGAAAACCAGCCACCCTCACCACCGTAGCCCGCTCCTCACCGTCACTACTATTCACCCTCACCACCGTAAGCTCACTGCAGCTCACGGTCATCGCAGATCTGCTCCATCACCGCAGATCTGCTCCGTCAACGCAGATCTGCTCCATCACCGCAGATCCCATTCCGTCACCGCAGATCCTGGTTCCCCTGTTCCTCTCAGAGCCCAGGTATGCTTTGGGTCCAATGAGTTTGGGTTTGAGGGATACGTACGTATGCCTAATATAAGAGAAAGTATTTTTACAACAGAGTTTACACAAATTTGCAGCTTGACTGTTACTCAAGCAGCGATTGTTGCATTCTTCAGCAACATTGCAGATGTTGGCCTTCATGGTTCACTGATGGTATTTTCTGATTTTCTCCCTTCTTATTCTTATTCTTTTGAATTTCGTATCCTGTTCAAGTTTTATCATATATGTTTTACCTTGATTTCTTTTGATCTTCAGTGCTGCTAAAGTCGTTTGCATTATTATATCACTGCCAGAATATACATTGATGCTTACTCATATTATTTGGGTCTTGATGATAATGACACATAGCTTCCCTGTTTGTTGAATCTGGTGATTCTGGTCCTCTAGGTTCAAACAAAATTGGCTAGCGCATTGTATATCTTAACCAATCATACCTTTCTTGGCTATTTGAAGCTGTATTATATTTGCTATAGGCTTTTGAATCTCTCTAATCAGCTGTCAGCAGTTTACTGACATTTAATTTTCTTGCATCTTTTGTAACACCCCAAAATTTCTGTATCTCTTAAATAGTAATTTTGACAGTTAACAGAATTTTACTATTTAGTAATTTTTGTACATTGTAAAATTATTTTGTTTATTCACAACAGATTTGATCGTTTTGAGTGATTTACTCCGTGTCGGAAAATAAAAATTTTCGTAGGAAAACTTTACGTAATTTAATTTTTACCGTTAGGTAATTAATTTACGTAATCTGATTTGATATTTGTCCATTTTATAATTTTTGTGATTTTATGGATGATTTTGAAATTTTTCCTGTCTGTGGGTCTCGCAAGGGGTATGTGGGCCCAGTGTAGCCACGTGGGCCCGTGGGTCCCACAAAGTGAAAAAATTTTCTACGCATAGAAAAATTTGTATCTTGCTTTAGACGGAGACAGGATCTTACTAAACTTGAATCCGAAACAGCTTTTAGAAAAAATTTCTTCTCAGATCGTATTTTATACTCGTATTTAATTATCTATGATAAAAATACAAGAAAATATTATTTGTAGGATACTTGAGAATAAATATTATACCACAGTAGTCAACAAAGAGAACTTGACTTGATTTATACCCTTGGATGAGAATACTTAGTTTGAATATTAACCATTGATTTAATCAAAGGTTAAGAAACAAACTTAATAAAGAAGCGATAATAACCATTGATTTAATCAATGGTGTGAGAATAAGCTTAGTTAGGAAGGCTTTGATATCAACCATAGATGTAATCAAAGGTGTAGAATTGGTCTTGAAAAATGACAAAGACCATTTATAACCATTGGATTTAGATTAAATCAAGGGTGGAGATTTAATCTTAAAAAGTAACAAAGACCATTTATGACCATTGGATGAAGAATTAATCAATGGTGGAGATTTGGTCTTCTAAAGTAGCAAAGACTAATTAGGACCCTTGGATTTAAAGTTTGAAGGAGCAATCTTAACCCTTAATTTTGGAGACACATCTAAGGCTAATTTAAAATTTATAAAAAAATCCAATGACCAGATTTAGTCATTACTTTCTAAAATTAAAAATCTACCTAAATCCTAACCATTGAATTAATCAATGGCTAGAAATGCTTCAAATGGTGGCAAATAATGAAGACAACTTTATTGAATGCATTATGAAGAGAAGGTGATGGTTTTGGAGTGTTTAGAGAAAAAAGAGCAAAACTTTATGTCATTTTTTGCATGTTTGGTCAAGTTAGACATCATAATGAACTTTTTTGATTTTTGCACTCAAGAAGAATGCATTGGAGGGGAGCTACGAAATTGAGAAGCTTTAGGACATAGGAAAAAAGTTTGAAGACCATTATTGCCATCCTTGGTCATCATTAGACATTTTCAAGAAGCTAAGTTACCAAGTTTTCTCCATTTCTCTCCTTCTTCATGTTTTGGCCAAGCACTCCAAGAGCACCCTCCATCACTCAAAAATTTCATCCAACTTGATTTTCTAAACCTAAACACCATTCTAAGAACATCTCTAGTTATGAGTTTTTCCAAAATCATTCATCTTGATCTTCAAATTCAAGCTTCAAGTTTCTATCAAAAATAAAAAATTCCATCTTTGTTCTTCAAGAGAAACCATTCGGTCAAGGTACCTAAAATCACCACCCAATCTCTTTTAATTTCATCCAACCTTGGATCTTGAATCTCCATGATGTTCTAAGCAACTTTCATGTTGAAGATTTCTTCTAAATCATTCATCTTCAAGGAGTTTCTTCAAGATCAAAGTTATGGGGTATTTATGGTGAAGTGTAAGGAAACTTCATTTTCTTCTCTCTTTTTCATGATCTAAGCCATGTTTGATCCATGGTTCCTCTTAATCAAGCTTAGTATACTAATTTTTATGTATTTTGTTTTAAATTTGAGAAGCTCTTGGTGATGAAGGACTTGGAAAAAGAAGCAAAACAAGGAGTTTTTGAGGATCTTCAAGAGGTAAGAGGGAGATCCATCTCACCAACCAAGCATGGTGGTGAGAGATGGTATTTTATTTGATGGATGTGGAATCCATGTGAGGATTCATATCCATGGTCATGTAATTAATTTGTGGGTGTTTATGAGCTTTGATTAATTTTCTATGCTTAATATGCTTTGCATGATTTTATAGCTTTGATGATATGCTTGATATGCTATACATGCTTTTATGGCTTTGATGGTATGCTTATATTATTTATGATGAAATATATATGTATATGCCATGACTTGATGGTGGAAAGGAAATTGATTTTTGGCTCCAATAGCCAAGGAAGAGCTACGGTTTTGATGCCTTGATTAGGGTTCATGTTGAAAATTTTCAAGAACAAAAGAATTGATTTTTGAGTACTTAGAACATGGTGGATTTCGAACAAGACACCTCAACATAGGTGTTTATAACTTAAGATTTTCATGAATGATGAAAACGGATGATTTGAAGAATTTGGAAAATAAACAAAGGGTTTGTTTTTCAAGAGAACAAGAACACGGTTTTTAGAAGGATTTTTATTAATTTATTTTGTGTAAAAAGTTTCTAAGTGTTTAACTAAACATGAGATTTATATGAAAATAGCAATGATGATTTTAAGGATTTGCAAAGAAAATGAACAAGGATTTGTAAAGAAAGTGAAAATAGATTTGCAAAGAAAGTGAAAAATTGAAAATGAATAAATGATTTGATTTTCAAAGACTATGAGTCTTACGTTTTGTAAAGGATTTTTAATGGTTTTGTTTGTGTAAAAACCATATCAATTTAGAAGAAAAGTATTTGATGGTTTCAATGGCCAAAGACTCTACGATTTTTTGGAGGTTGGAATAATTTTGATTTTATGAACAAAGTGAATTTCAAAGTGGAAACGTAACTGGATTTAATACAAGGATTTTGGAAAGGGAATCAGAGCATTTATCACTTGAGAAAAATCAAGTTTTTGTAAACGAAAATGTTTTCGAACTTCAATTTATTTTGAAGAAGGTTGAGTTTGGAAATGATTTGGGAAAATGAAGAATATAATGGTATTTTAAAAATTTACTAATGTATAACTTATTTTCAAGTTTTGAAATACGTTAAAAAATGTTAAGTTTTGAAACGTTGATTTACATCAATGGAAAAGTGATTTCAAGAAGTATATTTTGAAAAAGAATTTCTTGAGTAAAGATCTGTGGAAAAATATTTTCTTGAGTAAGAAAATATATTAAATGAAATATAAAGTTATATTATTTTGAAAAAAGTTGAAGAGGAATTTTTGAAGGTTAAGAAGTATTTTACAGAATGAAATTGTGATGAAAAATGTTTTACGTATCTTAAAAACGTGATTTTTAAGCTTTCACGCAATTTCAACAATGTGTTAAAAATGATATTGATTTATTTAAGTCCAAAATAATGTTTGGAATATTGAGGAATATTTTATGTGATTGAAAAATGTTGAAAAATATTTTACGATCTTAAAAATAATTTGAAATACATAAAATATTTCTACGCGATTTGAAAAATATTTAAATATTTCTACACGATTTGAAAAGCGTTTAAATATTTTACGCGATCAAATATTGTTGAAAAATCACTACGTGATTTGAATAGTGATAGAATATTTTTACGTGATTGTGAAAATGATAAAACATTGTTATGAGATTTAGAAAGTATTTTAAATATTTTGAGAATGATAGAAAATGATTTACGTGACGTAAAAGAATGATTTTTAAGTTACGCGATTTTGAAACAATGTGGAAAAATACTATGCGATTTGAGAAACGTGTGTTTTACGCGATTGAGAAAAAACGTTAAAAATTAGTACGTAGTTTAAAAGTGCAATGTAAGAGTTACAACATTTTGAAAACGTAATGAAAATGTTACAAAATTTTGTAAACGTAATGAGATAGTGTTACAGATTGTAAAAACGTAATAAAACGTTTTGGAATTTTAAAAACGTAACAAAAATGTTACGGTATTGTGAAAATATAAAAGAAGTGTTATGGTATTGTGAAAACATAACAGAAAAAGTTTTTGGATTGTGAAAACGTAATGTAAATGTTACGCGATTGTGAAAATACTAAAAGTGTTTTACAACTATGAAAACATGATAATATGATTTTTGCTGTTGAAAGTACAAGATGATTCGTTGAACCAAATATGTCCATACACTGCTTGTGAGAAAATGACATATTTGTCGTGATTGGATTTGGTGCATTATACATGCGTTGGAATGGTCCGATGAGAATTTGATATGGTGATTGCTTTCAGGAGAAACACACCTCTTGAGTGGGTGCGATATGCGTAGTGTAGGTCACTTGTTGACCTTGGGGCATCGGGTGCGGGTTGCCTACACGGGGGTTGGTCGCGCTTCTTCCCGTAGGTTAGACCGATGCAACACACCGATGATCCGGACCGAGACACTATTCTTAATCAAGATCCGATAAAGACCGTCGTGTATGTGCTAGATGTGCAAAAATTGAAATGAGAATTAAAGCACGTGGTCCGAGGCACGTGGTACCGGCAGATCTTTTCGATCATTTCTCCGACCGAGTTTTAGCTCCATGGAGTAGGAAATCGAGTCTTGTGTACATGCATAATCTGAACATTTTATATCTCAGTATGATATATTAATTGAGGATATTGGTTATGACAATTGTTTTGAATACTTGGATGATGATGATGATAATTAAGACATTATCGTAATTGTTGTTTATGATAATTGAATTGATAAATGATTTGATGATGATAATTGATTAATATTGAATATATTATTGGAAGTTTGATATGATATCCTTGTATGATATTGTTGCTTGTGTTATCTCTCGTGCGCCACGTTGGTATTAGGCGTAGGTGATCTCACCTCTTTGTTATATTGTCTTGTTGTGTCTGTATCTTGTTAAAATTAAACAAGAAATAATGAGTTGTCTTAGACATAACGAGCGATGGATACTTTCGAGACTGGTGACAACAATAAGGAGTGGACATTCAGACTCGAAGGTGTGCGGTGTTGACAAAGAACGATGTAGAACAGATGTCCAGTGCAACAAGAAGGATACACAATGAAATAAGTATGTTAAGTTTTAACGTTAGTGTTGTACCGTGCTATTAAGTAGGACCCGTCATGGGGTTTGCTACTGTTAAAAAAAAAAGAGTCTGTTAGTTTTATATTTCTCTTTAAATTGTGAAATATTAATTGGTGTCAATATTGTATATGAATTAGTTTAAATATATTTTCAGTAATACTTATGGATTACAGTAAGTTTATATTTCGGCAAGAAAGAAATTTTTTTTAAACCCACGTTTTTAACTCAAACCTTTTATGAAAACATTTTCAGATTATGAGTCGGAAGTCAGACATGTGATATCCTAGGGAGGGTGTTACATTAGTTGGTATCAGAGCACGGTTTGAGTCTTTTGGGGTTTGTGGTTAGGTCTGTTTTGCTTGTGTTGTGTTCTCTGTGTTATTGTTTTCCGAAAGGAAACAATATTGTTTATAATGGATATTAGATCCATTGTATTTCGATCCGCACGTCACGAGAAGAAAAAAAAAAGGAAATGGCTCAGGATAGTTGTACGTATGTGGAAGTGGAACATGTTACTAGTAATGCAGCTGCAACTGCAGGAGCTAAAGGAGCTACGGGAGCAATGGGAGCAATGTGGAAGGATAACTGCAGGAACAAAGGACCGCTGTTCAGTGGGAAAAAAAAAGTTGAGGTTCAGGATCTGATGGAAGAGAATCAGTCTTGGAATATAAGACTACGTAACTTTGGAACCCGATATTGTTAAGGATATTTGGAAATTGATTGATTTCGACGGAAGATGTATTTACAACCATTGAGGAAACCAAAGGCAGTAAGTGATGTGAAAGACCATTGAGGAAACCAAAGATAATAAGTGATGTGAAAGAAGACACTTAATGAAGGAATGTACGTCAAGAAAACAAACGTTTATTTGAAATGGTTACATCTGGTTTCCATTTTATTTTGATTTGTCCATCTTTGAAGAAAAGAAATGACTCGTAATAGAAGTACGCGTGTGGAAGCGAGACATAATGGTGGTGATATGACTGCAACTTTGGAAGTAATACAAACAGTGGCTGAAGCAATTATACAACAAACTCAGAAGATTGTTCCGTAGCAAGAATTGATTTCTTAAGCTAAGATTTTGTTAGAGTTGAATCAGTCTCAAGATGAGAGACCCTATAACGTTGGACTATATTGGTTACAAAAAAAAAGGGAAATCGTAAAGTCAAGCGATTCCAACAGAAAACGTACTTGCAATCTCTAAGGAGTCAACGACAACAACAATCTTGTGGAGAAAGTACTAGTAATGACAGGTTTGGTTTGACTGTCACATCTGCACTGAAATGTAAGAGGTGTAGAAAGGGGCACTTAACGAAGGATTGTATATCCAAGGAAATAATGTTTTAAGTGCGGGAAGTTTGGAACACAATCTTTGAAAATAGAGTTCCAATGAAAACAGAGTTTTCTGTTAGTAAAATCTCGTAGTAGTAGGAAGCGTTCGAAATGCGAAGATTTAAACAATGGAGATTACGTCATTGGAGCTAATCCTATAAACCATACTGAATGTTTCTTTGAGTACCCTATTCCTTATGACATGTGATTGAGTAGATCAATTATATGTTAAAGTTATTCGTAATCCTCTGATTTGTTTTCTTCTGTTTCTATTCTTAGCCGATTGAGCTACTCAAGTTATTCAAATTGTTGTTATCGATCAAATCTTTGTGTTAGTTTGATCTGTCGTTCAAAATTTTTGTGTTAGTTTGATCTATTTCATAAACAGACGTGATCTTTGAAAATGGATTGGTTATTTTTCAACCATATCCTATGAGATTGTCTCAATACAGTGTTAGTGTTCCAGAAAAACTCATTCCTGAAAATTAGGCAAAATCAAATTCTTGTTGAATATGTTTGGTAACATATTAGATCATTTCGCTACCTTTTCTTCCTAAACCTCTATAATGTTCTTTCATATATTGCATTTGCAAGAAAGAATATTTTGCAAGAAAGAATATTTTATAAGAAAGGATATTCCTATTTAAAATCCATGTCATAGTATCTAGTATATAATGCGGTTGAAAGGAGAACTCTACAGTGAGACGTTTCTGTTAAAGAAGCTAAAGTTGAGAATAAAGTGATATGAGGATAAAATTTTTTTTAAGTAATACATTACATTAGTTGGAAGTTATTTGAGAAAAAAAAGCTATTCTGGCATGAATGAAGGATGACTGTAGCATTGTATTGATATCGAGAGAATTCATTCTTGAAGATCGAGTTACATCCAATTCTTTCTTTGGATATGTTCGATAACATATTCGATTCGCTTTGTTCTTTTCCATGATGTTTTCTTTCATCTATCGAATTGAAGGAATATCTTGCAAGAGAGAATATTCCTATTTATATCCAGGTCGAGTATCAAAATGGCGCAAGAATGGAAGCGTGGTGGATTCTTGAAAAATTGAAGAAGTCTATCTATTGGAAAAGTTAAGACGGTAATGGAAAACCGTAGAAAATAAAATTATTAAGATATTTGTTTGATCGCAGAAGTGAACAAGAGATAAAGAACTTTCATAGTTTAGAATCGTTTAGAATAACGTAAGAGGTGAAACTACTACGTAATCCGAAGAAAGATAAAGAAATAATATCATTATTTATTCCGAGGTGTGAAATCATGGTCATGAAATTTCGAGGACGAAATTTCGAAAGAGGGAGTATTGTAACACCCCAAAATTTCTCAGATCTCTTAAATAGAATTTTGACGGAGCTAATGTAATTTTACTATTTAGTAATTTTTGTACATTGTAAAATTATTTTGTTTATTCCGTCAACAGATGTATTTGATCGTTTTGAGTGATTTACTCTCGTGTCGGAAAATAAAAATTTTCTACGGAAAACTTTACGTAATTTAATTTTTACCGTTAGGTAATTAATTTACGTAATCGATTTGATATTTGTCCATTTTATAATTTTTGTGATTTTATGGATGATTTTGAAATTTTTCCCGCTCTGTGGGTCTCATGCATGGGGTATGTGGGCCTGTGTAGCCATACGTGGGCCCAGTGGGTCCCATTAAAGTGAAAAAATTTTCTACGCATAGTAAAAATTTGTCTTGCTTTAGACGGAGATTAGGATCTTACTAAACTTGAATCCGTAAACGCTTTTTTAAAAAATTTCTCAGCATCGTATTTTATATCGTATTTAATTATCTGGATGATAAAAATACAAGAAAAATATTATTTGTAGGATACTGAGAATAAATATTATACTTTAGCGTAGTCAACAAAGAGAACTTGACTTGATTTATACCCTTGGATGAGAATACTTAGTTTGAATATTAACCATTGATTTAATCAAAGGTTAAGAAACAAACTTAATAAAGAAAGCGCTTGATAATAACCATTGATTTAATCAATGGTGTGAGAATAAGCTTAGTTAGGAAGGCTTTGATATCAACCATAGATGTAATCAAAGGTGTAGAATTGGTCTTGAAAAATGACAAAGACCATTTATAACCATTGGATTTAGATTAAATCAAGGGTGGAGATTTAATCTTAAAAAGTAACAAAGACCATTTATGACCATTGGATGAAGAATTAATCAATGGTGGAGATTTGGTCTTCTAAAGTAGCAAAGACTAATTAGGACCCTTGGATTTAAAGTTTGAAGGAAAGCAATCTTAACCCTTAATTTTGGAGACACATCTAAGGGCTAGAATTTAAAGGAGAAAAATCCAACGACCTAGATTTAGTTTCTAAAATTAAAAATCTACCTAAATCCTAACCATTGAATTAATCAATGGCTAGAAATGCTTCAAATGGTGGCAAATAATGAAGACAACTTTATTGAATGCATTATGAAGAGAAGGTGATGGTTTTGGAGTGTTTAGAAGACAAAGAGACAAGCTTTATGTCATTTTTGCATGTCTTGGTCAAGTTAGACATCATAATGGCTTACTTTTGATTTTTGCACTCAAGAAGAATGCATTGGAGGGGAGCTACGAAATTGAGAAGCTTTAGGACATAGGAAAAAAGTTTGAAGACCATTATTGCCATCCTTGGTCATCATTAGACATTTTCAAGAAGCTAAGTTACCAAGTTTTCTCTCCATTTCTCTCCTTCTTCATGTTTTGGCCAAGCACTCCAAGAGCACCCTCCATCACTCAAAAATTTCATCCAACTTGATTTTCTAAACCTAAACACCATTCTAAGAACATCTCTAGTTATGAGTTTTTCCAAAATCATTCATCTTGATCTTCAAATTCAAGCTTCAAGTTTCTATCAAAAATAAAAAATTCCATCTTTGTTCTTCAAGAGAAACCATTCGGTCAAGGTACCTAAAATCACCACCCAATCTCTTTTAATTTCATCCAACCTTGGATCTTGAATCTCCATGATGTTCTAAACAACTTTCATGTTGAAGATTTCTTCTAAATCATTCATCTTCAAGGAGTTTCTTCAAGATCAAAGTTATGGGGTATTTATGGTGAAGTGTAAGGAAACTTCATTTTCTTCTCTCTTTTTCATGATCTAAGCCATGTTTGATCCATGGTTCCTCTTAATCAAGCTTAGTATACTAATTTTTATGTATTTTGTTTTAAATTTGAGAAGCTCTTGGTGATGAAGGACTTGGAAAAAGAAGCAAAACAAGGAGTTTTTGAGGATCTTCAAGAGGTAAGAGGGAGATCCATCTCACCAACCAAGCATGGTGGTGAGAGATGGTATTTTATTTGATGGATGTGGAATCCATGTGAGGATTCATATCCATGGTCATGTAATTAATTTGTGGGTGTTTATGAGCTTTGATTAATTTTCTATGCTTAATATGCTTTGCATGATTTTATAGCTTTGATGATATGCTTGATATGCTATACATGCTTTTATGGCTTTGATGGTATGCTTATATTATTTATGATGAAATATATATGTATATGTCATGACTTGATGGTGGAAAGGAAATTGATTTTTGGCTCCAATAGCCAAGGAAGAGCTACGGTTTTGATGCCCTTGATTAGGGTTCATGTTGAAAATTTTCAAGAACAAAAGAATTGATTTTTGAGTACTTAGAACATGGTGGATTTGAACAAGACACCTCAACATAGGTGTTTATAACTTAAGATTTTCATGAATGATGAAAACGGATGATTTGAAGAATTTGGAAAATAAACAAAGGGTTTGTTTTTCAAGAGAACAAGAACACGGTTTTTAGAAGGATTTTTATTAATTTATTTTGTGTAAAAAGTTTCTAAGTGTTTAACTAAACATGAGATTTATATGAAAATAGCAATGATGATTTTAAGGATTTGCAAAGAAAATGAACAAGGATTTGTAAAGAAAGTGAAAATAGATTTGCAAAGAAAGTGAAAAATTGAAAATGAATAAATGATTTGATTTTCAAAGACTATGAGTCTTACGTTTTTGTAAAGGATTTTTAATGGTTTTGTTTGTGTAAAGAAACCATATCAATTTAGAAGAAAAGTATTTGATGAACTTTTTCAATGGCCAAAAAGACTCTACGATTTTTGGAGGTTGGAATAATTTTGATTTTATGAACAAAGTGAATTTCAAAGTGGAAACGTAACGGATTTAATACAAGGATTTTGGAAAGGGAATCGAAAGCATTTATCACTTGAGAAAAATCAAGTTTTTGTAAACGAAAATGTTTTCAACTTCAATTTATTTTGAAGAAGGTTGAGTTTGGAAATGATTTGGGAAAATGAAGAATATAATGGTATTTTAAAAATTTACTAATGTATAACTTATTTTCAAGTTTTGAAATACGTTAAAAAATGTTAAGTTTTGAAACGCTGATTTACATCAATGGAAAAGTGATTTCTGTGAAGTATATTTTGAAAAAGAATTTCTTGAAAGAAAGATCATGGAAAAATATTTTCTTGAGTAAGAAAATATATTAAATGAAATATAAAGTTATATTATTTTGAAAAAAGTTGAAGAGGAATTTTTGAAGGTTAAGAAGTATTTTCGTAATGAAATTGTGATGAAAAATGTTTTAATTATATCTTAAAAACGTGATTTTTAAAATTACGCAATTTCAACAATGTGTTAAAAATGATATTGATTTATTTAAGTCCAAAATAATGTTTGGAATATTGAGGAATATTTTATGTGATTGAAAAATGTTGAAAAATATTTTACGATCTTAAAAATAATTTGAAATACAAGAAAATATTTCTACGCGATTTGAAAAATATTTAAATATTTCTACACGATTTGAAAAGCGTTTAAATATTTTACGCGACTGAAATATTGTTGAAAAATCACTACGTGATTTGAATAGTGATAGAATATTTTTACGTGATTGTGAAAATGATAAAACATTGTTATGAGATTTAGAAAGTATTTTAAATATTTTGAGAATGATAGAAAATGATTTACGTGACGTAAAAGAATGATTTTTAAGTTACGCGATTTTGAAACAAATGGGAAAAATACTATGCGATTTGAGAAACGATGTGTTTTTACGCGATTGAGAAAAACGTTAAAAATTAAGTACGTAGTTTAAAAGTCAAGCAAATGAAGAGTTACAACATTTTGAAAACGTAATGTAAATGTTACAAAATTTTGTAAACGTAATGAAGAGTGTTACGATTGTAAAAACGTAATAAAAACGTTTTGGAATTTTAAAAACGTAACAAAAATGTTACGGTATTGTGAAAATATAAAAGAAGTGTTATGGTATTGTGAAAACATAACAGAAAAGTTTTTGGATTGTGAAAACGTAACAGAAATGTTACGCGATTGTGAAAATACGGTAAAAGTGTTTTACAACTATGAAAACATGATAATATGATTTTTGCTATTGAAAGTACAGGATGATTCTTGTTCGCTGAACCAAATGTCCATACACTCGTTTGTGAGAAAATGACATATTTGTCCGTGATTGGATTTGGTGCATTATACATGCGTTGGAATGGTCCGATGAGACCGGATATGGCTGATTGCGCTAGGAGAAACACACCTCTTGAGTGGGTGCGATATGCGTAGTGTAGGTCACTTGTTGACCTTGGGGCATCGGGGTGCGGGTTGCCTACACGGGTGGTTGGTCGCGCTTCTTCCCGTAGGTTAGACCGATGCAACACACCGATGATCCGGACCGAGACACTATTCTTAATCAAGATCGATAAAGACCGTCGTGTATGTCTTTAGATGTGCAAAAATTGAAATGAGAATTAAAGCACGTGGTCCGAGGCACGTGGTACCGTGAATCTTTTCGATCATTTCTCCGACCAGTTTTAGCTCCATGGAGTAGGAAATCGAGTCTTGTGTACATGCATAATCTGAACATTTTATATCTGTATGATATATTAATTGAGGATATTGGTTATGACAATTGTTTTGAATACTTGGATGATGATGATGATAATTAAGACATTATCGTAATTGTTGTTTATGATAATTGAATTGATAAATGATTTGATGATGATAATTGATTAATATTGAATATATTATTGGAAGTTTGATATGATATCCTTGTATGATATTCTTTTTGTGTTATCTCTCAAGGCCGCTGCATGTTGGTATTTAGCGTAGGTGATCTCACCTCTTTGTTATATTGTCTTGTTGTGTCTGCATCTTGTTAAAATTAAACAGAAGAAATAATGAGTTGTCTTAGACATAACGAAATACGGATACTCGAGACCGGTGACAACAATAAGGAGTGGACATTCGACTCGAAGGTGTGCGGTGTTGACAAAGAACGGATGTAGAAAGGATGTCCGGTGCAACAAGAAGGATACACAATGAATGAATAAGTATGTTAAGTTTTAACGTTAGTGTTGTATCCGTCTTATTAAGTAGGACCCGTCATGGGGTTTGCTACTTTATTAAAAAAAAAAGAGTCTCATTAGTTTTATATTTCTCTTTAAATTGTGAAATATTAATTGGTGTCAATATTGTATATGAATTAGTTTAAATATATTTTCAAGAATACTTATGGATTACAGTAAGTTTATATTTCGGCAAGAAAGAAATTTTTTTTAAACCCACGTTTTTAACTCAAACCTTTTATGAAAACATTTTCAGATTATGAGTCGGAAGTCAGACATGTGATACCCTAGGGAGGGTGTTACATCTTTCGTATTTTTCATTGTGGAATATCCAAGTCTGTCTAAAATTGCATTCTTTCTTTGGCAAATTCATGATAAAACAGAATATTTTTACATAATATACAAATTGGTTTTCTTGACTTGGTTGTTAGATCAAAACTGTTGCGAGCTAGCTATACACCTTATCCAATATGAGGCTTTTTGACTCATGAAGGAATTTGTAGTACTTTTAAACCAAGCCGTATCTTTCAACATAAAAGAGCTACACTTCAATTTTTATTTGTTAAAAGAGAAAAGTAATTATTCCTTGCTACTTCTTTCATTGAATATTAAAAGGAACTGTACTTTCACGTAAAGTCAATATAACAAAGGCTAAAATATATGGTAAATGGGCTTTGTTTTTTATTGAATGGGAATTAACAATTTGAATGATCTTGACCTCTTGTTATCCATTATAGTCTTATTTGTTTTTCTTGTTTGTTTGTTTCTGAAAGGTCACTTTCTTATATTAGAAATCATGGCCCCCTAATTACCATTCCATTGACTAACCTTCAACTTAATTTCCAAATTTTCACTTCCCTTAAAACCTCATATTTTGCATCTATGATTTCATGGTTGTCAGATATTTCTCATATTCTAACTGAACTTTTTTGCCTTTTCATTCACCAACAGGTCAGAAATTCACAAGTGTCCATTCTTTTGAATTCTGAAGCAAATCACCATTGAAATTTCACATACCTCACAGATTTTTGGGATTTCATTGGTATTGAACTCTGTTCAGTTTTCTGCAGAGAGTTCTATTCTTATTGCTCTCATTCTTCTAAATAAAAGTTGAATTCTTTTTGTCTTTTTTGCAGGTTACTTGACAACAACAAATGGAAAGTGATCCATTTGGAACTAGTGGGACTCCAAGCACTGGTGGTAGTGGAACTCAAGTTGGAAGTGCTAACACTCCAACACCAACTAGTGACATGCAACTAGGAGAGGTTCGAACACAAGCTCCAACTCCAACACAAGGACAAGAAACGTCATCACATGGACAAGATGTCCCTCCATCACAACAAGAGGTATTGAAAAGGAAACCTAGTAGACCCCCTTCTAATGCTTGGACTCATTTCAAGAAACTAAATGATAAGGCTACTTGTAACTATTGTAATAAACAATATGCATGCAATAGTGCTAGTCATGGGACCTCAAACATGCTAAAACATTTGAAGGTTTGTGTGAAAAACCCACATAGGGTAATTGATAAAAGGCAAAAAATAATTGCTATTGGAAAGCAATGTGATGATGATCCCGATAGTGTTAGCATGAAACTTGTTGAATTTAATCAAGAGGTAACCCGATATGCACTTGCTAGGATGCTAATTGTTGATGAGCTTCCTTTTAAATTTGTTGAAAACCAAGGATTTAGAGATTTGATGAGTGAGGCTCAATCGAGATTTAAAATTCCTTCTCATGTCACTCTTGCTAAAGATTGCATGCAATTGTTTCAAATGAAAAAAGTGAGGTTGAAGTGCATATTGTCTAGAAATCACCAAATGGTTTCACGTACCACTGATACTTGAACTTCAATCCAGAACTTGAATTATATGTGTGTAACTGCTCACTATATTGATGATGGGTGGGAATTGAACAAGAAAATATTAAGTTTTGGTTTGATAGCTGACCACAAAGGTGAAACCATAGGAAATGCCTTAGAAAAATGCATGAAAGAATGGGGGATTTCAAAGATTTGTTGTGTGATTGTTGACAATGCAAGTGCTAACAATACTGCTATTGCATATTTGCTTAGAAGAATGAGTGATTGGAGTGGTACTTCTTTATTAAATGGAGAGTTCATGCATATGAGATGTTGTGCTCACATCTTGAACTTAATTGTTAGTGATGGCTTGAAGGAAATTGATGTTTCAATTGAAAGGATAAGGGCTGCATGCAAGTTTGTTAGGTCATCTCCGGCTAGATTGTCTACTTTTAAGACGTGTGTCCAAGAGGCTAGTATAACTAGTAAGGCAATGTTAACCCTTGATGTGCCAACCAGGTGGAATTCCACTTATTTCATGTTAGATGTTGCTGAAAAATATGAAAATGCATTTTATCGTCTTGAAGATGCGGATAATGCATTTTTGTTAGCCCTTGACAATGTAGGAGGACCTCCTAGTAGGGAGGATTGGAGTCGTGCACGTGTTTTTGTCAAGCTTTTTAAAATATTCTATGATGCAACTCTTTCTTTTTCGGGGTCATTGCATGTTACATTTAATGTTTTTTTCCACAAGTTATGTGACATTCAAAAGACCCTAGGTAAGTGGAGGAAAAATAATGATGTAGGGTTACAAAGAATGGCCACAAACATGAAAATCAAGTTTGATAAATATTGGGAAAGTAGTGGGAGTATAAACTTTCTTTTGTTTGTGGTTGTGTTTCTTGATCCACGTTATAAGCTTGAATATGTTGAGTTTAGTTTTGATAAGATGTATGGTGATGGTTCGAATAAGTGCAAGGAAATGGTGGAAAAATTGAAGGGTCTGATTGATAAATTGTTTGAGCATTATCAGTCAATACATCCCATTCCCCTTGACATTGGTGATTCTAGTAGGTTGGTCTCAAATATTGCCTCACAATCTCATACTAGTAATGATGATTTAGGTGATGATGGTGAGGGTTGGGAAGATGAGTTTAGATCGAAAGTGAGGAGAAAGCAAGGTGAGGTGAAAAGGAATGAGTTAGAAAGATACAAAGAGGATGATGTTGAGGACAACACTTCTGGATTTGACATTTTGAAATGGTGGAAAGGGAAATCAATGAAATATTATGTTCTATCTCGTATGGCTAGGGATATTTTGGCTATTCCAGTGTCTACTGTATCATCCGAGTCTGTATTCAGTACTAGAGGTCGAGTTCTTGACCCATTTCGCAGTTCCTTGCATCCCACCACTGTTGAGGCGTTGATTTGTACTGAACCTGGATCAAGACTCCTAAAAAGAATCTTGAACTACGTGATGAAATGGAAGAAGTGGAGAAAGTTGAATCAGGTATGAAAACTTAGTTTTAATTCTCAAGTTTTTTATTTGTTGTTATATTTATTATTGTTACTAATTAATCTTGTTTACCTTTTATGTTTATGTTTGAATTTTTAAAGTTGTCAGGATTATCTTCAAATCTTGAAGTTGGGCTTCAATAAATCTTTGATCTCGATAAAGGTCGGCGTCTTCTCAAGTATAGCTATTTTGTTATGAACAATTTATGTTTTCTTGCATTATGGAATCACATTTTCTGCGAAACTGATTGTGGATGAGTAAATTTTGGGTATCTAAAACTTATTAAATAGCTGTTGAATTTAGATCTATGTTCTAATATTATTTGAAATTTTGGATACATTATGTGCACTTTTTTGTATTGCATGTATAATTGTATAGCTATTAGCTAATTTGTGTTAAAAAAATAATGGTCAACCCGATCACCCGAACCAAACCAATCCGTAGATGTTTGGTTCGGTTTGGTTTGGATTTGACTATCAAAAAATAAAAAAACCGAACCAAACCAAACCAATTAATTTTGATTAGTTCGAATTTATTTTTCTCCAAAATCCGAACTAAACCACCCACTTACACTAGTGAGGGAGGGTTCAGAAATAAAGCATTACCGCCATTTATACCCAAAAAAAAACGAAAAAAAAAAGCATTACCGCCATTACATCAGGAGTAGTCAAAAGTCAAACCACATCAACAAGTACGGTGAACGAGCAGGCAGTCAGGCACCAGACCCATTATTATCTTCCGGTTTTAGCATACCTTAGTTATTTATGTACCGTATTGCAATTTACTTCTTGAAGGACACCAAACGACCCCACTTAAATTGAGGATGGTATTATTGTCTATTGAAGCACAGACATGTTATTTGTGAAGTATGTTTGCATATTAGATTCGTATTATATTAGATATATAAAAATATTTATATGATATATATATTTTATATGTTTAAATATATTTAATTAAAAAGATTATTTTTTTATAATTTAAATACTTTCAGATATGTTTAAATATTTTTTGAACATCTTTAAATATATTTAGATATGATTAAGATACAATTTAAATACGATCTATTAATATTTTTAAAAAAAAATAATTTTTATCACTAACATTTAATTAATAAGTTTATAATTCACTCAAATATAATCATATGATGATGTTTTTAGGTCACTATTTTTACATATTAATATTTTAAGTTTTATTTTTTCACATACTACTATTTTCATATGCTCTTCTATCTTTTCTCCTACCAAGTCGTCTACTTTATTTATACTGAAGCTTGCTTCACATCAATATTCTCTCTAATTTTTTTATACACATATATTTGTATATGATTAGTTTAATTAAGAAAAGTTAGTTTAAGAGATTTTTTAGAATATGTCAATAGAAATTATGTTTTATATTTGTTAGGAGGGTCTTATTAAGTAGTAAATATTAACACATATGACATATATTAAAATATTATAATTTTTTAAATTTAAAAAAATGATATTAATGAATTATGAATTTTTTTTAAATTTTGATTATATATATATATATCATATTTTTATTTTATAATTTTTAAATTTAATATATTTTTATATCTGTATCTTTATTGTGTCTTGCATTTGTATCTGTGTCTGTACTTTATGGATTATTGTGAAATCATATTCGCAAAACTAATATTGGTTATGGGATATGAATTCGGCCATCTTGAATGTATTTTAAGTTCTTAAAATATTAAATATTTTTAATTTTATTTAATATAATCTCCTTTAATTAATTAAGAACATGTTAAGAGAATATTATATTATTCTATAATAAAATTTCAAAATAAAAATGGCAATTATATCCTCTTAACATCTTTTTTAATTACTTAAACTTAAAACAATTCAGCAGATCAAATAATTAATTTATTAATATCTAATTGGGATTCATATATATATATATATATATATATATATATATATATATATATATATATATTAATCTTTTTCAATCATATTTTTCAATAATAAACTAACAAAAGAAGAAAGTTGACAATTAAGAAAAGAAAAATCATCAACTTTACTACCAAATAAGGGTGCTATTGAAGATAAATTATATCATCTTCTTAGAGTAGCAATAAATACATGTTTAAAAAATAATTTTATTATTAATTTAAATTATTTTATTTAAAATTTAAATAAATATATTTAAAATTAATGATAAATATTTTTTAAAGCATATATTTATTACTGTTTTAAGAACAAATAATAACTTTCATTAATGACAATTAAGAGAAATGTATATTTGTCAATTATTTATTAAGAGAACAAGACTGTAGATTGAAAATCACTTTAGTAATAATTTAGGTAACAAATTAGTTTTTTCATAAAAATAATTCTAAATCCCCTAACACATCTTTCTTATAATTCTTCTAATTACTAAATAAAAAATATTGATTATTTTTTATATTTTTAAAATATTAAATATATTTATTTTATTTTTAAATATTTTATTCATTAAATATTATGAAGATATTTTAAAAAATATAACAAAACTCTTCCATCAAAATAGAAAATCAAGTTTAAATCTTTCATTTCGTAGTTAACTCTTTAAAAACACTAAAATTAAACATAAATACTATTCATATATATATATATATAATTTTATTTTTTTTATAATTTTTATTATTTAATTAAAATTAAATATATATATTTTTAATATATTTATACTCTAATTTTGTTATATAAATAAATGTGAGAAGGATATCTGAAACATATATATTTCAAACTAATTTGATGCAAAACAAAAAAAAAAAAACGAAAGAAACAATATTTCAATACATGGAGTGGACCGGCCAAAAAATTGAGTCACTGGGTTGTACAAGAGGGGGCAGCATAGTAATTTAGCGGGAGGCACTAGGTGGCAAATTACATTTTTAGCAACTTTGGCTACGATAGTAAAGTAGAGAATGAGGAAACAGCCAGCCCATCTCTCTGCACTGCAGCCTCTCTTCTCTCTTCTTTTTCCTACTGCTTACTCACTGAACTTTGAGACTTGAGAGCAAGAGAGCCACACACAACACACAACACACACACATAGATTTTTAGAGACCCGCGCTTTACCCTGTTCCTCTCTGTATATCTCTGTTACTGTCACCATACACACACACATTCCATACGAATACAGATTAGAAAAAAAGCGAGATTGTGGGAACAAGCAGCAAACAGAAACATCCCATGGGAGAAACCGGTATCATTGTCCGGTTCCCTGGAAACTTAGACCCCAGAGCCGAAGAGTTCAGGCCTAGAAATCCCATCCACACTCCTCACCCGCAACCGGCAACCGGCTTCACCCAACCCTTCTGCTATCCCTACCCATCTCCGTACCCACCCACCACTGTTGCCGTAGGGGTTCCCTACCCTCACTACTCTACTCCCTCCGCGTATGTCAGTCCACCTCCACCGACGCCGCCGCCGCCGCAGCTGTCCACGTCACCCACCCGGTCGCTATTGCTGAGCCCCATGCCCTCGGAGCTGATCATTACCGAGTCCGCGTTGAGAAGGGAACTGGATGTGTTCGGGGACGTGAGAGGGGTACAGATGGAAGGGTTATGTAACGGCACGGTGACGGTTCATTTCTATGACCTCAGACATGCAGAGACGGCATTAACGGCGATTCGCAGACAGCACATGCAGCACCAGACTAGGCTTCGCAACCACTACGCTTCCTTGTTCAAGAACCGCAACACTCTACTTTCCCAAGTTGAATTCTATGCCTCCACCGCTCCAGCGCCACTCCCTCCGCCGGCGCGTGGGTTAATCGCCGGTCATGCCGTGTGGGCCCAGTACGTCCTCCCCGCTTGTAATACCGTTCCCGACGGTCAGAACCAAGGGACCATCGTGATTTTTAACTTGGACTCAGAACTGTCCGCTGAGAATCTTCGAGAACTTTTTGAAGCTTTTGGTATTTCAATTTTTCCCTTGCCTCTTCCTCTCTTATCTTTTTTTTTTTTAGTGTGTGAAGTGAGATCTGAAAATAGGAGTGTTTGAAGGAGAGAAATTATTGAGATTTCTTTTATGCCATTTAATTTGAGTGTCGGAGAACTTTTGTGGGGTTGGGTTGAGGTGTCTCTATCTCACTCTTTTTGTTTTGTGTCTCTTCCACTTTCACTCTTTTTTTATTTATTTTTTTTCTTTGGTTTAAATTTATAGGTCCCGTAAAGGAATTGAGAGATACACCATCGAAAAAGAACCAAAGATTCGTGGAGTTCTTTGACATAAGAGACGCAGCCAAGGCTTTGAAACAGATGAATGGGAAGGAAATTCATGGGAAACCAGTTGTTATTGAGTTTAGTAGACCAGGAGGTCACAACAGTAGAAAGTTCTTCCATTCCGCCACCTCTACCATCTCCAAAAAGCCTTTCAATTTGAATGCCCCACCTCTATCACCACCGCAGTTGCAACGCAAATTCTCGCGTCGTTTTGCTACTGTTGCTAGTTCTCATTCACATTCATCTCAACCCCAATTATCTTATAAGAAATCAAGTGTTAACAAGAGGGGAAGCCCGAACAAGATAGAAAATTCTGGGTCTCTTGAAGCTGCAATGGGTTCAATGAATTTGGGTGGAGAAGTTGGAAATGGGGTTGAAGAGCAGCATTTAGATGGGCCTCCAAGGAGGAATTCCATTAGAAAACACAGTAGTAGTAGTAGTGAGTCCACGGTAGAAAGCACGAAGCACCAAATAATAACTAGAACTAGGTATTGGAAGGGAAAGCAAGCAAAGAAGCATGAAACTCGGTTTCTAATCAACGAAGATGCCATTGTAGAGTCCGGTTCTAGAGATTCTAGAACTACTGTTATGATCAAGAACATACCCAATAAGTACAGGTTCGTCTTTGATTTTATTGTTTTTATTTTTTAATTCAATAAATTTCTTTTGCTTTATTTCTTCTCTATATGAGCTTGAGCAATTGAGCTTCTGTTTTTTTCTCAGAGAAATACTACCTAACAAAAGAAATGCTACAAAATGCAATATATTTGAGTATTGAATAAAGTATTTTGTTTTTCATTTGAAATTTTGTTAATTTATATTCTGTATGTTTTTCACTTGTTGTAGTCAGAAGCTACTACTAAACATGCTGGACAACCACTGCATACACTGCAACGAGCAAATTGGCGACGGCAATGACCAGCCTTTATCCTCCTATGACTTCGTGTATCTTCCCATTGATTTCAAGTATTTTCCATTTTCATTCCCTCATTCTTCTTAATAATCTTCCAATTTATGTGTCTACGGTCTACACTACACTCCACAACTTGTCCAATATTATATTATCGTTGAACTAATTACACTACGAATGTCAATTACATGTTGAAACAGCAACAAGTGCAATGTGGGGTATGGGTTTGTGAACATGACTTCTCCAGAGGCAACGCTGAGGCTCTACAAGGCCTTCCATCTTCAACATTGGGAGGTATTTAATTCCAGAAAAATTTGTGAAGTCACCTATGCGAGAGTTCAGGTATTTATTATTTCCAACTCCTCAAAATTTTCTTGTTTTCTTTCAATAATTCATTGGGGTGCTATTTATGTTGGGTTGAATTAAATCGAACTAGTAATATTATGAAAACCACCAATTTAAACCAATTAAATCAGTTTGCATTGAATTGGTTTAATCAATTTTTGATCAAATCTTTTTTTACGATTTTGTAAATTAAAAGTAATTTAACTTATTAAAAATAGAAAAAAAATTCATTTTATATATTTAAAGTAATATTTGATCTCATAAAATAAGAATCCAATCAGTTTTCGATTTTCAGCATCACTATTCACGAGCATGAAATATATATGTATAATAATATATGTCAAGTGTAGTACTTACTAATTTATATCAATGTATAGTAATAGTATATAGAAGTGTCACATAAAAATACTATTTATTTAAATTTAAATAAATGTTTATATAAGGGTTTGGAAGCGATGAAAGAGCACTTCAAGAATTCAAAGTTCCCATGCGAGATGGACCATTACCTGCCAGTGGTGTTTTCACCGCCTCGAGACGGAAGGGAACTGACAGAGCCACTTTCAATAGTTGGTAACAGGCAGCAAACCATACCAATTTCTATCAACATCCCAATTGGTGTCCCCAACTCTGATGAGATGGAGGGTGGAGATAGGGTAGGTGCTTCTGCTTCTGCTTCTGCTTCTGCTTCTGCTACTGACGACGTGCTTAGCAGCCAAAGTGGCGGCGATGGTGATGATGACAAAGGTGAAGTGGGTGGAGGGCTGCTGCAGTTGCTCACTTCTGATGATACAGAAGTGTAAGGGTGGTATGGTATGGTTGTGAATGTGCATTTACCACAGCAATTAAAAGGTCGTTGAGCAACGAGCCACATGTGTGTTCTCTGCATAGCCACTTCTCAGTGCTCACGCACCTGCTTGGTGCTTACAACCTTACAATTACAAGCATTTTATTTCAACTCTGAACATGTTGCTGCTCAGTGCTCACCTCCCTACCTTATGTTCATTTTTTATATTTTCATTTCTTGCTTTTGCCTAGTGAAATTGAATTAGTAGTTTGTTTTTTAAATCTCTTGTAGCCTTGTAGGTTCTTGCACTTAAGATGTAGTATTTATTTTGCCTTCAATTTTAATTTTCAAGAATTTTGATGTATCATTTATTGCATAGAAAACGTAGATTGGTAGAAGTAAAACATAGAACATTTCTCTGGTTTTGCTTTTTAGCTTCAGCAGGATGCACCAGTAGTTTTCTTGTAAGTACGATTATTTATATAAAAAAAAATGTTATTTGCATACTGGTATACTTATATTATTTTTATATTGGTTAATGATATATAATTTTTTATTGATGTGTGTAATTTGGTTAAGAGGTTAGTAGTTAATTGTTATAATATGATAATGGATTATTAAAAAAATTGTTAATAAAATAATATACGTTAACAAACAAAAGGTTGTGCTTAATTGGGGTTTTTTGACCAAAGTAGTGTTATTTTACAAACTATTTATCAAATTAGGGTAGCTTTAAAACTATTTATCAATTTGGAGTCCTTTTTGCCAAGCTGGTAAAAGACTTCATATTTTATTTTATTTTTGTCACGTCATGCAAAGAGCAACTCCAAGTTGTTTTTTGCAGAATTTCTGACTCACATTCCATCAATTTTGAGTAAAGAAATTTAATACTATTTTAATAAAAAGTAAAAGAGCAATTTGGAGTTGTTCTTTTCAATCACGTTTTCACATTGCACGAGAATTAAATTTAATATTATTTTAATTAAAAAGTGAAAGAGCAACTTGGAATTGCTCTTTCTAGTCACGTCTTCATAGTCAAGTCACGTCGCACAAGAATTAAATTTAATATTATTTTAATTAAAAAGTGAAAATAATTACAAATTTATTATTATTTAAATGAAAAAGTGAAGAAGCAACTCTAAGTTGCTCTTTTCAGCTTGTCAATCAGATCACGTCCTCCCACGTGCAGAATAATCAAATTTAATATTATTTTAATTAAAAAATGAAAGAGCAACTCCAAGTTGCTCTTTCTTGTTTGTCAGTCACGTCAAAACAGAATCATATTTAATACTATTTTAATTAAAAAGTGAAGGAGCAACTGCAAGTTGCTCTTTTCAAATGCTCTCTCTCACTCCCAATGATCAGAAGAATCGAATTTATTATTATTTAAATGAAAAAGTGAAAGAGCAACTCCAAGTTGCTCTTTCCAGATGAATCACGTCCGGTACTTGCACATGTAGAAAAATCAAATTTAATATTATTTTAATAAAAAAGTGAAAGCAACTTGGAGTTGCTCTTTCCAGTCACCTTCGTAAATTTAATTTTGCCCATCCCTTAACTGATGCTCTCTCTATTTAAATCAACTCGAGTATGCACTTCACTCTTCCCTTCTCTCTCGTCTCTCACAAATTCTGGACATTCTTCAATTTCATTCTAAAAATGAGTCAATTTGTTGTTTTCCTTTATTCAGATGGTAGAAAGTTTGAAGGGTCACAAATGCTCACATTCGAAAGCGACACTAGGCCAATTCAAATTAAACGTGGTATCAATTATCAGATGTCGAAGATAAAGATTCATGCTAAATTAAACCTTTAGTCTCGTCAAATCATTTCTAGTCTTACATATAAATTTTTTATATCTCGAAATGAGAGCAAATATACTGCTCTTGAAATATTTGATGATGAAGATGTTGAGTGCATGATCAACACTTTTGATCAACACACTATGACAGTATTGGAATTGTACGTTGAGATCGACGTTGTAGGCAGTTCATCATTACATGTACACCATGTTGATGAGTATACTGTTGCACCATGTTGTGGTCAATTTGATGCCTACATTGGGCTTTCAGATGATGATGAAGATTGGAATAGAGACCTAACAATGAAGTCCAGTGAAGATGAAGACGAAGGTGAAATTCCTGATGGAGATTCGTTTGACACTAAAGTTGAGGATGATTTTGATGCTGTTGGCTTGGCTTCCCCAATTGTTATGGCTTCTCCAGTTGCATCATCATTACCTGTTAGTGAACTTCCACAACAAACAGGTTAGTACCCATATAATTTAGTTAGTATATAGCGAAATTAATACTTGCCTCTCACGTTTTTAAGACATGTATAGGTGAACATTCCATAGAGACTCTATTTTGAACTTCAACTCCACATTATAAATATATTTATTGGGACCACCCTGATTAAGAGAATGGTTTTCCAGGGCAGAAGTTGCTCTTTCACTTTTTAATTAAAATAATATTAAATTTGATTCTTCTGTATGTGGAAGGACGTGATGTGATTGACAAGTTGGAAAGAGCAACTTAGAGTTGCTGCTTCACTTTTTCATTTAAATAATAATAAATTTGATTCTTCTGATTATTGAAGGTGACAAAGAGAATCTGAAAAGAGCAACTTGCAGTTGCTCTTTCACTTTTTAATTAAAATAATATTAAATTTAATTAAATGCGCGACGTGACTTGACTATGGCGGCGTGACTAGAAAAAGCAACTCCAAGTTGTTTCTTTCACTTTTTAATTAAAATAATATTAAATTTGATTCTCGTCAAAGCGTGAAGACGTGATCGAAAAGAAAGCGGCTCCAAGTTCTTTTTTACTTTTTATTAAAATAATATTAAATTTCTTTACTTTGAAATTGATGAGATGTGAGTCGGAATAGATTCTCGCAAAGAAAGAATCTTGGAATTCTTCTTTGCGTAGACGTGTGAAAAATAAAATAAAATATGGGGTCCTTGCCAAACAAAAAAAAGATCCCAAATTGGTAAATAGTTTCAAAACTACCCTAATTTGATAAATAGTTTATAAAATAACACTACTTTGGTCAAAAAGCCTCTTAATTGGTGCAAAAAATAATGTACAGAATTGAGTGTGGCAGTAACATTATTTATGTGGCTGAAAACATGATTAGTTTTATTTTTTTTAAAAACATGATTAGTTTATTAATCATTAGAGATATTAAACGAAATTCACAAAGTTCAAATTTCATCAAAGTAAATTTTGTGGGAAGATTGCATAATCATCTTGTTCCCATACAGATTAATCTCATGGTCTTATAAAAAAAAATATTAATTAAAACAAAAATTTGTTGGACGTTGGCATAGTCGTCGAACACGTAAGGAGATTGCGAGGATTTAAATTCCTCAATGCACGTAGTCCTTTTTTCCATCCTCTTCTCGTGAGATCTCCCGTGGGCATCCTCTTAAAGCTACTCCAGTGTGAATGTTTTTATATATATATATAAAACAAAAATAAATATGTGCTCAATAAATATTAAATAATTAATAAGTATCTGTTTAAAATTGCAATTAAATAATTAATTCGTATGCTAACGGAATTAGTTCATTAGTTGAACTTCCACTTATGAAAAAGCCAAATTAAGGATTCTCTCAAATTATTCACACTTTCATGACTCTTAATCTAAACAAGGAATTTGTTAGCCAAAACCTAGCAAAATTTACCCACCCCCATTTTAGGTGGGTTGGGTGGCATGCATACTGAAGATGTATTCACGGGAACACAGTTAACAGACTCTTGACGTCAAAAAAAAAAAAAAGTCACAAACCCTCATGACTGATGGCCGCAGATAAATTTTTTTTTTAATATATTTTTTGATATTCTGGCCACAGATACTTTGTTTCAATAAGATGGAGCCCTCTGGTGCCCTTTGGTTGGGTGTGGTGTGAGGCTATAATGGTCAATGTAGTTGGTGTTATTGTTGTCGTGACTCACCTTATGCTAGAGTTACCTTTTTGGTTGTTTCCACCGTAGAAACTATAAGTTTTCTCGCCTCCCTCCCCAAAAAAAGTAAAAATTGCTTTCTTAGCTCTTGGTTGTGGACCATGATATTCTCCTCATCTGTCATTGCATTGGTCACCCATTTAATGCCCTGCACTACGTACTGTAGCTTTCAGCTTTCAGGCCACCACCAGCACCACCTTGTTCACATCTGTGTCAGATATCCAACTGTTCTCTTCCTTGATGCTCTGGGGTTTTGACACCTGGACCACCTGATGTTGCCCACGTCATTTTTACAATTTGGTATTTGGTCCCTCCCAGCGCCCAATTCAAACCTCGTATTGTTAATGTCAAAATTCTGGCCATAGCATAGCCATGCCCATATCTGTGTTAGACCAATTTCCCAACGACAAAACCTCCCGGACCCCGAATGGCTTTTTGAGAGGAAAGATTTCTGGTTCTCCTAGTACAACATACGTGTAATTCGGTAAACAAATACTTATCAGACATTATGCACATTTAAATTATCTTTATTATTTTTTATGATAACTTATTTTGTGAGTTTATTGATCTCCTAATGTAAATAATGTGTTTTTGCTCTATTTTAAAAATTAAATAAGTTCAAATAAAAAAAATTAAATCAATTAAAAAGTACTTAAATGGAATCCCAATATCACGGAATTGCACCTTCACAAAAAGCACCTTTCTGAACTTTTTTCCTTTCTTTTTTTACGGCTTAAATGTCTTAGGCTTATAAATTTGGTGTGAAAATAATATTTTCTGCTGTCAAAGTTCATTGCGTTGGTTCACTGATTTGGTTAAGTCGTTTACTTCTTGGGAAATGTTTTCAAAATTGGACTTAATTAGTTTATTAGATTGTGAATTAGATATATTTTTAATTTAAATATTATTTTATTTAATTATAAATTTATTTAATTTAATTAATTAAATCATAACTTAAAAGTTTTATTAGCTTAATCTCTGATTTAATTTATTTTTAAAATATTATTTATTAACACAGAATTGAAATTAAATATATATATATATATATATATATATATATAATTTTTTAGTGTGTAACTAATAATTATAATTACATGAATTCACTCATATATATATATGAAAGAAAATAATATTTCGTTTCCCTACACAATTGCCATTGTTTAGCTTTAATTTTGTAAATTATAGTCATGCACGAAATCATAGGTACATAGGCTTGGTACGAGCGTCACGTATTAAAATTCAGTTTAATAGCTTTTATGTATATACACGCTATTTAACGAGTTTATTATTGATTTATGTTTTCGAATATATATCGATTAGGTTCATACCTTCATGTTTTTCTTTTTTTTTTTAAAAAAAAACGAAGAGCAGAGATGTGGAGAAAAAAGATGAATGTCTGAGATATACTAAATAACTTGATTAGCCATCATTGGATGCTCTAGGGATTCTTAACAAAAGTTGACGGTATAAGTGCTCGACAACAAGTAATTAACCAAAAGACAAGATAGTGATGGAAGTTTGGAACCCATAGCTTTAAGTATAATATAAGAGGTTTAAGCTTTCGATAAAAAAATTATGACTCACGAAGTTATATTATTAGAAAGATTTAATTATGACTACCAATTAAATTTCGGACGACTGCCAATTTGCACACTAAAAATTTTACATTATTTTTTGTTTTATATGTTTAAGAAAATAAAAGTAAAGAGAATATGTATTGAAATGTGTATTTTTTTTATTTAACAAAAATAATGTTGTGAAATTGATATAAATATTTTTGTGAAGGCCGTTAAAATAGGTTAAACTCGTGAAATTAACCTATTTAATCACATAATTTATGTGAGTTGGATTACAAATTTATTGATCCAAAAAAATACGATTCATTTTGGCTCACTTCATTTACTTGCGAGTTAAATGAGTTAGCTAGTTGGCTCTTGCGAGTTGCTCGCATAAATTTTTTTATGAAGCAAAACAAAAAAATTATGAAAAAAATAGACATTGTTCTAATCCTTAAACTTTGTATTTGTGGACTTGTGATTGTGACTTTGGTTTAATCATTTCATTTAATTTGTGATTTATTATTTATGCTTTTAGACATTTGATGACTTGTGGACTTGTGGTGTGGTTGTAGATTTGATTTTGAGTCATTTGACTTATGATTTAGTATTTATTATGCTTTGGTTTGGCTTTGAAACATTTTGTTTGAAGACTTCGACTCATTTGACTTGGACATGAAATTGATTATGTTTGTAAGATTGTCGCAACCGAAATCGCGACGGGACGACCGAAAGAGATTAGCACATTCTGGCGATCAATGGAGTCGCCACCAATGTTTATTTTAATTGGGAAAACATTAGAAAAACCCTTAAAATAGGCAAAACTGGTCTTTTGGAAAATGAGTTTGAGTTCGAGTCGATTACGGTAAGGAAGGTGTTAAGACTTACACTGCTGCTCCAAGAATCCAACGGTACTTTAAGTCAATTGTGCAAATTTTAATAATATCAAATTTATTTATTTTACCCTTTTTGAAAATACTTTGTAACTATTTTATTTTTTATTTTTTTTTTTTTATTTTTTTTAAGGAAAGAAAAGAGACATAACTAAATTATGAAAATTTATTTTTTCGGCTTGACAGAATAGAAATCCTGCTCCCTACGTATCCTCGGGTGCGATGAGAACTCAATGTCACGTAGTTCTTTATAAAATAAGTCCGAGTTGATTGATTTTAATTAAGGAAAAAAAAATTTGAAAAGAGATTTTATATATTTTTTTAAAAAAAACTTACAGATTCATTGAAGACTGACTACTAATAAACCCTTATGATCCAAACGACATTGAAGATAAGATCCGTTATTCAATCATCATCATTGGTCATTATATTTATTAAAAGATATTTTTTATTTTTTTATTTTTTATATTTTTAATTTTAGTTTTTTTTTTCAAAAGGAGTGCAAAAAGACGAATAAATAAAATACAATTTTTTTTGAGTCAAATAAGTAAGAACTAACATGATTAAATATAAGCACTACGAAACAACTTAAAGCAAATTTTATTTTTTATGTTCTCAACGATGTTCAGATTTTCTCCACTTTTATTTATTTTTATATTTTTTCCTTTTTTTTATTTTTTTTATTTTTTGACATTTTTTTTATATTTTTATATTATCATCTTATCCTATGTCTTTTGTCTCTATATTTTTTAACTTTTTTTTCCTCTTTTTTTTTTGAATAAATCTCTAAAAATAATAATAAATAAAAAAAATCTAGCTTTAGTCCAAAAATAAAAAAAAACAACTCACTAATTAAACATTCCTCTAATACCTTTTTATTTTCAATTTTTCCTTTTTATTATTATTATTATTATCCTATTCTTGCTAATAAAAAGACCAACCCAGTAAAGTGGGCTCGTAGCATATTGCAGCCCATAAGCTCTCACTCATTGTTCTGTTATCATATTTTTGATTCAAAATTAGTCACTTGAAGAAAGTTCCAGAAACCAAGTAGTAAAATAACAAAAGAGAAGGTGATAGAACCTCTGGAAGGGTGATGCGTAAGGGAGAGATGGGCGGCGCGCGGAGCTTGCTACAGCGTGGTGCCGGCGGCTGGAGGCTTGGGTCAGAGGTCCTGGTGGAGGTGAGTGAAGGTTGATGATGGATTGATTTATGATGGTTGTAGTTTGAAAGGTTGAAGGTGATGGCTTGGTTGGTTATGGTGATTATGGAGGTGATGGGTTAGAAGATGGAGGTTTGAAGGTGATGAAGGTGAGAAGAAGGTTGATGAAGCTTGGTAGAAGAGGTTGATGAAGCTTGGTAGAAGAGGTTGATGAAGCTTGGTAGAAGAGGTTGGGTACGGTTTTATTGTGGTAGAAGGTGATGGTTGTCTTTGAAAAGAAATGAAGATGGTGGAGGTTGTCTTGTTGTCTTTGAGTGGAGTAAAAAATGAAAGTGTAGTGTGTGTGATACGTGAGTGGAGGGTGCAATTTGACAAAAAAGAGTGCAGAGTGGTTAGACGTGATGGGTGCAAAGTGGGTGAGTGCAAGTGAGTGGAAAGTAGTGTGTGTAGTGGAGTGAGGCATGGGTGGGGACGTGAGAAGTGAAATGAAGAAAAAGAAAATGTGTGTGGGGGTGAGAAAATGAGCAACAAAATTTTTTATTTTGCACAAATAAGAAAAAGTAGGATAGAAGTAAATAAAAATGAAAAAAAATGGTGTGATCACAACATTGCAATTAAGCATCTTTTCACTAAAATATTAATCAATGATCAAGTAATTAAAAAAAATTTATGGACAAAATTGGGTATCAACAGCTAATTTATGGACAAAATTGGGTATCAACAGCTGCCCCCCTTTGCTTTACATTTAAAATAAATGGGAAGCAAAGGAATTGATTCAATTTTGTCCATGAAAATTTTCATTTCCTTTTCTTTTTCTTCTTTTCTTTTTCTTTCTTTCTTTTTTTTTTTTAGAAAGCATTGACGCAAAAAGCAACGAACATTAAAATGAGGTAAAAGCTTATGAGTCAGTATCCATTGATGAAGCTTGGCAAAAAATTGAAAGCATGAAAGGAAAAAAACTTGAAGAAAGAAAAGGAAAAAAGCTTGCGGAGTCGGGTATCCGCTGAAGCTTGACAGAAAACTTGAAGCCGGAAAAGGAAAAAGCTTGCGGAGTCGGGTATCCGCTGAAGCTTGGCAAAAACTTGAAACAGGAAGAGAGAAAGCTTGAGTCAGTTATCCGCCGAAGCTTGGTAAAAACTTAAAACAGAAAGGGAAAAAGCTATGAGTCGTGGTATCCGCCGAAGCTTGATGAAACTTAAAGCGAAGGATAAAAAAAGCTATGAGTCAGTTATCACCGCCTTGACAGAAAACTTAAAGCAGGAAGGATAAAAAGGTTGCAGAGTCAGATATTCGCCGAAGCTTGGCAAAAACTTAAAACTAGAAAAGAAAAAACTATGGTCAGTTATCCGCCGAAGCTTGGTAAAAACTTAAAACAGAAAGGAAAAAACTATGAGTCAGTTATCCGCCGAAACTTGGTAAAAAACTTGAAACAGAAGAGAGAAAGCTTTGAGGTCAGGGTATCCGCCGAAACTTGGTAAAAACTTAAAACAGAAGGAAAAAAACATGGAGTCAGTTATCCGCCGAAGCTTAAAACAGAAAGGGAAAAAAGCTATGGTCAGTCTGTATCCGCCGAAGCTTAAAGCAAGAAAGGGAAAAAACTTGGTCGGGTTATCCGCCGAAGCTTGGCAAAAACTTAAAGCAGAAAGGGAAAAAACTTGGTCGAGTATCCGCCGAAGCTTGCAAAAACTTAAAACTAGAAGGGAAAAACTATGAGTCAGTTATCCGCCGAAGCTTGACAAAACTTAAAAAGCTTGCGGTAGGGTGCCCGTCGAAGCTTGATAGAAAACTTAAAAACTTGCGGGGTAGGGTGCCCGTCGAAGCTGACGAAAACTTAAAAAAAACTTGCATGGGGTAGTGCCCGTCGAAGCAATGACAAAAACTTAAAAAGCTTGCGGGGTAGGGTGCCCGTCGAAGCTTGACAGAAAACTTAAAAAGCTGGAAAGAGAAAAAGCTTGCTTGAGTCGGGTATCCGCCGAAGCTTGGCAAAAACTAAAGTTAACGGGTATGGGGACCCGGAAACTAAAAGACAATGGGCGCGGGGACCCGAAAAGCTACAAAAAGCTTTTGCTCTTTTTTTTTTATGCCTGAATTGATGCTTGATGCAATGGATATAGGATGATGCAATGAAAGTGCAGCTTGAGGACAGTGCATGTAATGCCTAGGATGATGCATGATGTAATGGATGCATGATGATGCAATGACACATCAGAGCTTTAGCTGGATCACTCTTGGCTCCACAACACCCTTAAGAACTTCTTCCCATAGTAGGATCCGAGGTTGAACAGTAACAAAATTTGATTTTTGATTTGCCTGGTTATTCTTCATTTTCTCATCAGTGCTCTTAAAAGGCTTTGAGCTAGAAAATTTTATGCAGCGGGCCTTAAGCCCAAGAACATCTCATCTTCTTCAAATTTCTCTTCATTAGATGTGGCTTGCATAGAAGCTTCTGACTTTCTTCCTCCAAAGATTCCTATTCTACCAGACACATTTTAAGCTGAAAAACCATTGAGGATGTCATTTCCTTCATTGATTGAAATTTTGGAACTCTTTTGGCTTGAGTTGTTCAACAGGAGATTACCATCTGATGGTTAAGTTGTACCATTGCACTCATGTTCACCGAACTTGAAGCATCATGTACTAGATATGCATGGATTCAAAAGTGGCACAGGAAAGAAATTTACTAACTGAGTAATTTCTTGACTGACTTTGGGAGTATGATTACATAAAAAGCATTTACAAAAGACACAAGAAATGGAATAGTACAAATGCCAGAAGGGTTTTTTACCACAGTTTAGATATGATTGATCTTTACTTGACAACTGGACATCACGACCATTCTTTTATCAGGTATCTATAAAGATCTGCCCCAGTGTAAGGTATCGAAAAAAGAAATTAACCCAGGATAAACTATTTGAGAACAAAACTGCCCCAGTGTAGGCCACTTGACAACAAAAATTATCCCAGTGGGGGAACTTGATATTTTTTGTTTTGCCCCAGTGTGAAGCCAAATCAAACTAGAAAAAATGCTCCAGTTTAGAATTGAATTGAAAAGGGTAGAGACTTGTCCCAATCAAAAGATCTGCTCCAATGTAGGTCAAATCGAGCTAGAGAAATTGCTCCAGTGTAGGGTCAGCTTGAACAACGTGAAAACTTGCACTAGTATAAATCTTTTTTCTTTTTTCATCTTTCTCTTTTTTTTTTAGACTGCCCTTGCGAGTTTTCAGTCTACCAAGATTATTTATTTTTTAAAGAGCAATGCACTAGATACTTGTATGAGTACAACCCTTTTGTCTCAAAATTAAAAACTTGTGAAATAAAGGCAATCATTCATTGATCAGAATGAACTTTTTAAGGATTGTAATGTGGCCAAGGCTAGTGGTTATGAAATGAAAGATATAAGGCTCAAACAAGTGTTTAAAGGTTAAATGGGACCAAGGATCCTTGTTCAAACTTTAAGCTTTGTCACTTGCCTTTGCGCTTTTAAATATATTTTTTCTTACTATTCTCCATTTTATTTTCTATTCCTTTCAGTTTTTTTTCATTTTCTCCTTCTCATTATGCTTCAAAATAGTCACCATGACAATCAACCTTTGTCTTGTGCCGTCTCCCAATGTAAGGGTGATCCTTGTCCAGGGTTTATTGAAAAAACTTTCAAGCTCAAAATGGGACAACGAGAGATAATGAAAAGAAAAGATGAATTCTTATGAAGGATAGTGAAAGATGGCCAATCTTCATTTCAAATCTTGAATGCTCATTTTAAAAAAATCTAATTTAGAGACAAAAGGATAACACACACCAAGTGATTACTTATTTGCTCTTTTTATTTTTCTTTTTTTTTTAACCCCTCTTTTATTTTTTTTTGTTTTTTCTTTTTGTTTTTACAAAGAACACCTGCACATGGGAGCTTCATGACCATCAAATTTTTGCTAGCACAAGAGTCTCATAGGATTCGAACCAAAAGAAAGCAAAGGAATGAAAGACAGGAAAGACATGACAAGAACACGAGCGCTAAGAACATAGGAAAATGAAACAAGGTATGCTGAGAGAACCATGCAAATCCATTACATTAATGCTTCAAGAAAGTTTACATAAGTTCAAAATCAGAATGAATCACCACTAAGTTGAACTTCCCAAGGTTGCCCCCGATTGACCACTCCAAACATTCGCTCCTATCACGGATGAGCATGCCTAGAAATATCTGACACTACTTGCTGAACTATTGCTTAGGTAGCCGTTGTCATCCATGAGTTTTCCTGAAAACCCATTGATCCATTCGGCTTGAAGTCCACCCTTAACCAGTTCAACTTACTTCTTCATCATCCATTTGATGCAATTTTCCCTTTTTCATTCCGCTCTCAATCCTTTCACCGATTATCACGATATCTGAAAAATTCGATGACACATTCCCAATCATATGATCATAGAATGGCACGTGAAGTGTATCAGTGAACATATCAACCATCTCTTTCTCTGACAAAGGGGGTTCCACTTGTGCAGCTATTTCCCTCCACCTTTGAGCATATTCTTTGAAGGTCTCAGCATCCTTCTTAGACATGCTTTGTAGTTTCATTCTACCTGGTGCCAAGTCAATGTTGTATTTATACTGCCTTACAAAGGCATCAGCTAAATCCTTGAAACTCCTTATATGGGCACGCTCGAGACGCGTGTACCAATTCGAAGCTGCCCCAGTTAAACTGTCTTGGAAGAAGTGGATTAACAGCTTGTCATCATGAGCATGGGAAGACATTCTGCGGATGTACATGGTCAAATGGTTCTTTGGGCAAGTGGTCCCCTTATATTTGTCGAAATCTGGGACTTTAAACTTCAGAGGAATCACCACGCCTGGAACAAGGCAGAGTTCAGTAGCATCCCTGATACCATAACAACATGTTCCTTCAATGACCCGTAATCTCTCTTCTAGGATTTTCAACTTCTCTTTGGACTGAGAGTTTTCAACAGAAGAATTCAAAGGATATTGTGGCATGAAAGTGGGGACAAAATGCTGCAATGGTGGGGTTCCACTGATACCAAAGTAATGGGCATGTGGTTGAGTTGTGCTCAATGGATTGAAAGCAGGTCTATTGTTGTCAAGGAAATTGATAGCCTGCGGCGGTACAAAGCCGGAAGGGAGGCCATATGGTAGGAAGCTTGGCATCTGAGCTTCCTGAGAACTGGTGACTGAGGGTTGGGTTGTGTTGTTTGGATAAACGGTGAGTGGCATCACAACTCCTTGAAGATTAGAGCCTTGATATTGCATAGAGGTTGGAGAGAAACCAGGAGGGCGAAGAGGTGCGGCCGGATGTCCTTTGTTCGACACTGAGGGATTCCCATCTGTGCTCCTTATACCTTCCATGGATTGTAGCATTTCCATCATCTTAGACATTTGATCTTTGAGCAGATTCACCTCATTCCTCAGCTCTTCTTACGACTGTCCCAGTTCATCCATGACCTTTGATTGGGAGCGAGTCCTATAAGGGTGTTGTAGAGACAGTTTTTTTTTGTGTGGCCATATTATTATTATTATTAGGAATATGATTAATAAAATGCAAACTAAAGTGAAAATGCATGCAAAAACATGATCCAATGAAGCAAATGATATCAATAAACCTCGTTCATCCAAAGATAAAAGCTTCAATAGGGAGTTTTCCTTTTACATCATGTTGATCATGTTACTCCTTAAGTCTAAAGAAGTATCCCCGTGGTGCGAACTGTTTCCTTCCTTTACTTGAACCCTTGCAGACTCTTCAATGACAACTCATATATTCTCTGCAGTCTCAGACATTAGAGTTTTTTTTTATCCATGTTCGAGGTTTACCGATATCTTTACAAGATTGGACCACATATGCAAATGCAAGATAAAAAAAAACAACAAAAAAAAGAGAATTAGTGTCTACAAAAATGAAAATAAAGAAAAGAATATAGACAAAAAGAATTTCCTCATGTGTTAAAAGAAAATGATAGTCTAGGCTTGGTACTTGTCTTTAAAAAAAAAAGGGCTCTATGGACCATGATACCTCTAAGGGTATTTCAACACGTGATATTTTTGGTTCTAGACCCCTATCAGACAAAAGGTCCCCAAATTGTCTCTTACTGTCACCAACACTTTGGCTAGCAAGAGTCCTCAATCCTCACCCATGATAGGTTACAAGCGGAAAGAGTTCAATTTGAGTGAGGGATTTTCATGTGCCTGTTCGGAGACCAAAGGTCTCTCAAAGCAACACTACTTCACCCTCTATCTAATCCTACAAGGTATTGAGCCCGGGTATAGAACTTGTGTGTGAGGTAAGTGATGGTGACGTATGTGAGGGAATATACAAACCTGTACCAAAAATTTAAAAAGACCAAATTACCCCCAACCTGTAAAAGTATATATACAACAACCAGTCAGCAATCATCTACCCTAAGGTTTCAACAATTAAGCACAAAATATATACAAGTAAGTCATGTCAAAATGGAGACAAAATAATGCCAGCAAATATTTACATAAAAATATCATATAAAATTTATTCACAAACAAGTAAGAAAACAGAAATAAAGACAAAAAGGGGTAAAGTAAATAAATAAAAATTATTAATAATTTGCACAACTAACAACAACAGGCTTGACTCTCATCAAACATCCCCAGTGGAGTCGCCAGCTATCGCAACCGAAATCGCGACGGGACGACCGAAAGAGATTAGCACATTCTGGCGATCAATGGAGTCGCCACCAATGTTTATTTTAATTGGGAAAACATTAGAAAAACCCTTAAAATAGGCAAAACGGTCTTTTGGAAAATGAGTTTGAGTTCGAGTCGATTACGGTAAGGAAGGTGTTAGACTTTCTACACCACTGCTCCAAGAATCTGCATCTTAAGTCAATTGTGCAAATTTTAATAATATCAAATTTATTTATTTTACCCTTTTTTGAAAATACTTTGTAACTATTTTATTTTTTATTTTTTTTTTTTTTATTTTTTTATTTTTTTATTTTTTTTAAGGAAAGAAAAGAGACATAACTAAATTATGAAAATTTATTTTTTCGGCTTGAGAATAGAAATCCTGCTCCTACGTATCCTCGGGTGCAATGAGGAACTCAAAGTCACGTAGTTCTTTATAAAATAAGTCTAGTTGATTGATTTTAATTAAGGAAAAAAAAATTTGAAAAGAGATTTTATATATTTTTTTAAAAAAACTTACATTGACAGATTCACAGAAGACTCAATTTCTTTCAATAAACCCTTATGATCCAAACGACATTGAAGATAACATCCGTTATTCAATCATCATCATTGGTCATTATATTTATTAAAAGATATTTTTTTATTTTTTATATTTTTTATATTTTTAATTTTAGTTTTTTTTTCAAAAGGAGTGCAAAAAGACGAATAAATAAAATACAATTTTTTTTGAGTCAAATAAGTAAGAACTAACATGATTAAATATAAGCACTACGAAACAACTTAAAGCAAATTTTATTTTTTTATGTTCTCAACGATGTTCAGATTTTCTCCACTTTTATTTATTTTTATATTTTTTCCTTTTTTTATTTTTTTATTTTTTGACATTTTTTTTATATTTTTATATTATCATCTTATCCTATGTCTTTTGTCTCTATATTTTTTAACTTTTTTTTTTCCTCTTTTTTTTTTTTTTGAATAAATCTCCAAAAATAATAATAAATAAAAAAAAAAAAAATCTAGCTTTAGTCCAAAAATAAAAAAAAAAACTCACTAATTAAACATTCCTCTAATACCTTTTTATTTTCAATTTTTCCTTTTTATTATTATTATTATCCTATTCTTGCTAATAAAAAGACCAACCCAGTAAAGTGGGCTCGTAGCATATTGCAGCCCATAAGCTCTCACTCATTGTTCTGTTATCATATTTTTGATTCAAAATTAGTCACTTGAAGAAAGTTCCAGAAACCAAGTAGTAAAATAACAAAAGAGAAGGTGATAGAACCTCGGAAGGGTGATGCCGTAAGGGAGAGATGGGCGGCGCGCGAGCTTGCTACGGCGGGTGCCTGCGGCCGGAGGCTTGGGTCGAGGTCTGGTGGAGGTGAGTGAAGGTTGATGATGGATTGATTTATGATGGTCTGTAGTTTGAAAGGTTGAAGGTGATGGCTTGGTTGGTTATGGTGATTATGGAGGTGATGGGTTAGAAGATGGAGGTTTGAAGGTGATGAAGGTGAGAAGAAGGTTGATGAAGCTTGGTAGAAGAGGTTGATGAAGCTTGGTAGAAGAGGTTGGGTACGGTTTTATTGTGGTAGAAGGTGATGGTTGCTTTGAAAAGAAATGAAGATGGTGGAGGTTGTCTTGTTGTGCTTTGAGTGGAGTAAAAAATGAAAGTGTAGTGTGTGTGATACGTGAGTGGAGGGTGCAATTTGAAAAAAAGAGTGCAGAGTGGTTAGACGTGATGGGTGCAAAGTGGGTGAGTACAAGTGAGTGGAAAGTAGTGTGTGTAGTGGAGTGAGGCATGGTGGGGACGTGAGAAGTGAAATGAAGAAAAAGAAAATGTGTGTGGGGGTGAGAAAATGAGCAACAAAATTTTTTATTTTGCACAAATAAAAAAAAGTAGGATAGAAGTAAATAAAAATGAAAAAAAATGGTGTGATCACAACATTGCAATTAAGCATCTTTTCACTAAAATATTAATCAATGATCAAGTAATAAAAAAAAATTTATGGACAAAATTGGATATTAACAGCTAATTTATGGACAAAATTGGGTATCAACAAAGATGACTATGTTTTAATGTTTAATTGTTTTTAAGTTTATAGTAATTAAGTTGAGATTGAGTTTTGAAGTATTTAAATCTCATTTGCATAATTACATTCTAGTTTTTTTTAAAAATGAAGGGTACTGTAATGTGAAAAAAAAAATTAAAAGGAGCTACTTGATTAGGCTCACGAGTGATGGGTTGATGTGAGGCAAGTTTGATTATAGGTGAAAAAAGATTAAATTTTCCGCAAGCTGCCTATTTGGACCCACGAGTTAATGTAAGTTGAGTCACACTACTTATTTTGTAGCATATATAAATACAAGTCTTTTTGGCTCGTCCTATTTAACCTAGAACTGTTAAAACAGGTTGGATATTTTTTGAATTTGACCAGATTGTACCGTATGATTTTTGGATTGATATTTTGTTAGTTCAACTCATTTTTATATAATATATTCGAGTCGAGTTGACTTGACTTATTTAAATCGAATTATGTAAATTTTATATTGATATTTTACTAGTTCAACTCATTTATTTTATTAAATTATTCAAATCAAATCATTGAACTTGACTCATTTTAACGGTTCTAATTTAATCCACCACCCATTACAAGCTGACCCGACCATTTAACAATCCTATAACTATCAAACTAACGAGAACCTTTTGTCCGTTCCCAGGCTTTGGAATTGTGATAACTGATAAAGTTAAAAAATAATAATTTTATATAAGATTTTGCTAATAATGAATGTCCTAATGATAATAGTAAAGAAATTAAAAATAGAAAGTATTATATAAAATATAAACTATTTAATATATTAAAATTTAAAATATTTTATTTTTTATTTAATATTTATAATTTTTTAGTTCTTAATAATTGGCACTTGTTAGTCAAATCTTTTTATAAATTCTTAATGAATATTATTTTAAAAATCCTTTTAATTATTTAATAAATATTAATATTTGTAAGTGTACAATATTAAATTAAATACTATTATATTTTAATATTTATTATTTTATATAATTAATAAGATGTAGAATGATTCATTAAGAGGGAAGGTGTAAATAAAGGACAGGTTGGCTAAATGGCTTGAAATGGTAAACTGGGTGAATGCCATGAGGGCAAATGCAATGCCCAAACCAGCATGACCATGGGAGTGAGACGATGGACCATGGTCCGTGGAAACTGTGGTTGTGGCATGCGTGGGTGCACTTTTGATGCAATCTAGGCCACACGGTTGGCCACTTGGACCCATCCCATAAATAATTTACCTTTCTTTTTGGAACACGATAAAAATGGCAAGTTTAATTAAAACATTGCATACTTGGATACCAGACCACTTTGGAAACACCATTTGTACGGATGCCTTGTCTTTATTCTATGCTCGGCTCCATCACTATCAACATTACTGCTCCAAAGTAAAAGTTAATGTGAGAGAAGTTATTTAGTTGAGATAAAATAAACAAAAGGAAAACGCATTGTGTTGTGAAAATTAAAAAGAATCACGTCCAACCACATGGTGAACAAGAACAATCACTAAAGGTTAGCCAACCTTCTTGACAAAGTAACTAAACTTCTGCATGAATTGTTGGATTACATACAGCTAGGGACGGATATAAAAATTAATTAATGAGGGAATAAAATTATAAAAGGTAAGAATTAAAATATTTAAAAAAATATTTTATTATGTATAGAGTACAATAATTTTAAATAATTACAAAATTATTTTTTATCTTTAACTTAGGTGATTATTTGCTTTAAGATCTAAAACATTAAAGTTAATTATTTATTTATCTTGATTTTTTCAAAAACAAAAACAAAAAGAATATTGATGTAAATGTGAAAATGCCTTTATGTGAAAATGTATTGAAAAAACTTAAATTTCTTTTTATCTCTTACTTTAAAACTTAATACACTTTTTTTTATTTCATAAGTTAGTACACTTTTTATTTTGGTAAAAAGATCACTTTCAATAATTGGATTAATTCACAATTTTATTTGAGTAAAATATACCTTTCAATAATTGAATTAGTCCACAAATAAGCAAGCCTAACAAATCTTTTAAAATTATTTTAGTAATTCACTACATGGGTTAATACAAAATAAAAATAAAGACTTTTTTTTTTTACATACTAATACTACATGTGCCATAAAATGCTTGTGCCCCTTTAGATTCGTCCATGCATGCAGCATAAGAAAGCGAAGGTTTATCTGACCATTGATAATAAGAGTAATTTTTTAAGAGTTTTGTTAACGTTTGTTCTAAGAGCACATGTTAATAAATAAAAAATATAAAGCATTAAATAAAAAGTACAATTATTTATTATCTTAAAAATAAAAAAAATATTTAATATTTTTTAGATAATTAATAATTAATAATAAATATTATTTTTAATCATTAACGACACATGTTAACAAAATTTATTTTTTAATATTAAAAAAATAAGAGTATTTTTATTTTGGATAACAAGTAATAAAAGTAATTTGTTGCTCGATGAAGCTACAAATATCGGGCTGGCAGAGATATGCAATGATTGATTAACTCTTACTAAAGTTATACCTAATGGAGTTTGAAGTTTTTTTTTTTTATGTTTTGTGAAAATCCTCTTAAATTTACAGGGAAGAAATGTTCTAGAACTTTTCTTTGACCTTTCATGTATGTTTTTGTTTTCCTAATTTTGAATGCCAAAGAATATTTTCAGTAGGAGCTGCAGGACATACACATTAAGGGGCGGAGGTAGACAGCATTTCTTGCCTATGCCAAATAGGTATAAGCTCTCTGTTATCTCAGAGAAGCAATTTAACATAGCCAATGGGCATATTTGCAACGGAACATAACCTATGGAGCATTGCAATTGGCAAAAAGTTGCAAAGTATAGCCCATAAGAAGTAAAAATTCGTCTTGCCTAAACAAAGTAATGGACCTATCTCTCTAGTTTAATTAAATATACTTAAACTTTTAAAGCTCTGGGTTGTAAAGTTTGCTCAACACGGGCTTGTGTTTACCATTCACCACGCCTAGCTCCAAAAGCCCAAAAATGAGTAAAACCAAAGCCCAAACTTAATCTCCAAGCATTATCAAGACAAAGTATGTGTTTAGAATAATTATAAAATTTAATTATTTTAATAATTAATTATTATATAATTTTTTTATTATAATCAATTATAATAGAATTAATTTTATATTTATAAATATTAATTAAAAAATAATTTTAAATTAATATATTTCATTTAAATAAGTATAAAAATAAATCATTTTTACGTATTAAATTATTAAAATAAATATAAAAAAATTATTTGATTAAAAATAAAATAATATTTACATATTGTAATATCAAAAATAATTTATAATTTAAAATTATAAATTAAAATTTTAACATTGTTGGAAACGAATATTCGTTCCTAAACATGCTAAAAACTGAAAAAAACTTAGTCTCCAAGCATTTGCATGGTTCCGCAGGACATGTAGCAAGGATTTCTGTTTTCTGTTTCAACTTCATCCTCTACACCCATCTTCCTCGCTCTTGTTAGAATATCAGATTTTATATTGTTAAAGAACGTACGTTAATTCGAGTGGAAAGAATTTGAGTCCTTTAAATATATGATTTTAAGTTTGATCAATTTTAAAATTTATGTGTATAAAAATAATAGTGTTAAAAAAGATTCTTGCTTAAACGTCTAACTGAACTATAAAAAATTAATATCTCGTATATCTAATTGGAGATATTATAAAAAAAACAAATAAAAAAATTATATTGTTAGATTTTATCTTATTCGAGTCCATAGCATAATCAGATTTATAGTTTGGAACTTTACTCTCGTCAGATTTTATCTTCTCATAAGTCAATTAATGCTGATTTTTCCTTAGATTATGCAATTTGTTTTTAATCTGACAGATTATGCAAATTTGAATTCAAAACAAAAACAAATCAAGAGATTTTATTTTCTTATAAGCTAATTAATTAATTAATGATGATTTATCCTATAATTATTACTCTTACACTTGAGCTCAGTGTGTAGTTTGCATCCTTCTCCATTCCAAAGCCATGGCCGCCGCGTTCCGACGACCACTCCTATGTCGCACTCTCGGCACTTATGGACAACAACACCGTCCATCTACTACCAAATTTCTGAGCAAAATCAAACGCAGTTCTATTCATCAATGGTCTTCCTTATTTCAAAGACTAACAGCACCCATTAAACCCTTTGACATTGAAGATTCCAAATGGAAGATCATAATGGACCTCCGTGAATCAATTAAAAGCCAAACTGACGTGGGTTTGAGCATTGCGAAGCACTTACTCTTGAAAGAAGATAAGGACAAGAACGTGGTGTTTTCGTCATTGTCAATTCATGTTTTGGTGAGCCTCATTGCTGCTGGTTCCAAGGGTCCCACCTGCGATCAACTTCTCTCCTTCCTCGGATCCAAATCCACCAACCAACTCAAGTCCTTCGCCTCTCAACTCTTCGCCCTTGTGCTCGCTGACGGTAGTTCCAGCGGTGGGCCTTGCTTGTCCTTCGTCAATAGTGTTTGGGTCGACAAATCCCTTTCTCTAAAGTCTTCATTCAAAGAAGTTGTGAACACCACCTATAAGGCCACTTTGGCTTCACTTGATTTCCAGAACAAGGTAAATAATTCCCCACTTTTTTCTTCGTTGTGTTGCTTAGCAATTATGTGTATTAAGCTTCTTCGCTTACATAAATATCAACTTTAGTTTTTTTATCACACTTTTTTTCTTATATTATTTTTTATATTATTAAAATTAACATTCACGTGTTAATATTTTTTTTATTTAATCACAATTATATAAAAATAATATAAAAAATAATGTGCGATCATTGTTTTTCCATAAATATTAACTCGTTTGGATACACTTTTATAGTAGACGCATTTTTTATATCTCTTATTTTGGTAATGTTTTATACAAAAAATAATTAATTTTGTATTTATATACTATATATAGGAAATTATTATTTTAATAAAATTATATTTAAAAATTATTTTTTCTTTCACTTTTTTTAGAGTAGAAAATTGTTAATTTTAGAATTAAATATTTTTAATATTTTTTTGTTTTTAATTTTTTATAAAAAAATAATAACTAAACATATTTTAAAACATGTTAAAATATATATATATATATATTTATAAAAAAGTGCATTTTTTATTTAAAAAGGTTATCCAAATCAGCTCAATATGTCGTTGCTAAAACGTTATAAACAACTTCTCATGAAATGCTTATGAAAAAAATTAACTCATCTCTTTTTACATAATTTATTATGGTTTTAATTTTTGAAGGCTGAAGAAGTGGCCAATGAAATTAATTCATGGGCTGAAAAGGAGACAAATGGCCTTATTAAACATGTTGTTCCTCACGGATCAGTTAACCGTTTCACGAGGCTCATATTAGCTAATGCACTGTACTTCAAAGGAGCATGGAATGAGACCTATGATGCATCACAAACCAAAGATTATGACTTTCACCTTTTGAATGGCAGCTCAATCAAGGTTCCCTTCATGACCAGCGAGAAGAAGCAGTTTATTAGTGTTTTTGATGGTTTCAAAGTGCTTGGTCTTCCTTACAAGCAAGGTGGAGATGAGCGTCAATTCTCTATGTACATGTTTCTTCCAGATTCAAAAGATGGGCTGTCAGCTTTGGTTGATAAGGTGTGTTCTGAGTCTGTGTTCTTGGAAAGCAAGCTTCCTCGTTATAAAGTACAAGTAGGTGAATTCTTGATCCCAAGATTCAAGATTTCTTTCGGGGTTGAAATTTGTCCTGTGCTGGAGGAGCTAGGAATGGTGTTGCCTTGTTTGACAGAAATGGTGGATTCTCCTTTATATGTTTCCAACATTTTTCATAAGTCTGTCATTGAAGTAAACGAACAAGGCACTGAAGCTGCAGCTGTTAGTGTTGCATTGTCGTATAGCTTATGTTGGCGAATGGAAATTCCAAAGAAGATAGACTTTGTAGCTGACCACCCATTCTTGTTCATGATCCGAGAAGATATCACTGGAGAAGTACTATTTGTGGGGCAGGTGCTTAATCCTCTTGCTGCTTGATGTTAATTAGTTGCCATACCGGAGACAATTACCCTTTTTTTTTTCTTTCAAGAGGGAGACAAAAACTTTGTTAGGCATTTAATTTTAGAAGTTATAGTATCTTTAATTTAAATATTTTTAAATTTATTTGATTTATAAATTTAAGAAAATTTCTTATGATATTTATCTTTTTTAAAAAAATTAATATTTAAGATAAATTATCAAATATTCATTAAATACTAAATTCATAATAAATACTTAAAGATAATTTATAACTAATAAAATACTTAACCACTCATCTGAATACCAACAAGCTGAAATACGCTGTCATCCTTTGCTTATGTTTTATTTTGCAGTATACGATTGAATTTTTATTCAGGGAATATTCCAGAAAGTTAATGCTTCATAGATTCCTTAGCAGCTGGTTTCGTCCTGAAGGTTGTGGCTTTGTTTTTAGTTGATGTTATAGCGTTTTATAATGTCAATCTCGTTCTTTAAGTATTCAGTGCATGTTTGGTAGCACTTACATGTGTTTTTTTTTAGTTTTTATTTGAAAAAAAAAGTTGTTATAATAATATTTAATTATATTTAATAAAATTAATTTTAATTTTTATATAAAATTTAATGTTAAATAATTTTTTTTTATAATATTAAAAATTAAAATTTATGATTCTAACTTATAAATTATTTTTTATATTTTAATATATAAATATCATTTTATTCTTAATTAAATAATTTTTTTTAATTATTTTATATTTATTTTAATAATTTAATGCATAAAAATAATTTTTTTATATTAATAAAATAAAATAAATTAATTTAAAATTATTTTTTAGTTGATATATTTAAATATAAGAATAAATTAATTATAATTAATTATAACAAAAAAATTATATAATAATTAATTATTAAAATAATCAAAATTTTTACCGTTAAACTTATAAGGTCGATGATACATTCTCATCTAAATCTGATCATGTTGTTCTTAAGCTCTTTTATTCTTCTTTTTCTCGGAAAAAAGAATGAAAGAAATATTGAAGTTAAGAGTTAGTACATCACTGACAGAGATTTGATTAGATTAATCACTAATAGTAAATCTAGTCTTGTAATTAATTGTGTAGTCTAGAAAAAGACACCATGACACTAAAGAGGCATGCAAAGACGTTCATATTTGGTAGTGTTTATTTTTGTGAAAATAATTACTTTTCTCTTTTAAAGTTCTTTAAAAGAATTTTTTATCATAAATTATTTTAATGTTAAAATAAGTTAATTCAAATACGCGTTTTCTTTCATTACACTTGGGCCAGGCTAAGAGTCACCACCACAAATAATTGAGAGCACTTTGTGCTTGTAGCATATAAGTGAATAAGTAGGTCATAGAGAAAAAAAAGTCACATGCTGGTTGTGCTTCGTCTTCGTCATTCTTGCATATGATTTAAATTTTTTGTTCTTTTTTTTTTAAGACTTAATTGCTTATATCAACATGTATTACATTTTCATTCACTTTTTAATTAATTATTATTAATCTTTCCTAAATTAATTCAATCTCAAATCATAGGAATTGTTTTGTGTTAAAATTAATGGAAATTTAATTTTAATATATCCTAAATTGATTTTATTGAATTATATTTTTATTTTTTATTTAATATACAAAGAGAGGCCGAAGCCGAAGTAATTGTTTTACTTAATTTCTTAATGCTTATATAAATGGAGAAACAATGCAACCATATATCTTAAACTGATTTCAATAAACTGTTATAATTTTTCTGTGATATTCATTTCTTAATTTTCATGAGTTTATTCATAATCTTCTTATTTAATTTTGTTATGAATTAAATTTTAAATTAATTCTTAGCCAATTAGAATCAATTTTCATTAACAAAATATTTATTTCTTGATTTTATTATATTATATTCTTTTTAATAATTTAGAATCAATTAAATTTTAATCAGTCAAAACCAATTTTTATGAATGAGGACACTTATTCAGTTTTAAATATTTTAAATTCTTTAAAATTAATTAGAATCAATCTTCATAAGTAAGGATAATTATTCTTTTATTTGATTACATTTTTATATTTTTTATTAATTTTCCAATTAGTTAATTTTTTTTCCTTTTTTTCCTAAGTTGACTTTCTTTTAATTCAGTATCAATCTAGTGTCAATATTTATATCTCAAGCTATATCCAATATATACAATAGGGAAACAATATAACAATATATTTTAAATTAATTTTATAATATTAATTTTTCAATGTATATCAGTGTCAAACATGTAAAAAAAAATTGTATCAGTGTCAATCATTCACTCTTTCATGCATATAATCCAAAAATAATGCAACAATATATTTTAAGTTGATTTTATAATATTGATTATAAAAATTAAATTAGTGATAGAAAAATTTAAGTGAACATTCCTTCAAGTTAATGGTTCGTAGACACTTTAGTAGCCGGTTTTGTCCTGAAGTTTGTGGCTCTGTTTTTAGTTGATGTTGTAGCCTTTTATTTTTCATTACAATATCGATTTCATTGCTACGTCTTTGGTTTTAATGTCAAATGATACATTCCCATCTGAATCTCATGCTGTTGTTCTTGAGCACTTTTATTCTTTTTCCTGCAAAAAAGAATGAAAAGGAATATAGAAGTTAAGAGTCAGTACGACTGAGATTTGATTAGATTAATCATTAATGTTACATCTAGTCTAGTAGTTAGTATGGTATCAGAATTGTGTAGATCAGAGTAAGACATCATTACATCCAAAACGCGGGCCGAGTCCTTGTCATCAATTATACTTTGATAAGCCCATTGATCTTGAATTGGCAATATACCACAAACAAGAAAGTAAGAAACAACCATTGTTTTCAACTCTCTCAACTTTTGCGTAGCACTCTCCATTTAGGGGAGATTCCGCCACAACTGTTGGGGATAAATGTGTATGTCCAAGATTCAATCAGACATGTAATGTCTCAATTACATTGTTATCAACCTTTTTTTGATAAATAATGTGACATTTTTTTATTATAATATTTAATTTTTGATTATTTTATTAATATGATAAAGTCTTTGATTAAATTTAAAGACTCATCATTGTGATAAAGATCATAATAATTAATAACAACTTTTTTATAATTAAATTTAAATTATTCTTGATCGTTAGATCATTGAAAATAAGATATCAATAATTTAGATAAATCAATATATATGTCATAATTTTCAATGAATAAAAATTAATAAATCTCATTTATTAAGTTACATCTATAAAGTATATGTAGATATGATCATTGTAGTATATGACTGAATTTTCATTAAGTGAATATTCCAGAAAGTTAATGCTTCATAGATACCTTAGCAGCTGGTTTTGTCCTGAAGCTTGTGACTTTGTTTTTAGTTGATGTTATAGCATCTTAGTTTACATGACAATGTCAATCTCGTTCTTACGTATTGGATTTTAAGGTCAATGATACATTCCCATCTGTTAACATCTACCACCATGAATGAAGCTTGATGAATGAGCAAATGCGGGAAAGTAGAAGAGAGAATCAAAGAATCTGGAAGAGTGAATTCTCATTCATAATAATGTTACTGTATACAAGAGATATATATATGACTAAGCTAAGCTAGTGAATGCAGAAGAAAGAAAACCGTAAACTAACTAACTCAATCTTGAAATTTGTACAAAACAGAAGCAAAACTAACTAACTGAACCAATTAGTTAGCAATTAAGATAAAACTAACTAACTGAACCAATTAGTTAACACCCCCCCTCAAGCTGGAATGAATGTCTATCATTCCAAGCTTGGATTGTAGCATTGTGAAAGGGCCAAGATGCAGTGGTTTGGTCAGAATATCAACTATCTGACCTTCAGTTGGAATGGGTAGAAGATGGGTGACCCCTGCTAGAACTTTGTCATGAACCAAGTGACAATCGAGTTCAATATGTTTGGTTCGTTCGTGAAACACCGGATTAGCCGCTATATGGAGGGCGGATTGATTATCACAGTAAATGGCTACTGGTTTCGGATGAGGAACATGCAGGTCTTGTAGAAGATAAAGTAACCATTGAGCCTCACAAGTCCCTTGAGCCAAGGCTCTATACTCGGCCTCAGCAGAGGAACGAGAGATGACAGGCTGTTTCTTGCTTTTCCATGAGATGGGAGCATTGCCAAAGAAAAACAGAATCCTGTGATTGATCGCCTAGTGTCTGGGCAAGCCCCCCAGTCAGAGTCAGTAAAACCTTTCAGACAAAGGTCAGATGTTGAGGGAAAGAAGACACCGGAACCGGGAGCATTTTTGAGATATCGAATGACTCTAAATGCTGCCTGTTGGTGTATGTCTGTGGGGGAGTCAAGAAATTGACTTAATCTACTAACTGCATAACATATATCGGGGCGAGTATGAGTTAAGTAGAGTAACTTTCCAACAAGTCTTCTGTAGGAGGAAGAATCTGAAAGTCGAGTGCCAATTTCTTTGCCCAGTTTGGTCTTTGGGTCCATGGGAGTGGAACAAGGCTTGCATCCTAATAGTCCTGTGTCTTGCAGCAAATCCAAGGAGTATTTTCTTTGATATAGGGAGATGCCCAATTTGGATCTTGCTACCTCAAAACCCAGAAAATACTTTAAATCACCAATGTCCTTGATGCTGAATTTCGGTCTAATAATGCTTTAATCTTGTTTATCTCAGTGAGATCATTGCCTGTGAGAACAAGATCATCTACATAAACCAAAACAGTTGTGAAACCCATGGATCCTCTCTTTGTAAACAAAGAATAATCAACTTTGGACTGCACATATCCTGAGTGTATCAATGTGTCTGTTAGCTTGGCATTCCACTGTCTACTGGCTTGCTTCAAGCCATAGAGAGATTTTTGTAATTTGCATACAAGAGTAGGGTCAGACACTTCTAGGCCAGGTGGAACCTGCATGTAAACATCCTCCAACAAATCACCATGTAAAAATGCTGTGTTTACATCTAACTGCTGCAGAAACCAGTCATGAGAGGAGGCTAAAGCCAATAGCAACCGAAATGTAGTCATCTTGACTACTGGGCTAAAAGTTTCAAGATAATCCAGCCCTGCTGTTTGTGTGAAACCTCGAGCAACTAGACGTGCTTTGTGTCTTTCCACTGTACCATCCGCATGGTACTTGAGCTTGAATAACCACTTACAACTTACAAGAGGTGTACTGGGTGGCAATTGTGTTAAAACCCAGGTGTTATTTTTATGTAAAGCTGCTAGTTCAGAGTTGATAGCTGCTTGCCAAGCCGGGTGTTGTATAGCTTCATGGTATGAAGAGGGTTCAGAAGAAGAGGAAATTGTGAGGGAGAAATGTTTAAGGTTTGGTGATAAGTGATCATAAGAGACAAATTGAGAGATGGGATATTTAGTGTGTGAGGTTTTTGTAGTGGAGGAAAGAAGGGAGCAGTGGTAATCTTGAAGGTATGATGGTGGTTTCTTTGGCCTATTGGATGTTCTGGTTAGAATTGGAGGCGGTTGGGTGGAAGTAGGATGAGAAGAGACTTCATTTTGAGCTTGAGGTGATTGGTTAGGAGAGTTGTGTGTGGATGAAGGATCATGATAGTTGCTGTTTTGAGTAATGGGGATTTGGGTAGGTTGGGAAAGGTTGGGAAATGTTTGGTGGAGTGATATCAGGTGAGGGTGTGGTCGAGTACCATGGATCAAAAGGTGAAGCACTATCATCTATGATAGGGTAAGAGTTCATGGTACTGTCATGAGCAGGAGATACAGAGTTGGTATTGAAGGGGAATTTGTCCTCATGAAAAGCAACATTTCTGGAGAGAAATAACTCTCTGTTTTTGAGATCAAACAGCAAATATCCTTTTGTTCCAGCTTTGAAGCCAAGATGAACACATTTTCTGGACCTTGTGTCAAGTTTCTTCCTATGACTCGGAAGAGTGGTGGCATAGCTCAAACATCCAAACACCCTTAACTGATCAATCTCTGGTAGCTTACTGAATAACACTTGATAAGGGGATTTATTTGCCAAATAAGGAGTTGGCATTCTATTGATCAGAAACACAGCATGACTCACTGCTTGTGTCCAGAAGCACTTGGGAACATTGGATTGGAATAAGAGAGCTCGAGCTACTGCCAGTAGGTGTTGGTGTTTTCTCTCCACAATACCATTTTGCTGAGGAGTCTCTACACATGTGGTTTGGTGTAAGATTCCTTTTTGAGCATAATAATCATGCAACATGAATTCTTTTCCATTGTCTGTCCTAATGGACTTGACACGAGTGTTGAATTGTGTCTCAACAAGGGCAATAAACTGTTTGATATGATCAGCAGTTTCTGACTTCAGTTTCATAAAGAAGATCCAAGTATGTCTTGTACAATCATCAACAATTGTCAAGAAATACCTATGCCCGAGTAAAGATGAAACCGAAATTGGGCCCCATATGTCCATGTGTAACAAACTAAAAGGAGCAGCAGATTTAGAGATACTATCTGAGAAAGGAAATCTCTTTTGTTTTGCCATATAGCATACATCGCAAGGCTCAAAGGGCTTATTACATACAACAAATGGGAAACATTTATTTAACTGTATCAATCTTTCATATGATGGATGTCCTAATCTCATGTGCCAAATGCAACTTCTATTTGAACTCACTGTGCTTACTGAAGGAAAAGTAAAGGAGGAACCTGCCCTTGAGTTAAGAGAATAAAGACTTCCTTGCAATCTAGCTGTACCAATCATCTTCAATGTAATGCTGTCCTGTATATGACAGGCATTACAATCAAAAATCAGTTTGCAGTCATTGGACTTGATCATTTTTGAAACTGATATTAGATTAAAAGTGAACTGTGGTATGAACAACACATCTGTTAGGCACAACTTATCAGATAAGATCACAGTTCCAGCAATGTCTGTAGAAACTTGAGATCCATCAGGCAGTTTAATGAGGATAGGTTTTATCCTTTTATGGCATTGAAACAAGGATATGGTGTGACACACATGATCTGTGGCCCCGGTATCCAATATCCAATTAGCAAAAGTATGAGAGTTCATAACAGTGCATATAATACCTGTTTTCCAGTATTATGAGTCACAATTTGATTTGCATTGTGAGAAATGGCACTTTGAGGCCCTGTTGCTTGCTGCAGCATGGCCAAAATGGCCTTATGCTGTTCAGATGTAAAGCTCACCTTGGAACTGTCATCATTTTCTTCCCTCATTCTCAAAGACCTTACTGATCTATCATCCTCTTCTATCTCTTCTTCTATTATGCAATTATTGGCACTATTGTTCCTTTGGAAGTAGCCTGGGGGATATCCATGCTTTTTGTAGCATGTATCTACCATATGTCCTGTTCTATTACAATATGTACAGAACTTAGAATTCTTGCCTCTGCCATTTCCACCACCTCGGCCCCCATAGCTATTTCCTCTGCCACGTTAACATCTACCACCATGAATGAAGCTTGATGAATGAGCAAATGCGGGAAAGTAGAAGAGAGAATCAAAGAATCTGGAAGAGTGAATTCTCATTCATAATAATGTTACTGTATACAAGAGATATATATATGACTAAGCTAAGCTAGTGAACGAAAGAAAGAAAAAAACAGAAACTAACTAACTGCTATCTTTGAAATTTGTACAAAATGCAAAACAAAACTAACTAACTGAACCAATTAGTTAGCAATTAAGATAAAACTAACTAACTGAACCAATTAGTTAACACCATCTAAATCTGATTATGTCATTCTTGAGCTCTTTCATTCTTCTTTTTCCTGGAAAAAAATAATGAAAGAAATATAGAAGTTAAGAGTTAATACGTCACTGACTGAGATTTGATTAGATTAATCATTAATAATACATCTAGTCTTGTAATTAGTGTGGTATCAGAATTGTGTAGACTAGAAAAAGACACCATCACACCAAATATGCATGCAGAGTCGTGTTTAGTAACACTTATTTTTGAAAAAATAATTATTTTTTTCTTTTTTCAAAAATTCCTTAAGAAAACTTTCAATTACAAATTATTTTGAACATAAAATAAGTTAATTTAAATATATATATACATTATTTAATTACACTTTGATAGGCCAGGTTAAGAGTCACCACCATAAATAATTGAGAGCACTTTGTGCTTGTAGCAGATAAGTGAATAACTAGATCATAGAGAAAAAAAGTCACTTGTTGGTTGTGCTTCGTCCTTGTCATTCTATTTGCTACTTGTAAGTCATTACTTTAATGTTAACTCTAATACATTTCTCTCTTTCTCTCTCTCTATATATATATGCTCAGGATGCATTGTAATTGGTACTTAAATATTATGTATGCGTTTTACTCATATATAGTCTCTATTATCAATTGACAATTCAGTTACCCCACCACAACATTAACCAGCAATAGAAAAGCAGACAATTCAGTTAACTCGCGACACAAAGACTACAGAGAGTTAATGTCCCAAATCTGGATAGCTAAGGCCAGAAACATTGAGAACTTCCACTTCTATAAGCACTTTGTCAGTGATTGCAATAATGTCAAGAATCAAGATCATAGCATGAATTCAGCATTGTGTTGTCGCCCAACCAAGGCAATCGATTTTCTTATATTAATAATTGATGGGTTTGCTTTCTATCGAACAACGAGTAATGATATTTATACAACATTTCTTTTATATTATTTTTATATTATTTTTTAAGTAATAAAATAAATAAAATACACATTTTAATTATGGATGACAATGGAGCGGAGCAAGAGGGGTAGTGCTTCTCCTACTCCCGCTTCATCACTGGTACCTATTTGTGATTCCTACGGATGGCGAGAATATCTACAGTATCTGCAGAGATAGTTAATAATTTAAAATAAAATTTTAAAATTATAAAAAATAAAATAAAATAAATTTTAACACTACATACTATAATTTTGTTCAACAATATAAGATTAAGATTTACAAAATTAAAATAATATTATAAATAACAAACTAAATTCAATTATATTTTGTAATAATCAATTTACATAAATAAGCTGTTATATAAATAGTATATATTTTTTCAACAAGTTTTATCATTATGAGCCCATTTAATAAAAAATTAATTTTAAAATAATAAAAATATATGTATTTTCATCTCATTTCAAAGTAAAAAAAAAAAAAAAAAATCATAATATATGATATAAAATAAAAAAGTATACTTAATCTAATTTACTTAATGATCAGGGGCGAGATGACTATAATCTCTCAAGCTCCCAACCCTATTTATTAAACGGGTACTTATCTCCACTTCTCATTGCGGGTAATTCCATGAGATCTCCTCGAAATGCGGGTAATTTTGACATCCCTAATTTTAATACAGATTCCTTCTAATTTTTATTTCCCAAATAAATATAATGTAAGCAATAATATAATTATTTTTATATGCAAATAACATTTCTCTTGGAGAACCAAACTGCTAATTAGTTTGGTTTAATATGGTGTAATTATTTTATTAAATATTTTTTATAAACGCAATTTTGACTTTTAGTTTTTTTTTTTTTCTTTTTATAACCCAATCAACAACAAATTTGTCTTAAAAATCTTAAAAAAAGCATAATCAATAGATATAAATAATAAACTAATTTTTAATCTCCTATGATGTCGAGTTAATAATATTTTATTTTTTATTTAATTATTGATTATTGACTTCAATTCCTTCTTAATAAAGAACTAAGGAAGAAATAAAATTATATAAATTAAAATGTAATATAATAAAATTATGAAATGAAATAACATATGTTTGAATCATGAATGTAAGATAACTCTTATATATCTTTCACTTCTCAGTCAGAATAAATCCCCACTTTCTGCATATGATTTAATTTTTTTTTTGTTCTCTTTTGTTTTTTGTTAAACTTAATTTCTTATATCAACTTGTATTGCATTTCACATTTAGACTTTCTAATTAATCATATTAATCTTTTCTAAATTAATTCAATCTCAAATCAATAGAAATTGTTTTGTGCTAAAATTAATAGATATTTAATTCTAATATATTCTAAATTGATTTTTATTGAATAATATTTTTTCTTTAATATACAAAAGGAGTAGAAGCCGAAGTAATTTGTTTACTTAATTTCTTATGCCGATATAAATGGGAAAACAATGCAACAATATATCTTAAATTGATTTTTTTGGTATAATATCTTAAATTGATTTCAATAATCTATTATATTTTTTTGTGATGTTAATTTCTTAATTGTCTTGAGTTCATTCAGAATTTTTTATTTAATTTATTATAAATATTTTTAATCAATCAGAATCAATTTTCATTAATAGAAATATTTATTTCTTAATTTTATTATATTACATTCTTTTTAATCAGCTAAAATCAATTAAATTTTAATCAATCAAAATCAATTTTTATTAATGAAGACACTTATTCAGTTTTAAATATATTACATTCTGTAAAATCAATTATAATCAATCTTCATAACTGAGGGTAATTATTCTTTGATTTTATTATATTAGTATATCTTTTTTATTTGATATATTATACCTTTTTTTTAATTAATTTTCCAATTTGTTAATATTTTTTCCTAAGCTGACTTTCTTATTAATTAGTATTAATCTAGTGTCAATATTTATATCTCAAGATATATCAATATAATAGGGAAGAAATACAAAAATATATCTTAAGTTAATTTTATAATATTAATTTTTTAATTAATCAATGTCAATCTTCCCTATATATAATCGAAAAATAATGCAACAATATTTTTTAAATTAATTTTATTATATTGATTATTTAAATCAATTAGTAACAATCTTTACTAAGTTAAGTTTCTAATCAATTAATATCAATCTAATATGCTCAAATAATATCTCATATAATCGAGAAACATTATATCATTATCCCATATAATCTACAACTATAGTAACATTATCACATATAATCAGAAAACAACATCAAGATATCTTAAATTGATTTTAATATTTGTTAATTGGGACTTATTTGAAGTGGAAGTGTTGAACATGATTCAAACAAGCGATGCTCCACTGAAAATACGTGAGTTGTGACAGCCGGTGGCAACTAATGATCGGTTACAATGGAAGGAGTCCACACCAGAATCAGATTATGCAAATTTGAATTCAAATTCAAATCAAAGACAAATCAACAGATTTTATCTTCTTATAAGCTAAATAACACTGATTTATCCTCAGATTATGCAAACTTGAATTTAAATCAAAGGCAAACAATGAGATTCTATCTTCTGATAAGCAAATTAATGTTGATTTATCCTCAAATTATGCAAATTTAAATCTGAATTTGAATTTGAATTCAAAACAAAGACAAATCATGGACTTCACTTCAAGTGCGTTGTCTGCTTCCTTCTCCAATATTCCAGAATATTATTGCCTCCAAAGCCATATGACCACGGCGTGATTTAACCGCTTATTTTAAAAGTAAACGATCTCAAGTTCTTAAAATAAGTGAAAAAATTAGTAGTTTGAATATTAGTGGTTATTAATATAAGTACTTTTTAAATATTACATTTAAATATAAAATAATTTTTTTTAAAAATAAACTCTTATTAAAAGACAACTTTAAAATAATTTTTTTTTTAATAAGTATATTCAAACGAAGCTTAATTCGCTAACATAAACATGTGTATATTAAGAGTAGCTGCAACGATAACAACTTGTGTTGAAATGCTTATGAAAAAAATAACTGATATATTTATATAATTGATCTTTTAAAGGCTGATGATGTGACCAAGGAAGTTAATTCATGGGCTGAAAAGGAGACAAATGGCCTTATTAAACATTTTCTTACTCCTGAGTCAGTTGACAGCATGACCTACCTCATCTTAGTTAATGCACTCTACTTCAAAGGAGCATGGGATGTGAAATTTGATGCATCAAAAACGAAAGACTATGACTTTCACCTTATGAACGGCAGCTCAGTCAAGGTTCCCTTCATGACCAACAAGAAGAAGCAATTTATTAGTGCTTTTGATGGTTTCAAAGTGCTTGGTCTTCCTTACAAGCAAGGTGAAGATGAGCACCAGTTCACTATTGTACATGTTCCTTCCAGATGCAAAAGATGGGTTGTCAGCTTTGGTTGACAAGGTGTGTTCTGAGTTTGGTTTCTTGGAAAGCAAGCTTCCTTGTGAAAAAGTAGAAGTCGGTGACTTTAGGATCCCAAAATTCAAGATTTCTTTTGGGGTTGAAACTAAACGTGTGTTGAAGGAGCTGGAACTGATGTTGCCTTTCTCTGCTGGAGAAATGTAAGAACAGGCGAACCTAGGCGTAAAAATGACATACCATGTGAGATTCTAATATAAAATTAACTAACATTAAATAAAGTGACTCATAAGATATAAAATCGCACTTGAAAGATTGAGGCAAACAACATAAAACTCTTAACAGAAGTAAACGAACAAGGCACTGAAGCTGCAGCCGTCAGTGTTCCTATAGGCGGGTTAGTATCATGTTGGCCAATTCCAACCAAGATTAACTTTGTAGCTGACCACCCATTCTTGTTCACAATCACAGAAGATATGACTGGAACATTACTGTTTATTTGGCAGGTGCTCAATCCTCTTCCTGGCTGATATATGCGGCCATACTGGAGACAACAATTTTTTTTAAAAAAAAATTTGTAGAGGGAGACAACAACTTGGTTACGGATTTAATTTTAGAGTTTATAGTATCTTTGGAGTTAAATATTGTAGAGATTTATTTGATTTATAAATTACATCGTTTCTCAACGTTAATGTTCAATATACTTGAGTAACTACTGTCTACTGTTGTCATCCTTTTGTTTTATTTTATATTTTGCAGTATATTATTAAATTTTTACAAGTTCTTTCTAAAGATACTTATTTATAATTGAAAATATTATGTACAAGAAGTTGATTTATAAATTAAAAAGAAACTATGAAAACCAAACATTAAACCCAGAAGTAAAAATTAAACTAGTGTTAGAAAAATTTAAGTGAACATTCCAGCAAGTTAATGGTTCGTAGATACTTTAGCAACTGGTTTTGTCCTGAGTTTGTGGCTCTGTTTTTAGTTGATGTTATAGCCTTTTTATTTTTCATGACAATGTCAATTTCGTTGTTACATAGTTGGTATTAAGGTCAAGTGATACATTCCCATCTGAATCTCATGCTGTTGTTCCTGCTAAAAAGAATGAAAAGAAATATAGAAGTTAAGAGTCAGTACGACTGAGATTTGATTAGATTAACCACTAATGTTACATCTAGTCTAATAGTTAGTATGGTATCAGAATTGTGTAGATTAGAATAAGACATCATCACATCAAAGATGCAGGCCGAGTCCTTGTCATCAATTATACTTTGACAAGCCCATTGATCTTGATTTGGCAATATACCACGAACAAGAAAGTAAGAAACAACCATTGTTTTCAACTCTAAACTTTTGTGCAGCACTCTCCATTTAGGGGAGATTCCGCCACAACCTCATCCTTCGTCGTTCTTGTATGGACATTGCATGTGTTCATTGTGATCAAAACTACAAGTAACACAAAATAACATAAGCAAGAAAGAGTGCCTTATTCAGACGATATGTCTCATATTGTGACAGGAATTGAAGAACCCAAGATTAGCAAACAAGTGCCGGCCTATGTTAAAATCAAGTATATAACTCAATCCATTTGGCTCTAGATAAACACTAACGATAAAATTGATAACGCAAACAAGAGCAAAGCTACCTATAATAAGGTATAAGGTATTCTACCTGACAATAGAAGCAGGACATTAAGAATTTTTCTGGCATAGAAGTCCTACTTGTGCTTCTTCTTGGCATGCTGCCAGGATATGGGAAGCAAAGGTGGATTTTTCCGTTATGCAGATGGCTTTGACAAGTTGCTATTACTCTTTGGAACTTTGGGTTGCATTGGAGATGGCCTACAAACCCCTATCACAATGCTTGTTCTTGGCAGTTTGATTAATGATTATGCAGGTGGATCTGAACATTCTGTGTCCAACCATACCATAGACAAGGTAATTAGTACTAATATTCAAATCATTACCGAAGCCATTCTAGTCATATAACAATACGATAAATGCAAAATTTCCATCCCTTTTCTGTTGTATAATAGTGACAAAGCTCAAAGTTATGATTTCATTATTTTTCTTGCTAGTAGTTATGGTGACGTTCAATATAGTTTTTTATATTCCCAAATTTCATTTGCTTAAAAACATCTGACAAACTGCTGTTCATCATTCTTTCAGTATGCTCTCAGGCTGCTGTGTATTGCCATCGGGGTTGCATTATCTTCTTTTATTGGTAAGTATTGCTGCAATTCTGGATATTTGGTTTCCACTGCTAATGACAATGTGGGAATGGGCTGCTAGAGTGCTAGTCCTCTGTCCCTTTTCTGTCTCCTGTCGTAAGCCATGGTTATGTGCAATATCAACAATGCATTTATAAATTACAAATATAGAAGATAATCCCAATACAGCAAAAGTAATTATTTCCTTTTTTTTTTAACATTGACAAGTGGATATCATGATATGAATCTATGAATTGACCATTACCCAAATTCATGTCCCACCTTAACCACTTGAGTTATGCATAGGTGGCACACTAATTACTTCTCATGTAGTAAGCATTAACAGATTGGAAAATAAGACATAATCCGAGTTGTACCGCTAAGTTTGAAGCAACTTTCCATGAAATGGTTGATTTTTGCCGACCATCAATAAGTCCAATTATGACTGCTGCACTAACGCTGCTTGAAGCCATGTAACAAATATATCTGCATATAATTGTGCATCTAATTTGTTCTAAACATTTAAATAACCAATTGACTATAATATTTGTTCCAATATAATTTTCTTGCAGAAGGAGTATGTTGGACAAGAACTGCAGAAAGACAAACGTCCCGCATGAGAATTGAATATCTTAAATCAGTCCTCAGGCAAGAAGTTGGCTTCTTCGACAAGCAAACTGACTCTTCCACAACCTTCCAAGTAATTGCCACCATATCTTCTGATGCTCAAACAATCCAAGACACCATGGCTCATAAGGTACAAAATTTATAGAACCTTCCTCCTCCTTCTTTTTATTCCTTTGTGCTAACTAAAATCATTTGTATCTGTTTGTTGCAGATACCCAATTGTCTGGCTCACCTCTCAGCATTTTTCTCTAGCTTTATAGTGGCACTCTTCCTTTCTTGGAGACTTACAGTAGCTGCTTTTCCATTTTCAATTATGATGATCATACCAGTAATCATATTTGGGAAGGTTCTGAAAGAGCTTGGAAATAAAATAAAGGATGCATATGGAATTGCTGGTAGCATAGCAGAACAAGCAATCTCATCAATTCGCACCGTTTATTCATATGTAGGTGAAAAACAAACATTATATAGGTTCAGCTCTGCTCTTGAGAAAAGTATGGAGCTTGGCATAAAGCAAGGTCAAACAAAGGGAGTGGTTATTGGGAGCTTTGGGTTGATATATGCTACTTGGGCATTCCAATCTTGGGTTGGGAGCTTTCTGGTCAGGACTAAAGGAGAAAGTGGTGGCCATGTGTTTTGTGCTGAAATATGTATCATTTGGGGAGGAATGTGAGTATCAATTTTCAGATTTTTTTCCCTTTTTCTACCAAATTTTTTAGCTAAGTAGTAGAAGTTTCAAGTTTTAAGATAAAAGCTCTTAGGGGAACATGTTCATATTAGTAGGGAAATTGAGTTGTATATACTAAATATTCTGATAAGATATTGAATCCAACATATTTTTCTTTGTACATATGAAATTTTGTACATATGAATCCAGCTCTTAGGAAGCTATATTTTTACTCTCATTTAGATAATTTTGTACATATGAAATAAATTAATATTGTATTGGAGGAAAAATGTGCGTCACTTATCTATGGGACTTCACTTGCCATGAGTGTTAACTTCAATTTAAAATATGCAGATCTCTGATGAGTGCACTCCCAAATCTCGCTTTCATATTAGAGGCAAAAATAGCTGCTACTCGAATTTTTGAGATGATTGACCGGGTGCCAACTATAAACTCTTACAAAGAAAAAGGAAAGATATTAAAACATGCAAGAGGAGAGATCACATTTAAAGAGGTTGAATTTAGTTACCCATCAAGACCAGATACACTGATTCTCCAAGGACTCAATCTGAAAGTGCAGGCAGGTAAAACAGTAGGCCTAGTTGGAGGGAGTGGTTCTGGCAAATCTACTATCATCTCTTTACTTGAAAGATTTTATGATCCTGTATATGGTGAGATACTGCTTGATGGATACGATATAAAGAGACTCCAGCTTAAGTGGTTAAGGTCCCAGATGGGACTGGTAAATCAAGAGCCAATTCTCTTTGCAACATCCGTAAAGGAAAACATTCTATTTGGCAAGGAAGGAGCTTCAATGGAAGCTGTTACAAGCGCAGCAAAGGCAGCAAATGCACATGATTTCATTGTTAAACTTCCTGATGGATATGAAACTCAAGTAAGCCATGAGTTCCCTCCAATTCCACACTTTTTGTCTTCTCTCTCTTTTTTTTTTTTTTGGAGGATTCTACAATACCCCTATGGGGTAACCATACCCCCAAGTGATGTGACATAAAGTATAGTTCACTTAGTTACATAATAGTTACAACACTTAAAAGAGTAACCATTATGTAACTAAGTTAACTATACTTTATATCACATCACTTGGGGGCATAGGTACCAATTAGGGGTACCTTAGTGTTACCTCTTTTTTTCCCCTTTCCATTTTGATATGCAAGATCCTGGACAATAATTTTATGTTGCTCAATTTGATTGCTTAGAGAATTGTAATCTGTTGTTTAGGTGGGAGAACTTGGAGCTCAATTGTCTGGAGGGCAAAAGCAAAGGATTGCCATTGCAAGGGCTTTAATTAGAGACCCTAAAATCCTACTACTTGATGAAGCCACTAGTGCTTTGGATTCACAGTCTGAAAGAGTAGTGCAAGATGCCCTTGATTTAGCTTCCAGAGGCAGGACAACAATCATCATAGCCCATCGCCTATCCACAATTCGCAAGGCTGATTTAATAGCAGTTCTTCAATCAGGAAGAGTGGTTGAATGTGGTTCCCATGATGACCTACTCCAACTGAACAATGGACAAGGTGGAACTTACAGCAAAATGCTACAACTGCAACAAACAAGAAGCCAAAACGAAAATGCAATGCATCACATAAACAACAGCCCCCAAGCTATGGAAAATCTAACAAGGGCAAATTCAAACTGGCAAAGTAGCCCAGTTCTTCATGCATTTAGCCCTGCACAACCATTAAGTCCCATATACTCAATCAGTGTTATAGAGTCCACCAATGATGACTGCAGCAGTGAAAACTTAGAGAAATCTTCCCATTCAAACTTCTCCCAATGGCGTTTACTACAAATGAATGCCCCAGAGTGGAAGCCTGCTTTGCTTGGGTGTTTAGGTGCCGTTGGCTCAGGTATATGCCAGCCAATTTATTCCTATTGCTTGGGAACAGTTGCGTCCATCTACTTTATAAAAGATAACTCTCTCATCAAATCAGAAATCAGGTTGTACTCATCCATCTTCTGCAGCATAGCTATTGTCAACTTCATTTCAGGCCTCCTTCAACATTACAATTTTGCCATCATGGGAGAGCGCTTGCTAAAAAGGGTACGTGAAAATTTGATAGAGAAGGTGCTGACCTTTGAGATAGGATGGTTTGACCAAGAGGAGAACACAAGTGCAGCAATTTGTGCACGTTTGGCAACTGAAGCCAACTTGATAAAATCCCTTGTTGCAGAACGAATGTCATTGTTAATTCAGGTTTCAGTTATGGCTTCCCTTGCTTTTGTACTTGGTTTAGTTGCTACATGGAGGGTGGCTATTGTACTGATAGCTATGCAGCCTTTGATCATTGCATGTTTCTATTCAAAAAGCATTCTAATGAAAAGTATGTCAGGCAAAGCAAGAAGGGCTCAAAGAGAGGGTAGTCAATTGGCAATGGAAGCTACTATCAACCACAGGACTATTGCTGCATTCTCATCTGAGAAAAGGATACTAAATTTGTTCAGAAATGCCATGAAAGGCCCCCAGAAGGAAAGCATCAAGCAATCATGGATTTCAGGTTCCATATTGTCAATGTCACAATTTCTAACAACAGCATCTACAACTTTGACTTTTTGGTATGGAGGCAGGTTATTAAATCACGGGTTAGTGGAATCAAAACACCTTTTGCAAGTTTTCCTCATCTTGATGGGCACTGGTAGACAAATTGCAGAGACAGGAAGCATGACTTCTGACATAGCTAAAAGTGGAAGAGCCATTAGTTCAGTTTTTGCAATACTGGATAGGAAAAGTGAGATTGAACCTGAAGATCCTAGACATAAAAAGTTCAAAAAGACTATGAAGGGCCGCATAAAACTGAAAGATGTCTTTTTTTCATACCCAGCAAGGCCAGATCAAATGATTCTAAAGGGCCTCAGTCTAGATATTGAAGCTGGCAAAACAGTAGCATTAGTGGGACAGAGTGGCTCAGGGAAATCCACCATCATTGGTCTAATTGAAAGATTTTATGACCCCATGAAGGGGTCCATATTCATAGACAATTGTGATATCAGGGAATTTAATTTGAGAAATTTGAGATCACATATTGCTCTAGTGAGTCAGGAGCCGACCCTCTTTGCAGGAACTATACGTGACAACATTGTCTATGGGAAGAAGGATGCATCAGAGGATGAAATAAGAAGGGCTGCACGTCTTGCAAATGCTCATGAGTTTATAAGGTACAACAACTAATTTGTCTTTTTCTCCCGCAAAATACAAACATATTAGGGTTCCATTTGATCAACTTCTAAAATAAGATTTCTTTTTTTGGGAAAGAATCCTCTTTAACATGATTGTCATGTTAGAGAGAGATACATACAACTTTTATAATGCAGATCTACTATGATTAATTATAGAACTCATTAATTATATGGAGAATAAATTATCTTTATTTCTCTAATATGATCCCCTTATATTATTCAAGAACACGAGATAATCTTGATTTAATTTTTTTTATGTGATTATTTTTTTTAAAAATCTTTAAATAAAGTAAAACTATTTTATGTTTTCATGTAATATTTGAGAAGTATTCTTTTTTTAAAAAAAAACTATTGTGCATGTTATAAAAAATAGGTTAAATTAAAGTTTTAGTCTCTATAGTTTTCATTCATTTCCAATTTAATTTTTATAATTTTTTTTCTTTAAATCAGTTTTTACACTTACAAATATTTTTAAAATAATTCTTATAATCAATTGGTTATAATGTCGTCATAATACCGTCAATTGACTAACTTAATAAGTGTTTCTTTTGATTAGTAGGTGCTCCTTTAAATGTTTTTTTTTGGGTAAAACGTCTAATAAGTACTCTTTTAAATTTTTTTTTTATCTTTGTATAATATTTTGTTGTGACTAAATTGATGATATTATAACGAAAATTAATAATAAAGACTACTTTGAAAACGTTTGTAAGTGTAATGGCTTATTTGAAAATAAAAAAAATTATAAGGAATAAATTAAAATTGAGTGAAAATTATATAGACTAAAATTTTAATTTAATCTAAAAAATGAATTCTTGAAAAGTACAAACATCAAGTTAGAAAAAAAAATCGTTTATAATATTTTTTAGAAAAAAAAACTGATCTAATTATGATAAAAAAATGTAATCTATTTTAATTTTAACAGAAAAGTTTCTTTTTATTAAAATAAGCACGTTCAATCAAGCTCTTAATTGCTTTCAGTAACACAATTTCTCTAATGCAGTTCAATGAAAGATGGGTATGATACTTACTGTGGAGAAAGAGGAGTGCAGCTGTCAGGAGGCCAGAAGCAGAGGATAGCAATTGCTCGAGCAGTACTCAAGAACCCATCAATCCTTCTCTTAGATGAGGCAACAAGTGCTCTTGATAGCGTGTCAGAGAATCTAGTGCAGGAGGCGCTGGAGAAAATGATGGTTGGAAGAACATGTGTAGCTATAGCTCACCGTTTGTCAACAATACAAAGTGTGGACTCCATAGCTGTGATTAAAAATGGCAAGGTGGTGGAACAGGGATCACACTCAGAGTTATTGAACATTGGATCAAACGGGGCTTACTACTTCATGATTAGGCTACAAAATGGTCACTCAACTTGATTTGATATGCACAAATACATGTAGATGTATGAGTTGCGATTTCCTACTAGTTATGCTACCCGTGTTGTTTAAATGAAAATAGGCACAATTAGTAGTTTTTTATTTAATAAATAAATATTTATGCAGGCTTGAAATATTGAATTAACGTATTTTACTTTAAAAGAAGTTTATAGTCAAATTACACAACATTATGTTAGGCGTCTCAACTTTCTTTAAAATAATACAAACACTAATTTAAAATATAGCAGTAAGTTTCTCTGACTATCTCTTTTACCATAAAAGATATGTGTAAGGGGAAGTATAAAAAATTAAGTGTAAGAGGCACATTTTCGTTTAAAATAACATCTTGATATTTACACATTAGAATTGTACACGTAAATTTTTTGTTAATAATGTGTGTTATTTAATTAATACTTAATAGGTTAGTATGTGTTTTTTTTCCAATGCTCCAAGACTGGTGAGTAAGAATCAGGTTCTTGCTGATAGTTCTTCAAGCTTGGAGGTCTTGAAAGTGAGGGGTTGAATATTTGTAAAAACACTCTAACGTTCGACTTAGTATGATGTGTTAAGTTTTGTTAGGAACAAAGAAAGATTATTACTAATATCTTTAATGTTGTTATTTGTAAAAGAATCCCTCTGGCAATTAATAATGTACAAGAAAATTTGTGTCCTAAAAAAATCTTTAGTTGTGAGTCTACTTTGATATGTATTGTTAGAATTTTCTTAATCTATCTGAGACAACCCTTATGTATTAAGGCAGGGATTACCCTTTGGCTGCTAGTGGACTTGTCTTTTAGAGGTCAAAATTTTTAGAATAGATCAATATGTTAACCCAAATTTTATATCTCATCAACTAGTGTGTAAGAAAAATAGTGTGCAACCATCATTTTCCTTGAAATAATGAATAGGTCTTCAGTTATGCATTTGGAACAAATAAGCAACGTTTTTCAGGAAGCCAAGGTGACTTTTCATTCTGTCTTGAAGCCCAAAATGCTACTCTAGAATCAGACCAAAAGAAAACCCCTTTGGTCATTGATTCGGAATTAGATCAAATGGACCATTTACTCATGTTATAGATGGCCCAAGTTCAGGTTCAGCGCACAAAATAAAAATAAAAAATTAAAAAAAAAAAATCACCAATTTGAATGGTGTTATCATAATTCGATAGAAATATAGGGATTTTTCTGTACCTTGGGCATTGATTGTGTTTTTTTCTGTTTCTCAACTTTCTCTATAAAAGCAGAGGAGCAGGGTGTGATCCTGTTTGTGTAAACCCTAGAGCCGTATTGATGTGAATTAGATACTGAGGAAATTACTATAAAAAAATCTCAGGTTTTTACTTTGTATTAGTTTTTGTTTCATTGAATGTGGTTATATGCATTGTCGCTTTCGATAGGCGTTGCGTTCTTCATTTATGTTGCATGTGCAGAAGTACGCGTCAACGAAACCGTAGATACGTTTCAATAGCGACCTATTATTGTCGAGCAGCTACGTATGTATATTGTTTGTTGGTCGTAGTTTGTTGTATGGTCGTGTTGTGCCATTCATTCACTCCGATTATTTATTATTGTTATTATTATTTTTGTTGGGTTGCTTCTTACTGGTGAACTCTCCCTTTATTTTCAAGTGGGGGATGTTCATGTTTCCGAAGCATATATAGATTTTATCACAAAAAAATAAAAAACCAGTTTTAAACAGCGTGGTGTAATTTTCTGAAGCTACACTATGCTACCTGTCTCCTGGTACACTTCTTTTCTTTTTTTATTTGTCAATTTTGTTTCCTTTAAATGTTGAAGAACCACGCCATTTTCACATAAGTTATTGGCTAATGCTAATTAATCGTAGGTTGAGATTGGATTATCAAACTTGTTTTTTATTTTGATTCGAAAGAAAAAATAATTAATCACAATGGAACTGGGCTTCAGGTGTTAGTTCAATTAATCAGATTTAGTTTGCAGTGCTCAATCAATCTGCAATTCGACGTGAATAAAGAAACTGAGTACTGTCCTACAATATGCTGTGGATGCTGTGTTTTTCTCTGCAACAAATTTTGAACTCTCATCTTGCTTGAGTTTGTGAGATATTAGTAGCTATTGGGACCTATGGATCTTTATCTTCCATTGAATAAGTACAAGACTACGCTAAAAATCCATCTTATTAAGGCAATGATAACTTTTAGTAATTCATTTTTTTCCTACTTGCTATGGCGCATATGCGTATATACTTCCAATCCTACAAAATAGAATACAAATATATACAAATTATTTCCAAGGTAGATACGATTAGTAGTAGGGGGAAAATGCGAAACTGTAATTTTGTTTCTCTGCCATTATGATGATGACGTTCACATGACCCCAAAATAAAAGTACTCAATTATACCCCCCCCCCCAAAAAAATACAAAAAAAAAACTCAATTGAAAAATGAAAAAAGAATCAAACTGGGTTTAGGTTATGTTTCTAATTAGAAATTTCAATACAATTATTCCTGATTTAAATGTCTGGCACTCAAACTAAGAGACAAGCTTAGAGGTAACACATTTATAAAAAAAAACTAGAGGTAACACACAAAATTCAACTTGCTTTGTCCCATTTATGGCTGGTACACCACAAACTTCTTCATATGACGCTTGCACTCTTTACAAATTATAGTTCCTTGACTTAGTCCTTCACTTGAGGGAACCAAGTAAGATTGACTGCAAGGCCCTGCAAGAAAAGTAGGGTCTAGGAAGTTTCTTATGGCCCCCAACAATCCCAACTTGTCTACATTTTCACCCCACTCAGGATATTTCCTGAAGAATTCCATCACCTGCATTCCTTGAAGCCTAATGGTATCAGTTGAACTCCCACTTCCAATGACTGCCCAACCTTCCTCCCTATAATCCATGTCAAGCAATGCTGACAATTCTGCTAGTACATGATCAGAACTCGTGGTCTTGCCTAGTCTGAGTTTTGACCTTCTTATACTCTCCAACCGAAGCCAAAAGAATTGTACTTTTGTGAAGGAAAGTGGACCACTAAGATTTATTTCAGCAGTTCTTGTCATTATTTCTTTTATGTGTTCACTTAACTGACTATTACCAACATATATTGTTTCCACTTGCAGACCTGCTTGTTTGAGCTCAGTTATGCTATCATTGAATTGTTGGATCCAAGCCAAGTTTTTACTCCCATAAACGCAAAGATTTTTGCCTTCTTCAACCTGACACAGTACAAAGTAAAATTTAGGCACGTTAGGTACAATAAAACTGCTAAAATCTGTATCAAAATAGGAAAATGATGCTTGTTCATTATTTTTTGTAGACCATTTTTGTACCTATTTAATGATGTACAAATATCTAGTTAATAGTGTGTATTATGTGGCTAACGGGGATAGTAATGGATTACCAATATAGATAATCAATTACTAGTCTTATTATTAACCGGAAATTTGTACATCATTAATCATATGTAAAAATTATGTACAAAAATGAAGTGCAGAAGAATTGCTCAAAATATGCCATGAATCAGACTCCTACCCAGTAAGCAAGGAGAGGGTTGATATCACCCAGCAAAAGTTGCATTGTCAAATTCTGGTCTTGCCATAGCTCTGCCTCTTTTGAAGCCGAAAAGGGATAGGCCCGGGCTCCCCAAATGATGATCATGTCAAGAGCATTGGAATTTTTAACCTCCCCATTTGAATCCAGTGCTACCATGAGGGGCTCCTCCTTGTACTTCCATTCTTCCCTAATGTACTTCACCACTGCTGAGCTAAGTGACCTTGGTTTCCGAATAGCATACCAAGGCAAGCAATCTGATAGAAAATTGAAACTACTCTCTTCAGCATCACTCCATGTATCAGAAGATGGAAGGGGAACCCACACAATCTTGTAACTGTCCCTCAAACTCCCACTCAAAGGATGATCACATGTTTGCTGAACCAGTAAGAGTAATTCTTCCAGGGTAAGCAGCTGCGGCTTTGAGATCAACAACAGAACTATCATATTTTTCAGTTCAGACACACCAAGCTGTAGATGACAGAATTAAAATTAGGGGGGAGATTTGCGAGGCTTCAGTTCCCTTAGCTGCTCTTCTTTGTAAATATAAAAATGTAATATAAAAGAAACTATAAAATCCTGCATTTTCTATGGTGCTGTAACCCATTTTTTTATTAAAAATAAACATAAAACTGTCTTCTTGCCTAAAGGGGGACTTGAGTGAATGTACAAGTGCAATTTTCTGTGATTTGGCAATACCTCCTAGCATTTGTGCTTTTATATATATTACCTCAATCGAATTTGATATACTATTGGCTGTTGATCTAATACTTCTCTAAATATGGAGGCAAAATCTTTCTCAGCACACAAATGACCATCAAAGAGCATAATACCTTTACTTGTGTTGAGCAATCCTTCAATGGCAAGTAATTCTTCGAGCCAAAAAATAAATTGAGAACCTTCTGATTATCAATGTGCACTTCATCAACAAGACTCAACAGCCTGTCATGCAACTTTCTCTCTGAAACATTATTTTATATCACTGATATTAGTGCATAACTCAGAATTGCTTAATAAACCTTCCATTATAAGCACTCTTATGAAGCCGAAAATTAACCTATTTCTTCGTGACACACATCCACCTTTCCTCTGAGAGTGCTGCATATGCCACTTAACCTATACGCCAAACTTGAGAGCTCCCAAGCTGCAATCTGAAATGTGTGGATACATCAAAATAGCACCCCAAGTCATTTTTTTTACATGCATTTGAAACTATCAGTAACTTTAAGTCACTATGTCAAATAAATAAACAGAATTATGTACGTTTGAAATTATTGATCTATAAGCCTCAAGGGAAAGAACATGCACTTGCTCATGTTTCTTGGTTGTGAAATTCGTGACTTGAGAAAAACATGCCAAACTGCTTCTGGTGATCCAGTATACAGCTAAGTATATAAGAGACTTTGTGACAAGGAGTATATCATTGCCCAGTTCTACATGTTGAAGTGGCAGGGTTTCAAATTTAATGATACACATTGCCACTTCCATCATGGTCTTAACCAACAAGCTCAATGCCTTGATTTGTGGCTTCAGGGGCCTAAAGTTGCAGGGCATCTGCTTAAGCCTCATAATTGAAGCCGCCAAAGTATTACAAGGGTATAGCTGCATAAGTTGCCAGAATTCACCATATCTTACAGCAAAAGCAGCAAGCACTAAAACTACTTTTGCATCCCATCTATAGTTCCCTATCAAATCAAACAAACTCATTATCTTTGAGTTAAGATCAGCTTCACCAGAGCATTTGCAGAGTATCTGCCAATAAAATAGATATGTTAATTTATATGCATAAGTACATGCGCAAGCACTAACATAGTCAAAATAAGGGAAATGAAGTACCTTGTATGAAATTTTTCTGATGATGGATCCCACTGATTCCGGACAACCAAGCATTTCAATTTCAGTTACATCATTCTTCTGAAAGGAGGCAGAATATAAATTAGAAGCCACCTGAAACAAGAGAAGCTTTGTTAAAATTGCTAGTGATAACTGACACCCAATGCTTTGTTAATATTTAAATCCAAGAGTTTGTTGTCATATTTTATGTCATAGACTTCTAATAGGAGATGCTTGATAAGTGACATCCTAATTCCCTAAATACTTGGAAACCTATTGATCTTATGAGTTATATGCAAATGTCAAAATCCTGATGTTCGATATATCATAACCAGCATGCAAGTCTTGAATTTTTCATGTATCTCATATAGTCATATCCATATGTTATAAATAGGTTTCTGCAGTATTTAAAACATTAGCATGTCCATTTACTGAACACCTCCTTAGTGTTGTTAATGGAAAGTTTTCATGAAATAATTATAATGCCTTTTACTTGATGAGGCTATCATGATCATATATTTCAAGTTCTTACAGATTAAGTAACATTGCTAAACATTTGAAGTTTTGGATGACTAATTATCTACATCGAAATGCTTATCAATTTATATCCTAAACAGAAAATAAAAATTTAAATGCATGAGAATAAAGAGTTTATAGTAACAGCATGCACGGCGTATCAGGTGTGTAAAAATTACTCCTGTGGTAGAAACATGAAACATAATGTTGCCCACAGCTTGAAGCATTGTCTCAGAATCCAGCGAACGACCATCTGGATCGTGTGTAAGGAGGAGCTTCTTCATAAGAATATCATCTTGCATGTTTGAAATTGAAAACATGGAAACCGAGTTGTTTTCAAGGAAATTCATAGCCTAAACAATGCTGAAATGCACCACATAAGCATGGTATAAAAATTATGGAGTTCTGCTTGAAGATATCTTGTTATATTTATAGTCATTTGATCAGGGTAAGCAGATGAAGTTACTCGGTTCTTAAATGGGGTCCATCACTCTGCGAATGAAGCATTACTAATGATATAATGGGCTAAAATAAAGGGAAATGTTTCTTCACCTTTACTTTTGCTCTTTCTCTTTACCTTTTTTTTTTTTTAAGTCTTTGCACTTAAAATTCCTTTCAATGTGAACTGTGATTACCCAGCAAAATAAGACAGATGATTGGCATTACATTATATATAAGCAACAGGGCCAATAGTTTCTTCAACGTGAGATTATAAAATCTGGATTATGTTGTCAAGAAGTTCTCTCAATCAAAAAGGAATTTTCTACAGCCTTCTTTTCTTTTTCTATGTGGTTTTATGAAAATAATTGAATTAAGGATAAAACACAAAACATTTCTTTCAATTATGGATCATGTGCAGAAAATTTTTTATAATTTAAAATTTATCAACACAACTTTTAAACTTATTAAATCATATATATTGATTTCTTACAAAGAGACTTCCTACAAAGAACTTTCTATACATATACAAGAAGGTAAAATATATACTAATATCCACTATTTGGTTAGTTAAAAAAATCGTGAGTTTTAAAGTTCATATGTACTCTTGTATACATGACATATAAATAGAAAGGGTTTATTATATTTTACCGATAGTTTGGAAGAGTTTATTGTGCAGCAACCTTTTTTTTCTAGATAAAGGATTGAAAGAGGATTTCGAGACCTGTGAGGTATGGGCCACCACGGGGGAATTTAAACAGCTTTAAGTCCCAGGTTGAGTCCATAATTTCTTTCTTTCTGAAAACAAAAAAAAGAAGGTAAAAAAAAGGTAAAAAAGGAAACCAACTACTCAACTAGTAGTATTACAACTAATAATCTTTATGTGTCTAATGAGTTGAGTTAATTTACAAATCTACGAGTTTTGATTTAACTCAACTCAAAAAATGTGGGTTAGATTGAGTTGAGTTGGGTCTGTAGATTAGATCAAGTTAAAAAATATTTCAACCCACAAAGTATGAGTTGGATGACGTGTTTGGATAGTATCGACCTATGCAAATTCAACCCACCTAAATAATTTTTTTTTTTGTAAAAGTTATTTAGTCATAGTGGCAATTTATGTTATTTTTTCCATAACTTTTTTATATAGTCAATTAAGTTTAGGTATAGACATTATAGTCACATTGAGAATGTGACCAAGAAATTAATTATTAGAAACTCATAAAACTTCTGACAGACCAATGAGATAAAATATAACTAATCGCTTTGATGACAAATTATATCATGAAAAAAATGAGAATGAAGTAAATGATTTGGTCAATCTATATTTTATATGTGATGACATTGATTTCAATTAGTTAATCTGATTTGTTATTTATAACTTTTAAGACATGTTAGCTTGTTTTAGTTTATTTTATATTTATATTAGCTTAGCAAGACTTATTAAGTTTATTTATAACATTGACTCATGATCTTGAGAACAAACTCTCTAGAATGATTAAAAGAACACAACAAACATATAATCAAAATTGTAGATTGCATATATTTATGTTTATAAACCAATTAAAGGGAATAAATAACTCAAACAAAATAATATGTTTGTCTTACTAACATTTCATAACTGAATGAAGGATTTTAGAAGATGTTCTCTACTTACTAAAAAATTTACATTACAAGCATATGAGTTATGAATAACTTTGTTTAGTTTATTTCAGACTTAGTAAGGTTTGTTAGTTGTTAATTTGTTATGCACTTATTGACTTATGGTATTTAGTTTATTTGAGATTGAGACCTATTATATTTGAGTAAGGTCGGTTGAGACTTATGGTATTAATTTGGTAGATTGAGACCAATTATGTTTAAGATTGAGACTTACGGTATTAATTTGTTAGATTTTGTATTTTGACCTTTTTTTTTAGAATTTTTTTTTTAAAAATATGTTAGACCAATATATTGGACTCGATCCAACCTACTCTTAAGCAGGTCGGTTTGAGTCGGATTGAGCGAAAAAAACTCCTCAACCCAACCTAATCAACCCACTGCTCTGATGAACGAGTCAGGTCTAAAAACGTTATTAAACTCACTCAACTCACCCAGCGGATACTCCTACTCAGAATTAAACTATAATGCAGTTGAATGAGTGTGATACTATGATTAACCTTTATAATATACTAAGTATTGTCACTTGCTGAGGGCTCAATTTAAATTTTTTTAACTTGCTTTAATTTGTGGTTGAACTTGAATGAGTGATGGTTTTGTAACGGTTAGAATCAAACTGATGCAGTAGCTCCAGGAAATGTACAACTCAAAACAGTTCCTGAAGATCGTAAAGAACATCAACTATATATTAAATATAATGCTACTCACAAATATTTACATACATTTAGTTTTTATTATCTAATTACAATTAAGTTCACATTATTTTTTACACAAATGTACTATGTCACATAAGTGGATGTGAGAAATATATATGTAGAAGTGATGTCTCACTAACATTTTTTTTATTAAACAATCTATTATAGAATCCCCCAAATTAATGTGTTCCACGCCAAACAAGGCAATGCGGGTATCACATGTCGATGAAAAATGCATGGAAAACTTCTATTGATGAGGACGATATTTTTAGACCGAGAATAAGATATCTTATGCCTTTCCTTAATCATAAGGCAAATAAGGAAGTGCTTTATCTTCTTTCTTTTAAGATATCTGCTTTATCTGGGGCCAGCGTCATATGGAGGTCTTCTGCGTGATGAGAAGGGGGAGTGGAGTCTAGGTTTAGCTGGCAATATTGGCGAGTGTGGCATGGTCTTATTCAGGCATGGAATCATGACTTTAGAATAATGTTCCTTGAGGGATCAAGATCCTCTAAAGATGTGTTTAAACTGTAAAGAAAATCCACCGTCAAATATTTTTTTTTTCTAACATAGAATATTAAATTAAAACGTAGTGTAATGAATGCAAACCATTACATCTGAATTTACTAAATGGGAATGGAAAATGTACTCATAGGGGCTCTAGCATCCTCTCAAGAATTTGAAGGCTTCAACAGCGGGACTTGGTTATTCAGTTCAAGCACATATACCGGGAGGGCAACAGGTTGCTAGGTTGGCTTTTCCCCTTGATTATGGGTTGCAGGAGTTAGTCAACCTTCCTTGGTTTAATACCCATGTTACATCCTGATTATTATGAGCTGCCTTACCCTAGCTTGTTTTAGCTACTTAGTTTTTTTTCTTTTTCTTTTTCTTTTTGGAGTCCAGCTCCTCCATCTAAAAAAGAAGTGATTCTGAAATTCTCAAACTACAAACTATACACATTAATGAAAAGCCATTAGTGCAGATGCTGTTAGGCCATTACCAGACGATTCTGATTTCAGGCTAAATTTGGGATTATAAAAATTTCAATAAAGCTTATTAGTTAACTTATTATGGCATTTCGTTGAGATGATATAAACTGACTTGACAACATTTTTCAACCATCTTAAAAACTAAACTACTTGAAATTATGTCTTTTATTAATTTAATTTATATGAAGAGAATGTTGGTTTTTTTTTAATATATGTAGACTAACATAATCACTAATTTTTTAAAATTCGAATTAATTGAATATTAAATATTGTGAAACATCTATTGTTTAACTCATTTGTGATTAATTTGTTAATTGGACTTTTATTAACACTTAAACCCATGTAGATAATGTTATTTTTGAATTTTGTGAACCTTTTTATGATGGGTAGGTTAACTCATATTGTAAACACAATAAAAAACTCTTATTATTATTCTATATGTATTGTGGTTATTCTATTGAGAGCACAAGGATTATGCGTATATATGGAATGTGAGTAGTCTCTCTCCTAAATGATGATAATGATTTTCGATTATCCTTCTCTCATGATATCTCCTTAAAAATGTGTTATTTTCTTTGAAGTAAGATTCATTTATATCATAAACCTTAATTATTGTTTATTTATATATATGTCATAGATTAAAGTTAAAGATAAATCTATTGATTTTATTATGTGAGTATAAATTTTTTTAGCAATTGGTATCAAATTCTCTTTTAATCGTCTCTACAACTGTATTTCGTATAATCTCGTGGAAGATTATCATCTAATATATGAAGACAAATCGGGTTCCGGTAACTCACGATCTCGCCTTTGCATGTGTAAAAGAGTTCCTTTAATTTTGAGTACAGTAGTAGCCTAAGGTGGGAAACTAGATTCTATTGAATCAAATTAATATGCTTTTATCCCTTTCCTTTCGTTGAATTCTTGATTTTGATTACTCATAATTAGTCGTGCTTTGTGGGTTTACCCTTTCAATTTCATGAAAATGTGATAGGGCTTCTATGAATTAGTAAAAATATATTTCAAATGTATATATTTTGCTGAAGAAGAAATTATATGTTATGAAATTGCCAGATGATATCCTCTTGCAAGTTAAACCTTTTGCCTCCTACTGCATCCACATCATGCCACATGCAGTGGCATGCACCTTTCACGCTAGCTATTATATTTCCTTAGGGCAATTGCATGTCACTAGTGTATTTAATGAAATAAACTTTTGATCTATTGGCCAGTTTTATTATTATGGAAAATTTTAATTTTAATTAATTTTTGGAGGCCTGAAATTATTTATTGGAATTTTGTATATTTATGACATTACTAGGCATGCTATGTTTTAGTATATTTAGAGTTTTTTTTTGAATAATTTTGCTCATAACTACTATTTATATCATGGATAAATGAATAAATAAATGATCAACTCTTCATGTCTTGAGCATGTGATGAGGTGAGAGGTCTCATCAGAATCATGAAATAAAATTTTATAATTAATTCTCACATAATTATGGACATTTTGGTATTGAATATTATCTTTTATGATGTTTAATAACTATTGAGATTATTTCTACTATATATAGTAGATAAGTGAGAATTATAATTAAAATGATAATTTTAGATATTTTATTATTTAGATAAATTTTGTATGATAAAGAGCATTGATGTCGGTAAATATATTATTTTGATTCTAAGAAATTTGTGTTGATTTTGTCATTTATTATTGTTAAGAATTTTTTATGGAAGACTTATTTAAATAAATATAGGCATATTAAAATTTATTTATTTAGGCATATTTTACTCATTTTTAATTATTAAAGCCAATTTTATTAGCTAAGCTTGTTGAACTCTGTAAATCATGCAAATTAATTTTGTGAGTTACTCTAGAAATAATTTTGTCGTTATAAAGCATGATATTATATTGTGTGTTGCATATAATTGTTTTGGTATTAGACGTTTGGGTATTGACACTATTAATGTCCTTTGTTATATGTTATAAAGAATTAAAGTACGGTTATATGTGATTAATTTTGTTGTATATTGTGTTATTGCAAATTTATATAAATTTCTTTCAATATGATTGTTGTGGTTATTGAGGAACATTTAAGGAAATGACAAATTTACATTAAGTCATTATTATGGTTAAGTTTTTTATATCTCGTAAAATTGAGAAGTAAAGCTTATTTCAGTTAGATCTTGTTGTTACTCTTTAATGTTTATTTTGTGAGTCATTTGTGAGACTTGTATAAAGTTATGATGATCTGAATCTCACTAAGTTGGTGTCTACTTTTGCTAGCTTTACACACAAGGATGGGCAACACATTATCTAAGTTTAATTATAAAACTTACATGGTTATTAACATATTATATAATTGCATAAGTGGAGAAATTTGTTCTCAAGGTGTTCTTCTCCCTCTTCATGCCTATTTTGAAATATGCAATTATGTATGAGAGTGTGATAATTATTTGGTTAATGTTGCATGGAAATTTTGGAACTTCATGACCAATTTTTTGTTGTTGACAATTATAGTTTTTTGTGGTTACATATTCACCTATTGTAAGACTAGTCATGTATTTTGTAAATATTGTGAAATTTGGTTACTAAAAGTTTCATTTAGAATATTTATAATTATTTTGGGCACTTTGTATAACTGTGAGCTCGCCTTCGCAGGACCAATTATGGCAAAACGTAACTTTGTTAATGATATTGCTTACATTAGAAATTATGTTAATAATGCACCTATCTTATCGGTTTGTCTTTATTAATATGTTTTCTGATGTTTTGTTAAATGCATTAAATGATTGTACCCCTAGAGTTTTCAGTATTCTCTCGATACTAGCTTTAAGGACATAATATTAAATATTTTTAGAGTATATTTGTTCATTGTAGTATGGGAACACTAGGCTGGATTATAATGGCATAGCAGCTATATATATATATATATATATATATATATATATATATATATATATATATATATATATATATATATATATATATAATGTAACTTATTGTCTAAGTGTTTTATCGAATTGATTTAAGCAACCTTGAATGTGTATATTATTTAGTGAAACTTGATGAATGAGATAATTAGACATTCTCTAGCAATCTAATTTTGTTTTGGACATATAATTTTATCAAATTAAAAAAAATGTTTTCTCAATAATGTTGAATGGATTGCAATTAATGTTGAGTAGTGTAAGTAATAAAAATATCTTTCGGTATGACATTATTTAACATAATCATTTGTGTGATAGAGAAAATAGTTTAAATATTTATCTTGAAACTCTTGAAAAATATTGTTTGTGTATAAATTATGAAAATATTGGTTCAACTATTTTACTCTATCAAGTAGAAGAAATTTGTATATTGTAATTCAGGACCCTTAGGCAAGATTCCAATGATGCAAGGACTCTACTTTAATTAATTGCTCGTTTAATTGAACAATGAAAAATCAATATAATTATGATTGTTTTAAGTATAATAAATGTTTTAATGCATGATGTTCTCTAACTTTTGTATCTGTCATCACTTTGTTGTTGCTTGTTAGGACCTGTTGAAGACATTGTTGAGACTCCTAAAGTATGTTGTAATATAGTGAACTCCCTATAGTTGTCATGTTGTATTGATATGCTTTAGCCTTAATAAGACATGTTGAAAGCATAATTAGTTTGTAAAGGTCTAAAGTTAATAATTTTTCTGGTTTGTACCATCATTTGTGCTATGTCAAACCACTAGTCTGTTGAACTTATTTTGTAATAAATATTGTCGTAGTAATTTGGGAAATACTATTTTTTGTCGATAGACTGGTGATAATTATTTTGGCTTAGTATTTTGAAATGATGACTTTGAAGATTTCATTTTACATTGTTCACATGTCAAAATTCTCAAAGGATTTTTTTTAGTTTTGCTAATTTTCTCATGAAAAATCTTGAGATTAAAGTCATTTGAGTATTGTTGTGAAGGAAACACTTTTTCAATTATGGTTTAATCATTTTGTGATGATTTATTATTTTTTGAGCCCAAATTATTGTTTTAATCAGTTCAACTTTATAAAAACTTCTTTTGTCTATAGTACAATATGATGAATATATTTTGAGTTAAACCAATTGTACCTATGATATTCACTTTGGGAAATTTCATTTCTTTTGGACTAAAGTAAAAGAAAAAAAAAGAATGTGTATGGTTAATTCTTATGTATTTATATGTTGATTTTGTAAATTACTTGATAATCAATATGAATTGAAACTCTTCATTTCTTATAAGAAGAAAGTAATTTTGTAATTATTATTCCTTTCGAAATACTTGTCGTAAATTTTTGAAGTATGTTATGTATGAAGCCTAATATTAGAGGCAATTAAAAGCCTAAGTGCAAATTAAGTTGACTTAATATGGGTTGTCAAGTATTATTATTTAATTTTAATTTTGGTATTATTTGCATCAATAGGTGTTGCCATAAGTAAGTAGGAGCAAATTTGTTATTAATGTGCTTTGTGTTAGTTGTATATTGATGACTAGTATTACTATTGTTGTTAAATGAGAGACAATATTCTATATTAAATTGTTTCTAGCGTATGAAAAACTTGGTGATGTCATTTTGTGTCTAAGGTAGAAGACCTTTTAAATTAAATTTTATTGACAGATTGTTTCACAAGACACATATTGTTATAAATTTTGAAATTTGTTTGTGCTCTTGTTGTACATTAATGTTTACTATAGAGGGAATTGAAGACTATATATTGGTTATATCCTTAATAGTGGTTAAGTATAGATCTCAAGTGCTTTAGTTCCTGATAATCTACTTTTGTGCTCAAGTGTGCTTGTGTTTATTATTGTTGCTATTGTGACACTTGGGTTTTGAGTGAGTTATTGAAAACTTGCAAGTGGTCCCATAATATGTGTAAGACATTAAGAATTTTGATCTCACTCATATGTTGTCAAATTTTTTAAGTAATCATTATGGTTTTATGAAGTATAGGTTACCTTATTTGTGAAAATTCTTTTATGATTTTGTATTTGTGATAATATAGAAGAGCTAACTTATTGTAAAGTGTCATATGGACACTTGTGATCTCATCAATTGTGAATACAGAGTTTGTAGTTGATAATGAAGTAATTTTGTTAGACTCTATAATTGATAAATTTGATATATTTGGCTTAATGTTATTTCTGTTATTATAACCACATTTTGGAAACTCTGCAATATTATATTTCTCTCTATTTTAGTCTTTGTGTTGTTGAAGAATGAAGGTAAGTCTTGGACTTACATTGAGTACTCTTGCACAAAGTTGATAGTCTCACTATTAATGTTTGTGTTATTTTGTTTTGGTATGTTGGATTAGTGAGAGAGTGTACACTACCATTATATTGTCTTGAGACTTGTTGAAACCTTGTTGCTATATGTTGTCAATTATTGTATGCGCTTGATATGACATATTATTGGAGACTTGAGTACTCAATTTCATTTGGTTATACTAAGGTATTTTGTTGAATCTTAGTAGGCATTTTAGGCAGATGTTAAGGCCACTTTGTAGGGAATTATGCATTGATCACATTTTTAGTATACAACTTTATTGTGCTTTCCCTTTGACCTACATATTCTACATTTTGACAAATTACCAGATTATAAGTATCTTGCATGTATGATATCAGTACTCCTATCGAGTATGATTTTTTGCATTGTTGAGGTGCTTATAATTTCATTTTGGACCGATGATTGAAAGTATTTGCTCATAGTTGACATTCTTGTGGTCACATTAATTCGAAGAGTTATTTTATTTAAAATAAATGCATATGTTATTCCAAGTGAGAGATTGTTGGATTTTTTTTTAATTTGTATGGACTAACATAGTCACTAATTTTTTAAAATTTGAATTAATTGAATGTCAAATATTGTTGAGCATCTATTGTTTAGCTCATTTGTGATTGTTATAGGGCTTTTATTAGCATATAAAACCATGTGGATAATGCTATTTTGGGTTTTGTAGACTTTATGTATGAGTTTTTTTATAATGGGTAGGTTAACATATATTGTAAACACAAGGAGAGGTCCTTATTCTTATCTTATATGTATTGTGGTTGCCTGATTGAGATCACAAGAGTTTTGAGCATATAGGTAATGAAAGTAGTTTCTCTCCTAAATGATGATAATGATTTTCGACTCCTTTTTCTCATGTTATCTCCTCAAAGATGTGTTCTTTCCTTTGGTGTAAGGTAATTTTATATCATAAATCTTAATTATCATTTATTTATATATATGCCATAAATTAATGTTAAAGGTAAATCTATTGATTGTATTATGTGAGTATAAAATTTTCTAGCAGAGAATTGTTAAATTCTTTAAAAAAAATAAGGCCAATAATTTAATTACTTAAAGTAAAAATAGAATATTAGTTATTTAATTTTGATCTATTATTAATATATAATTTTTTTTACATATCCAGTTATGTTTAAGTATATTATTAAAAAATTTTGGCTAGAACAACTATTATTTAAAAAGTTAAACTATTTTAATGATATGATGACATGTGATTAGATGATTGTATAAAAACTTCTAAATTGATAATGAATCAAAATTAAACCCAAAGATTAAAATAATAGATTTTGAGACTCCCAAAAATCTCTAATACTACTAATTTATTATTTTTTTCTCTTTATTTTATTAAAAAATTTAGACTAATTTTTTTGATAAGCTTTTTGGTTCTTGATCAGATATTCTCATAGATATTACTATAAGACTAATCTTTAGACACTATTGTAACTAAAAAATCTTCATTTTAATAAGATTAAACATTACAAAGACTAAGTCCATATAGTAATTTTCAAACTGTGATATATTTTCAAGTTTCATAAATCCTTTACTCCTACATTTTCATCCTCAATTCCTGAGGTAGCGATATAAAACGAAAGAGTAAATTAGTAACTTAATTTTTAGAATTATTTTTCACTTATGTAATTTTTTCTTTAAATTTAATTATTATACAAGTTAATTTCTGAATTTATAAAATTTAGTCCTTTATGTATTTCACTTAAGTCCTTAAGAAAGATTGATTTGATACAAGAGTTTTGTAAATTTAGAAACTAACTTGTACAACAAATAAATTTAGAGACTAAATTACAAATATAAATAATTTTAAAGATTATATTGTTAGTTTACCCTAAAATAAGCTAATTGGAAAAATGTTAGATAACATGATCAACCAATTGTTTCATTGTTACTATCCAAATTTGAACACTCATGCTAATGAGTGTAAAATATACTCATCTTTTAGGTCTATTTATTAGGATTTTTAATTAATTTTGTTTTTTTAATTAAATTTAAATAATTATCTCTTCACTTGGTCATATTTTAAGTTTTAGGATAAATTATCAAATTTTGTGTAAAATTAAAAAATTCCTGAACATAAATATTTGAAGGATTCTTATTTTATTCTTATATGTCAATTAGAGTTCTAATTAAACACAAAAGCTTAAGTAATGAATGGATTAAAGATTGGATATAGATTCTCAAAGAGATTAGATTTGGAGCAAAATTTAGATTCCTGCAACATCCTGACAATTCTTCAGTAATTTAGTCATATCTTGTGCTATAGAGATCGGATCAATGTGCTGTTTATGGCGTTGGAAAACTAACAAAAAATCCTACAACTTATCTATTGAGCTCGAGGGTGAATTCGACCATCTGGAAGGCGAAAAAAATTATGCAAGTTAGATACAAAAAGTCATCAGCTTTTTTGTAAAAGGAGGAAACAAATTTAACAAATGAGCTCTCTTTTGGTATAGAAAATACAAAAAAAATTACAGAATTTTAGAGGCTCAATGGCAGCAAGGGGATGAGTTGTAGGAGAGAAGAAGGATGTGAAAAATCATTATAAACTCCAGGAATTCTGAAACTGAAAGTAATGAAATGCAGAGAATAGAGAGAAAGAAAAATCACATTCTCAACAAAATACAACTGAGATATTCTTTTCCTCAGAATTACTTAATTTAGCACTTTACAGAGGCAATATATAGTAGCGATGTACAAAAGAGAAAAGCAAGCTGTACAAAGAATGTGGCAACTGTCACCAACTAGCTTTAACTAACTATAACTAGAAAAACAGAAAGCTAACAGTTTTAACTAATTATAACTAGCTCAATTTTAGTGTTCATTCAACACCCCCCCACAAGCTGGAGTGTGAATATTGAGCATTCCTAGCTTGGCATGTAACTTTATGAATGGACCTGGTTGGAGAGGCTTAGTCAAGACATCTGCAACCTGATCAGTTGTGCCAATAAGAAGCAAATGAAGTATTCCTGCTTGGAGTTTATCCCTGACAGTGTGACAGTCCAGTTCGATATGTTTAGTACGCTCGTGGAAGACTGGATTGGCTGCTATATGAAGTGCAGATAAGTTATCACAGTACAACACCACTGGTCTGGGATGAGTCACTCTCAAGTCGTGCAACAGATAAAGTAACCATTGAGCTTCACAAGTGGCCTGAGCCAATGCTCGGTATTCTGCTTCTGCAGATGACCTGGACACTATGGACTGCTTCTTGCTCTTCCAAGATATGGGAGAATTGCCAAGAAAGAAACAAAAACCAGTCACAGATCTTCTAATATCCGGACATGCCCCCCAATCTGAGTTAGTAAAACCCTTTATGGATAGATCTGAGTCCCTGAGAAAGAATAAGCCTAGACCAAGAGAATGTTTCAAAAATCGAACAATTCTCAATGCAGCAGTGTAATGCACATTGGTTGGGGCAGAGAGGAATTGACTGAGGTTGCTAACAACATAGCATATATCTGGTCTTGTGTGAGTCAGGTAGAGGAGTCTACCAATAAGCCTCCTATAAGCAGCAGGGTCAAATATGAGTGTGCTTGAATCCTTACTGATCTTTTGATTCGGGTCCATTGGGGTCGAACAGGGCTTGGAGCCCAATAAACCAGTCTCTTGAAGTAAGTCAAGAGTGTACTTCCTCTGATATAAGACAATTCCAGACTGAGACTTAGCAATTTCAAAACCTAAGAAGTACTTGAGTTCTCCTAGATCATTAATACTGAATTTCTAATCAAGAGTGGTTTTTATGCTTCTGATTTCATCAGGATCACTTCCAGCAAGAACTAAATCATCTACATACACTAAGATTGCAGTGAATCCTGTATGAGATGACTTCGTGAATAAGGAATAGTCAGCTTTGGATTGTGCATATCCCAATGCCAAAAGTGTTTCAGTTAACTTTGAGTTCCACTGCCTACTTGCTTGTTTCAAGCCATACAGAGACCTCTGTAGTTTACAGACCAGATCAGTACTAGGGACATTCAAGCCAAGTAGCACCTTTATATACACTTCCTCCAATAGATCTCCATGTAAAAAAGCTGTACTTACATCTAATTGATGTAAGTGCCAGTCAAGTGAAGCAGCAAGGGAGAGGAGAAGTCTAACAGTAGTCTTTTTAACTACTGGACTAAATGTTTCTAAGTAGTCAAGACCTTCCGTTTGAGTGAAGCCCTTGGCTACTAGCCGAGCCTTGCGCCTTTCCACAGTCCCATCTGCCTTATGTTTTACCTTGAAAACCCACTTACATCCCACTGCCTTTTTATTTGGAGGTAAAGTGGTGAGTGTCCAAGTATTGGTCTTTGTCAGTGCAGCTAATTCATTATCTATGGCTTGCTGCCAGCAATAATGCTTAACAGCTTTTTCATAGGTATCAGCTTCAACAGCAGTGGATATGTTTAAAGAAAAATGTTTATGATTGGTAGACAGTTTATCATATGGAAGGAAGTTACAAGGGGGATATCTGATACTGTTAGGAGACGTGTGAGCTGAGTCATTAGCTGCTGATGAGACCAAAGAACAATGATACTCCTATAGATAAGATGGAGGCCGTCTTTCTCTAGTGGACTGTCGAATAAAAATATTTGGAGGATTTGGTTCAAGATTGACTTGGTTAGGAACATTCTCAATATTTTGAGGTGGATTGAGACACTGACTTACTGAGAATTGTGGTGGAATATCAAACCAAGGATCTTGGATATTATTGTTAGTTTGGTCAGGCATATTTTGGAGAGTGTGTTCTGTTAACTAATAAGGAAAGACATTCTCATAGAAGGTCACATTTCTAGAAATGAAAATTTCTTTGGATTTGGGATCAAACAAAAGATATCCTTTTGTCCCACTCTTGAAACCTAAGTGGATACACTTTCTAGCTCTATGGTCAAGTTTTTTTCTGTTGGCAGTCAAAGTGGATGCGAAGCTTAAACATCCAAAAACCTTTAGATGAGAAAAGTTAGGTAATGTTTGATAGAGGATTTCATATGGAGATTTGTTTGATAAATAAGAAGTAGGTAGTCTGTTTATAAGGTATATAGCATGAGTGATAGCTTGAGTCCAAAAAATTTTGGGGAGGTGTGATTGAAATAGGAGAGCCCGAGCCACACCTAGGATATGTTGGTGTTTTCTCTCAACTATTCCATTTTGTTGTGGGGTTTCCACACATGATGTCTGATGAATAATTCCTTTATCTACATATAATTGGTCTAGTTTGAATTCCCCCCCATTATCAGATCGGATGATCTTAACTTTGGCATTGAATTGAGTCTCAATTAATGAGAGAAAAGTTCTGATGTGAGTTGAAGTTTCAGATTTCAACTTCATAAAGAAGATCCATGTATGCCGAGAGGCATCATCAACTACTGTAAGGAAGTATCTATGTCCCAATATGGAAGGGGATGATATAGGTCCCCAAATATCCATGTGTAAAAGGTCAAAAGGGTGCTGAGACCTAGACTCACTATCAGGAAAAGGCAAACGTTTTTGTTTTGCTATGTGACAAATATCACAGGGACTATGCAACTTGGCACAATTCACAAAAGGAAAGATTTTATTGATTTCAACAAGTTTTACATGAGATGGATGTCCAAGTCTCATATGCCAAACATTATTCTTAACAGAATCAAAGGAATTGATACATCTTACAGTCATAGAAGGACTAAGAAATTTCCAAGAAGTCTGTGAACTCAAAGAATACAATCCAGCTCTTGACTCAGCTGCACCAATCATCCTCAATGAGTGATTATCCTGTATATGACAAACAGTATCAGTGAAAATCAATTTACAGTCAAGTGACTTAGTCAATTTTGAAATGGAAATCAAATTGAAGGTAAATTTGGGAATGTATAGGACATCTGTGAGGAATAGGTCTTTGGTAAAAAACACAGCTACTGCTATATCAGTTTCTATTTGACTTCCATCAGGTAACTTCACAGAGATTGGCTTTATCTTCTTGTGACAATGAAAAAATGTCATTGAGTGACAAACATGATTAGATGCCCCTGTGTCTAATATCCAACATCTTGTTTTTTCTAAATTCATAACTGAACATATGATACCTGATCTGGTTGCAACCACTTGATTTGCATTGTGAGAAGTAGAACCACTTCTCCGTAATAAGCTCAATAGAGCCTTGTGCTACTCAGGTGTGAAGAAAGGTTGTGTAACATCATTTGCCATTTCTTTGTTCCTTATAGACTGCACATATTGGTTATCATCTTCATCTTGAATGTCATCATCCATTACATAGTTATTCGCTACTCTATTTCTTTCATAGTTTGGTGGATATCCATGCTTTTTGTAGCATGTATCCACTGTATGTCCACTCCTATTGCAGTAAGTGCGAACCTTGTATCCTCTTCCTTTATATCTATTCCTTCCTCCATAATTCTGGTTTCTTCCTCTATTTCCTCTGCCATTTCCTCTGCCTCTTCCACTTGAATCAGTGGTAGCTACTAAGGCACGAGAATCACCAAATTGAAGATTCATCTGTCTTTCTTGTTGAATCAGCAGTGAGAATGCTTCTCCAACATCTGGTAGAGGTTTCATCATCATGATTTGTGACCTAATAGCAGAGTATTGCTCGTTTAGGCCTCTCAAAAACCTAATCACATAATTTCTTTCCCAGTAAGACTTAATAGTAGGAACTAAATCGTAGGAACACTTCATCTCACATGAACATCCAGGAATTGGCATGAAGTTATCCAATTCCTGCCACAGCTCTTGAAGATGGCTATAATACTCAGTAATTGAAAAATCTCCCTGTTTAAGCATGAACATCTCTTCTTCTAATTCACTACTTCGAAAAACATCTCCCTGATAGTATCTCTTTTTGAGATCCTTCCATATATCCAAGGCTGTGTTCATCCAAAGCACACAAGGAACGATTAAACGATCCATCGACCTAGTGATCCACGACATCACCAATGTATTGCATTTGTCCCAAGCTACGAAATTAGGGTTATTCCGAGCAGGTTTCTCCAGAGATCCATCAATGAAAACCTCTTTGTTTTTCGCTTTCAGAGCCATGAACATAGCTCTTGACCAAACATGATAATTCTCACCAGTTAACAAATCGGGAACAAGAATTGCACCTGGATTCTCATTGTAATGTTGAAAATACGGGCTAGAAGGATCAACACCTCCATTTCCAGCACCATTCGCAGCATTACCATTGTTAACAACTTCAACCATTTTCAATTTTTAGGATTTTTGATCAAGAAAAGAGGAATACACAGAAATTGAAGAAGAAGAATAGAATGCAGCAGTAGCAGAGCCCCTAGGAAAGGAGCTCTGATACCATGTGAAAAATCATTATGAACTCCATGAATTCTGAAACTGAAAACAATGAAATGCAGAGAATAGAGAGAAAGAAAAATCACATTCTCAACAAAATACAACTGAGATATTCTTTTTCTCAGAATTACTTAATTTAGCACTTTACAGAGGCAATATATAGTAGCGATGTACAAAGGAGAAAAGCAAGCTGTACAAAGAATGTGACAACTGTCACCAGCTAGCTTTAACTAACTATAACTAGAAAAACAGAAAGCTAACAGTTTTAACTAATTATAACTAGCTCAGTTTTAGTGTTCATTCAACAAAGGAGTCGTCATAGAACTCTCATGGAGTTGGAGATCGAATCACCATTGAAGGCACTTTGATTTCTTTTCTATGGTTCTATCATGATGAATTTTATTTTCTCTTCTTATCTTTTCTTCTCTTTTGTCATGAGTAGCTAAATTTGTGTGTTTCTAAGGTAAATATATAACTTAATTCAATCGACATGTATTAAGATTGTATTTTTAATTGATTTATTTTTTATTCAATTTGAGTGCTTATTATAATTTTTAATACTTTTATGAATTAGGTGCACTTCATAAATTGATCTTATGAGATGTATGTAGAAATAGAAAGTTTGCATATGACTTAAAACATAAATAATAAATGTCATAGTCTATAATTATCTAGGAAGGGATGTTATATGTTGTGTGAGAAAATTGTGGTAAAATTTCCATGAGAGAATCCATAAAGCAAAGATCATGCCTTTATGAGTCGAGGTTTAGATCTAGGAATTGACTAGACTTTAATAATTAAAGAGAATTAACTCGTCAATGAATTGAGTTTTAATTAATTAAGGGATTCTCTCCATCAATTGAATGATTAGAAATTAATTAGAATGAATGTCTCAAAGCTACTTTATTGTCTATGATAAATTGTTGAATTAAGTAAAGTCAAATCTTTAGTGTTTTAATTTCGTGTGTTTACATTTTTAGTGTGCTTTGCATTCGTATGCTTTATTCTCTCTTTTCCATCTTAATTTTGTGTACTCTTAAGTTTTTTTTTGTCTTTTGTAATTTTGTATCTTTAATTACTTTGAATCACTCTTAATTATTGATTGTCTAAAATGTATTACTATTAGAAAAGTGATACTTGGTAAACTAATTCCTCGTGAAAATAATACTCTAGTCACTTTTTATTACTTGTTCAATATGTATACTTGTGATAATATCACCTAAGTTAATATATAATCAAGTGTTGGAGGCGATCAGGGCACAACTCTCAAAAAACTAGTTTGAAAATATTTAACATAAACTAATAATATAAATTTAGGTTATTTTGTAATCAGTTTTAATTTTTCTTAATTTGGTTAAAACTTGTCTTATACTAGTTTTAAAATCATAAAAGTAAGGAAAACTTGGCAACTCTCCAAACTGGTTCAGAACTTTTTAAAATAAATAGGTTAGTTAAATTCAAGTTATTTTGTAATCAACTAGTGCAATGAACCCGTGCGACGGCGATATTAATACTACCTGGTTATATAATTATCACAATATTGAATCAAATTTGTTGTTTCTTTTATATATGGTTAAAGTATTTTTTCAAAAAATATTTTGTCTGAGAGAAGTTAGAATTTACCAGTTGATTTTATTTCATTCTTTTTTTTTTTGTCAAAGATTTTACTTTATCCTGTGAGAGCTCATTATTGCAAAAAATATTTATATATAGCCTATATTAGCCTAATCCAACCGAATCGAGGTGTTTGATTTTTTGAGTCCATTTGGTCAACATATTTTTGTGGTCAATGAATGACAACCCCCATGTTAGTTAGGAACTGATGATGGTAAGTGTATGATAAGTGGAATAGCATCGTTCATAATCTTACATAGTAATTGTTTATGGAAGGCCCAAAATATAAAAAACCATATTAGGGAAGTCCAAAATAATGATTGATTCGATTAAGTTGCAAATTATTAAAAAAAATGCCAAATAGGACGGTTTCAAATTTTTTTAAGCACATGAATTAACCTTGTCGTGTAATATTCATTATTTAAAATTAGTAAATTACATATTGGAAACACCTAACAAACTAATGAAATAGATTAGATCAAGTACTCCATCGAGAAACCACCAACCCCGCTCCCCCTTGACCATATTCCAGCGGACCTAAACCCTTATAGCTACTTCCACAAAAGCATAATGATAACACCCTTCTCTATTTTATGAAACTTCACCCCTCCCAACTCACGTGACACACCGCTTGAACTAAGTCTTACTTTTCTGGCATCACAAAACACCGTGTGATCCCGTATGTTGGACATGTGGACATCAATACTGGCCAGCACAGTAGAAAAACATGGTTAGTAGTTGTATCGTTGTATAGAAAAAATGCAACACTAATCTAAAATACAGTGTCAAAGACTCGAGAGACATGTAATAGCAAGGAAATATAATAAATCTCCCCTCGCTATTCCAGTTACTTCATCTTGGCACCAAACACGCATTCCTCTCTGTTGCAGGATGCCATTAGGGGACTCAATAGTTTGCCAATACAATATCAAAACAAATGTGCCATTGTTGATCGTGCTTTGCACAGGCATCCTTCAGTATTTTAATTTTGTTGCTTTTCATTCAAAATGAAAAATTAGAACTTAACAAAAATAATTAAGATTTATTCATTGCACCATATAAAAAAAAATCTGTCAAAAACTAAAGTTATTCTAAAATATACAATAAAACATATAAGATTTTTTTTGGAAATGATTATTTTATTCTAAAGGACTTTTTTTGGAAATGATATAAAATAAAATAGAGCCTGGCCTTTGACAGAACTTGTGGCCAAATTACTATCATACAATAAGCTTGGGGAACCTGTGCATTACATATGTGCATTACAAACGAAATTGCTTGCATAAGAGAGAGTAATGAATAAACCACTAAAACAAAACAAAAAGATAAGTCTGATAGAAGAATAAGAAGTTAAATGCTCAGGTAATTGTCCCATTCCAGTGATGCTACCAGAGAAAAAAATTGAACCTTAAATAAAAAGAATCAACTGAAAAGCATCTAATAGAGAAATTCAATTTCATTTAATTTTATGCAAAAGTGCAATGGATTAGCAGTAGATTTATAGTCTAACAACATTAAAGTGAAAGAAAAAGGGAGAGAAAATGAAATAGATGAATAGTCAATTGTAATCAGTTATTGCAAGATGCATCCTCAAGAACCAAGCATGTCATGCATTAAAAATGGAATTTAGTCTGTCAGCTGCAGTATATCATTATCAAGGACAGAAAAAAGGGTTAAAATGCTGATCATCAGCAAGTTGAGTCGTTTATGAGCAACCTAGGAAAGTACAAAATACTCATGGTATGAGCAACTCTAAGATGCATCAGTATTGCAGAATCAAATCAAACTTTAAAATAGAACCAAGAAAAAATTATTAAAAATCTCAAGCAATTGAATTGCTTTCTCACATCATACACAAAAGCTATGCATAAGACCAATAAATTCATCCCACACTGCCACAAACCCTTACTTAAATACTAAAATCCAACAAACTTCTATCAACTGCTTGAGGAAGAATATATAGGTGGATGAGAGCAAGGACCTTTGTCGTCCATAAAGAGTTAGTGTCATGGTAAGAGCAGAATATAAATTGAAGTGAAAGAAATAAAATGTGTAGTTACATTAAAGATAATAAAATTGAAGTGAAAGAAATAAAAAATGTACATTTATTTTTTTTTCGAACTTAAAACATGTAGTTACTGTAGCCCAAAAACCCAAAAATGCTACCATTTTTTTGTATGATATCCTAAAACATAGTTCAATATGGTTTAAAAATTAAAATCAGAAAGAATAAATGAAAGTTGGTATTGCAAGTATATACCATCCATTTGCAAGCAGACCAAAGAAAAGGCAGCTAGAAACAAAATATGCCCTGCTCCACAATAAGCATGCAGGAGCAAAGACATTTAAAATACTACCCTTAACATAACAATAAACATTCTTAATAGAGAAAAAGGGGAAGCAGATAAGTTTTCTGAACATTAAGCCAGATCATCCCTATTATTACTCTTTCCCGTGCTTCTTCTTTTTGTCCTGAACATTGAGCTAGATTATCCCTATTATTACTATGTTATTTGAAGACACAGAAAACACAGATTTGAGAGTCATATGATAGTCTTACAACGTAGCAGAAAAAATAGTTGGCCTTCAATTTAACTTTGATTAATTAAAATGTGTAGCTCAGAAATGCATAGGAGACATGGTAAATCTAAAAGCACTCCTTAGACAGTTGTAGATTCAATTTTGACCTCATTATCAATTTGTTGATAAACAAAGACTTAAAACAAACAACTATAGATTCATTATGTTATATTGACTAAAGTAAAACTCAAGATATTTTGGTAAACAAATAGGAAGACAATATGCAACCACTTATGAGCAATTTTCTTAATGAACTTGGCTGCCCACAATGCCATAAGAAAAAGCGATATTAGATACAATATAGCCTGACTTTGGCAGTAAGAGATTGAGCTATTTAAATATATATTAATATTAATTAAAATATAGCCTGACTTTTGCGCAAGAAATTAAGCAATTCAAAATTGTGAGACTACAAAAAGCAAAAGATTAGTGCATGTAACTTTGGGAAACTCGTTGTAACAAAGAACTAATTATGGATATTTTTCCCGAAGTGAACACTATACAATTTTTCTTAATTCTTGATGATGACCTGATTCACATCACACATATAGCATGCTGCCACAGAAGAACTTAAAGAGAAAATCATCTATATATCTTCCATGCATTGGAGTTGAACAAAAGCCAAAGCAATTAAGAATCTAAGCCCAAAACTAAAACATGCTCAGAAATTATACCTTCACCACTGTAATGACATGGCTTTCTAGTACAGAGGGGTCCAAGTACTTCAAGCATCGATCAACCTCCTTACCAATCTCCATTGTCACAAAAGCAAACCCACAAGATTCTCTTGTCCATGGATCAACTACCAGATGTACATGTATCACCAAATAAAAGCAACTCAAAATTAAAAAATAACAAATAGGCTACATATGTATACATCACAAAATCAATCTTGCCACATGGTCAGGTATCTACATACAATGATGGTTAGCGCGCAATAATTGTCCATATTAGGGCGCCAAAAGCAAGAAAATCTATGCGAAAATGATTTAAAAAATGTTGGCAGTGTGTTACCATCATTTGGGTTCTTCAATTATGGAACCAAAACTTCACCTGCCTTGCTTCTCTATTGGGTGGGGACACTCCATGAACAGATTGTAACCTAGAAGCCAAAGAAAAAAAAAGGTTAACAAAAGTATATAAGATCTACAAAAAGGAATTATGTTGTAGTAATTATAATTAATTACCAAAAGAATTAGTATAATACCTACTTGAATCTTTTGATGCCCACAAAATTTGGAGGCATAGCTTGCAGCCATAGTGGCCATTAAAAAAAAAATAGCATGCACTACCCATGTTGGTTGGGAGCAAAAGGTAGGATTAAAAGGATCATTTTTTCTTTCCTATTCAATTTCTTTTTGAAAAAGGATTAGAAATTTATACAGAATGTAGCTCTTTAAATAGAAAACAATGCGTAAACAAATGAATCTAAAAACAGGAAACATAAAGACTACTCATCTGGTTAGATGTGAAAGCAACTCTATCTATTATAGAGGTAGTATGACTTACCTGGCTAGTTTCATCATGCACCTGATATTTTGACAAAGGCATTCTTTCCTCCTACAGTAACTAAGCATCATAACATTACCAACCAAGAATCAATAGTAATAAAATGGAACATAAAGGATTTTTCTCAAGAATCTAACTCACCACGGACATTGCCTCATTGTCTCAACATCCCAAACTAAGTACAAAACGTTAGTGGCAGGCTGAGAAGTAGGAGCTTTGTTTGAAATTACCTGGGGGTTTCTTCTCTTCAAAACTTACCTTCAGAAAAAGAGAAATAATGTGAGAAAAATGAATGATGAATGAATTTGATGCTGCAAAATCCCAGTGGGTTTTCATAGAGTGGTTAGCAAAATTGAAATCATAAAAACAATGTGGCTCAAGAATGTAAAGGATCTAATCAACTCATGTTCTACTATTTCAAAAAAAATAAAAAAAGGCACCAAAAGTACAAATCCATAGGAAATATTGAATGATCAATGGAAGAGATTTAGCTTACAAATCAAGCCAATTCAAATCAGATCCAAAAACAACAAAGTGACACAGATCTAACAAAAAAAAATCAACAACAGCAGACAACAAAAACCTGTGATAAACAAAATCAGTATGAAACATTGAAAATGGAACGAATGTTGTATGCCTTTTTAAAAAAATAAAAAAAGTGTGTCATGAAAAATAAACAAAATCAAACTATAAAACCCAAAAACACCACCATTAGCGTCAATTTCTGCTGCTTTAGTCGTCAATCTTCGTCCTGTAATGTCCACATAAACAACAAAAATTTCAGACCCATTGAGAGAACAGGCAAAAAATCACTAAATCACCAACAACAATCTTAAGCTCCACTATCAAAGGGATTCAAAGCAACTTACCTGATTTTTCATATTAGATTAATTACTTAAGTGCTATAATTGATTAGATCATGATGTTTCTCTGCATGCCACTTTTGATAACCCTGGTATCTATATCTTCATAATTGAATTGAATGCTTATTGAAACCTTTTGCCATACTAAGCAAACTGATTTAAAATGGCCGAAGAAGTGACTATATAGATGGTTTTCACTATTACAATAAAATGCCTATTTTCAAATTAAAAAGAAGTAAGAAACAAAAAAAGATACTTTTAACCTCATGAATCAAAAACTACAACTCTTTTGCACTTGCAGGAAGGATACCATCAATCCCCTTCCTTAATATATAATTTCCTTCACAGTAGCTAGCACAATGTAGAAACCTTCCTGAAAAAAAAAACCAAAACGTGTTAATTATATAAAAAAAATTATAAAAAGAAGTAAGACACCATGAAAAAAGTATTACAAAATGAATTAAATCAAAGAAAAACCTCCTTGCAATTAATGAGCTGCTTAACTATCTTCTCAGGATCGCACTTTAAAAAGTCATCCTCCATCGAGTAATTTGTTGGATCAGGTAAAACACCAATATTATGGGGGCCATTAACACTTTACTCAATCAGTCTATTTAATTAAAAGAAATAACCATCATGATTCATCTGCTAAGTATGTCTAACTTTGAAAAAATTTAACATATCAGACTTACTGGCTCCTGATCACATTTGTCTCTTCTACGTCTGGATTGAACAGTATCTTGATGCAGTACGTTTTAATATCAACGGAGGGTTTGGAGTGCAGGAGTTCCTCTTGACCAGTTTTCCCTAAGAAAACGAACGAAAACATGGAGCTTTTAGCAAAGGATAGGAGAGAGATAAGATTGACATGCGATCAATCTTTTTCTCAGTAAAAAGAGAAAACATAAGGAAGACAAAATGCTTCTGAAATATGTTAACCAAAACGTAGAAGCAAACGAAAGGTAGCAAAAGTTGGAGCAGAAGCAAACCAGCTCAGCACACCTGTTTAGGCAACACGTGTCCATGAACAGGTGATCGAACAGAGAATAAAACCACCCCGTAGTTGTATCGTATATTGATATGCAGCAATAGAAAAATTAGTACGAAAACTCAGTTTATATAGCAAAATATCTCAGGCTTAATAAATTATAAAATTGATTGGTAAGAAATATAGTCCACAAGCCCTATTTTTTATGTTCACTCCAGATTAAGAAATTAGTATAAACAAAAGACTACCTAGCATCACAAAGAGGGTGAGGATAGTCTCATCATCACAAATCCTTCTCACAGTATAGGAGTTATCAAAGGTGGAGGATGAGCCATCCTTAATCTCAACCTTGAATAATAGAGTCTTCTCTACCCCAAACATCTAACTCGAGGATAGTTAGATGTAGCCCTAGGCTAAGAAAAAAGAAACAAAAGACAATAACTAACACATAAGTAATTAATTAATATAAACACTAAGTCAAACCAATAAATAAATTGCTAAAATGTATCATCTAAAAATGAAACTCCACTAATAAAAAATATAGAAGCTAGCAAACGATCTTTTTGATCTCATAAACCATATCTGGGCAGGATTTTTTTAGCATGTAATATCCATCATGGTCAAATATAACAAAAACTGCTTTTTTAGCGTTATCGAAAACCCTCAGCTTGATCCTATATCTGAAATCTGTACACTATACAATTGTTGAAGCCTTTTTTTTTACTGTGCTTCTTCCTATTCATTCCACGTGTCACCATTTTGTTGCCAGAGTGATTCTTATAGCAAGTCATATAAGTTAAATTATGTTTTTGTCTAAAACTTTAAATTTTGATGAAATGTGATATGTTGGATGGAGGATAAAATTGTCTTTCCATTATTATTAATTTATTTTATATTAATTTTTTTCAATTACACTTTTAACCTTGCTTTTACTTGACTGATGCTATATTATTTTTAAGATTGAGGGTGCATTGGTCCTTTTATGCACACCTCATCCTGTTCTCTACCGAGATAGAGTGCACAATTGCAAATCGATATTTTGGCTTTGGATTCTATTTATTTCACTCTTGTTACACGTAACATATTTCACTGTAAAAGTAATTTGCTTTAACACGTTACCTGCTGCACATAGAATACCTTTTTTGATTTTCAATGTCATTTCTTTCACTCCTTTGCACTATTTGGACTTGGCTGTTAGGATGTCAAATTTTTTTATATTATTTTGGAAGCCATATGCTGCTGCCATATCTTTTGTCAATCACGTGAATGCAATTATTGATCCTGTGGTGTTAGCAGAAAAGAGCTCCTGCTTTCTTCAAGCATCCCCACACGTTTTCTTTCAGCTCTACAATTGACCAGGTAGCTATGCACTGGGTCTTCCTGCCTACTTCCTCCATGGTCGACGAAACAATACTTTCTCCATGGTTGACGAAACAATCTGAAGTTGTAGATGGGAGTTGGTGGAGAAGTCGCGTGTTGGAGACGACAAAGCAAATGGGTATTTCAGTCAGCCCACACCACGATTTTGTTTCCAGCACAACCATTCCATACGCTTCTCCAACTATAGCGTCAATCTGTGTTTTGCTTCTTCTTTTCCTTTGCTGCTCTGTGATAGTGAGAAATGTCAAATTGACGGTATAGGGTTCCCTCTTCCCATGATAATTGTTAGTTTTTCCTTCCTTTTCCCGAATTCAAAATCAAATTCCTGGGTCTATAAATATGGGTTGCTATTGCTTAGGGTTTGTGTGCAATCAATCAGCTTGAAGTTTTTACTTTCGTAATCTCATATCTTGAACTTATGCTAAATTTCGGCTATTTTGTTTTTTTCGTACTATTTCGGCTATTTTGTTTTTTTGTACTATACTTGGCTAATATGGCACCCCCATTTGATCCTATGAGCAAAATTTATGTTGAGACGGAAGCTTGGAGGCTCAAGGTTCGCATCATCTGCCTCTGGAATGTCCCTACATTCAACAATGCATCTCAAATAAGTTCTATTGAAATGGTTCTGTTAGATGAATATGTAAGTATCAATATGCTCTTTGCTTTTGCTTATTTCTATCCTAACTTTTTTTTGATAATTTTTTCTTTTCTCAAGAGGGTAAAATTCAAGCTTCAGTCAAAAAGAATGTGGTGAACAAATTTCTGCCTAACTTGGCAGAGGGGGCTGTGTATAGGATGACCTATTTTACTGTTGTCCATAACACTGGTTCTTATAGAGCTACAACTCATGACTACCGATTGGTATTTCAATTTAGAACTACTATTACTGCATGTGAATCTGAGCTAATTCCTCTTCATGGGTTGTCTCTTATTCCATTTGGGGATGTCTACAAATATGATACAGATTCTAACTTTTTAGTTAGTATAATTTATAGATTCCAAATTAAATCATTGTTGTTTTCTCTCTTTTTAATTTCTATTTGTTTGGCTTCATTTTTTAACCCTTATTTTATTGTTATGTGCAGATGTTATGGGTTTGTTGTCTGGTGTGTCAACTGAAAAACAGTATGAGAGGGGTGGAAAGATGACGAAAATGGTGGTCATGGAGCTTATAGATTTCCAGTCTGTTTCTTACTAGACATTTGCATTATTATATTACATGTTTTAACACTACTATTGATTATGATAATCATTGACAACTGATATATTGTCTGACTGTTATCGATGCTGATAGTATCTATTGAATTTGTTTTTGGTAGGGGAAAACTTGAATGCACTGTGTTTGGTGATTATGCTGAAGAGCTTAATGCATTCCTTGCAAGTGGTGATCTGAATGATCCTGTGGTAGTAGTCCAATTAGCAAAAATTAAGTTGTTCAGAGGTGAGGTTGCTTTTGTAACTGATATTTGTTATTATTTCTTATACTAAATTACCACACATTATCTGATTTCTTTAATTTAATTTTTCCCTTTAGGCAATATTGTAATTCAGAATGTCATGAATGCAACCAAATTGATGTTTAATCCAGACATTGCTGAGGCCATTGAATTTAGAAATGGGTTAATTTCCTCTGTTTCATTTCTTTTTCAATTTTTTCCTTTCGAAATTTGGTGTGGTTGTCATTTAGTTGACATGAATGTATTATCTGTGTTCTGTGCAGACTTTCTGTTCATGGTTTGGGTGGATCCCAAACCTTGGCAGTTGTCCCTGATGGGCTCAGAGTGTCTATTGAGGACGATTTCATGCGCCTTCATGTTCGGAAGAACATACAGCAGTTAGCAGAGACTGAAGAGGTTGGATATTTATGTCTCCTTCCCCCTATTGTCTAAATATTGTGGTTTGATTTCCTTTCTGTGTTTCATTCTGAGTGGATATTATTGTTTAATAATTCTAAACATGTTGGATTAGATAAATTCTTTGCTCTTTTTTGTCTAATACTTGACCTTTTATTTTTTATGCTTTTACTTTATATGGATTGGTCCATGTTATTAATTATTTGTTGTATTCCATGTAGGATGAGATGTATATTGTCTTGGCCACTATTAATAGGGTGGTCGAGGATGGTGGTTGGTGGTATCCAGCATGCAAGTGTCATAGGGCTGTTAGTCCTGACTCTGGCCTGTATTACTGTGATTCGTGCTTCTGCCATGTTCTTAATGTTACTCCAAGGTCTTAGTTTTAATTCATTATTCTTTATTATTTATCTGTTTATTGCAATTACTTAATGGTTTTGTCTTTGATTTATTGTTTTAAACAAATTCATGCTTCCTAAATAGGTACAGGATAAAGCTGAATGTGGAAGATGACAATGGTTGTGCAGTCTTTGTGCTATTTGATCGTGATGCACAACAAATCCTACATAAGGCATGTGGGGACTTGGTTGCTGAGGTGCAAAAAATGGTAATGTTAATTTTTTTTTTGTTAACAGTAATTGGTGATTATTTACTTTATCCCTGATTATGAACTGATTGTACTGAATTTTTTAAATTGCAAAAGGGTAAGTCTGGCATTGATGGCCTACACCCTGCTGTGTTGGCTGGATTGGTGGGGAAGAAGATGTTGTTTAAGATTGAGAAAAAAACTGCTCTAGCTACCCAATTTGAGGCATCATACCGAGTTAGGAGGGTATGTGAGGATGATGCAATCTTAAGCATGTTTCAGCTGCCTGGAGCAGAAGTTACTCCAACTAAGGTAGAACAAGAGTTCTCTTCTTAAATTGATGATTGCATCTTTTGTAATGTTTGTACCATTTAATTTTAATTTACTTGTTTTTGTGTATGGTTTCTTGCTACTGACTGACATATTCTGTCTTAAATGCTAAGCTAAGTTCACTCCACCAGTTCCAGACATTTGTAGTCTAAGTTCTGATTTCCCTCATTTGGATTCAGTGGATCCTAAGGTTTTACTCTTGTTTAAAATTTTTCAGGCTTCCATTTAAATTTGTTCATCTTTCCTGTTTTTGTACTTTATACATTATGTTAGAAATTATCATCTTTATTTATATCTTATTAGATTATGTAATTCATTCCGCCTATGTAATGGATGTAGGCCCTGTTTAATCCGCCATTCCCTAAGGTTTGCAACCTGGGCTGTGATGAATCTCAAGATGCTTCAGTTGCTGCTGAGGTCTTCACCCCTTACATTTAACTTAGTCTTCATCATTTCGTCTGATAAATGGAAGTTTACAACTGTGTTTTGTCACCTGTAGGAATTTTCCTCCCAAGTACTTGATGAAGTTGTTTATCTTGGATCTGCTGAACCTTCTGGTAATGTTAAAAACACACCTGCAAAGAGCAAAACTTGAAGAAGCTATGAAGTTTGCTGTTGATGCTCCCATTGCTAATATGTTGAAGGTGGTGAAGATGGAGAAACTGTAGCAGTCTGTGATGATCTTTTTTTGGGTGCTGGACCTGGACTTTAATAGTGTCATTAGCTTTCAACGTAGTGGTCCAGTCTATTATTAGTATGTGTAAATAAATCTGGTGGTTTTCTTTTTTTTGGATTGCCTTGTGTTGTATTGGATAGAATTATATGATAAGGTTCAAAGTATAGTTGCTTATAACTCAGTCTGTCATAAAAGACTTTTGATGTATGATACACCAGATACTTGTCATTGTAAAGTGAATCTAATATCAATGAGATGTTGTCTTGCAATTATATTTGTCTATTTACCTTCTTTTATATAGGCTTTGAGAAATGCTCCCTGTACCTTTACCAGTTACAACAAAATTCCTTAGTGCGTAAATTACTTACCTGTATTTTGCTTTGAGTAACCCATATTTTAACTTGCAACACTGTGTATAACTCATTGAACAAGATGTTAAATGTTCACAAGTGTGTTCTGTTGTGAGTTGAAGATCAAAATTAAAGGTATTCATAAGTATTATATATTAATTAAATAAGTATTGAACACTATGTACTGTTTTATCATTTGGTTTGATTTTGAAAATGGCTTTTCAGTGAAGACTCAGGCTATAGTACAAGGAACTGGGCACATTTTTGGCTGCATTTTAATTATTCATCTAATCCTGTGTTCGAGGTTGAGGCACAAAGGCATTAAGTCCTGTTTGAAGTTAAGCAGGTAAGAGTGGAAATCTTTAGTCTTCCTCAGTTTAGTTCACTTTTCCTGTGTTAGGTTCTCAACTTTGTTTCTTTTTTCATATAAATTACCTATTATTTTTTAGCTATCATGCCATCAATATAGTTTAAAGCTTTATTTTACATAGAAAGTTTGTTTGTGTTGCTATTCTGTCTTGATATAGCTTAGTTGTTTGATCAAAACACCTACGGGGTCCTTACAAAATTAGGCAACAAATAGATTGTAGCTTCTTATACAGAAACCTGATAAATATATATTGTAGCTTCAGTTTAGGTCTATGTCAGCATTTCATATGTCAGCACTTGTATTTTTTTATTAACATAAAATCAAGATCAAATAAAGGGAACAACATACCTAATCAGATACTTCATAATGCACCACGAAGTTGCAATTTGAAAGTTATACGTGAAGGGAAGGGGACTGTATATCTAGATTAGAAGTTCATTTTGTTCAATATTCCTCAATTTTAAGAGGGTTAACCTGCTGCCTCCTACTTTACCTCTAAATGCAAAAGGGTAAAGAGACTAATGTGTAAATCTGTAATATATTTTGATTGAGGGGATTTCTCAACTCCTTCATTTTTTGGGTTTAAATTAATTGGTATTTTATATTTTGGCATTGTGATTAGGTTATGTTTAAGTTACTTGGCCACAACTCAACTAAGTTATTTTTTATTATGTTTAGGTTATGTTTAAGTTACTTGGCCACATGTCATTTGGATTAATCTTTATTTACATGTTATTACACTACTTAATTAGCCCATCATTTGCTAAGAACCACTTAACTTCATTTTCCTTTAGGTGCAATCTGAATTAAACTAAATAGATAAAACATTACATTTTCTGCAGTTGCAGTTGGAAAAACATATAACAAATATGCAAGTTAGAATGTTTTTTATTTTTATTTCTGCTATATATGCCAAAGAAGAAAGGCATCTGACTCTAATTCTTAAGAACCAACTCAGTTTTTCCTCTATTTATGCATGCAAGGTAAATGGAATCCTTAAAAGTTAAGATATATTTTTTTAAAAAAAAGAAAATTTGTTTTGTCTCAAAATAGGTTGATATTGCAGAGTATATCTACCTTGGGGTTTGGGCGAGTAAAGCTTGCAGTCATTGTATAAAAATTTGGAAGAGGAATGAATTCAAAGTTTCAAAGTTAGATATGATTTCACACCAAAAGGTTGCCACATGACTGGAAGAAAACATCTCTGCACACTTTGAGAGCAAAGCTACTAAAATGTGATTTTAGAGGTTGGTTTACCTTGCAAAATATATTTTTGCTTCTTAATTCTTATAAACAAACCTGTTAGATATAGACTGTATCTCAGTCCCTACATTTTTTTTCCAGTTTCTTCATTAATGCATTTTGGAGTTATTTTGGAGTTATTTGATTCTAGAAAGCTGAACGAGTACTGATTTTGAAGGTGGTAGTAAAAAAAAGAGGGTTTATGCTTTTTTGGTTTTGTAGGTTTACTGAGAAAACGAAGGTTGAAGGATGATTTTCATTTCTCTCCATCCAAGGGCTTTCAACCAGTTGCTTAGGAATACTCCCTCCTCTTTTAATGCTTTATCTCAAACAACCTATTATCCCAAGTCATTTCTTCCTCACACATTTATTTAAACAAGTCCTTTAAGTTTTGGTTAAAAGAGCAATAAATTATAGTCCTGTTTATAAGAATATATAAGGTTCAGCAGGCATAGTAAAAACAGATTGTAAGCATATATCTTACCCTTACCTATTCTGAGGAATTGAAATATGTTAGTCCTCACTTGAACCGATAAGGTTCAGCAACCACCATATACCCATATAAGGTTCAACACTATACTAAAAGCTAACATTTTTTATAGTACTATTTATAACAGTTCATTTTACTTGAAGTTAAATTCTGGCATTACAGTTTTATATTTTGGTGATATCTGCTGGTAAAAACACTAACACTTTTTCTACTAGGTACCTAAGATCTCTGCATTCCAATTTTGATTAGACTGTAAGTATTTTGACTCAGACTGAATTTATGAGGTGTAACAAATATCTGGAGACTTTGATGTGATTGCCTTCTAAATTGTAATTGTTTGATAGAGAAAACTATAAGTCTTTAATTTGCATTGTCATTGTAACCATTACCTTTGTACCTCTAATTGATCGATGTTTATTTTAGTATTTGATTATAAAATGGTATGTCAGGGCAAATTGACATGCCCCTGGAAGTTACTCGCTTGATTACTTTGGCATTTTCTAAAATTGTAGATCCCATAAATTAAAAATTAATGTAAATCAACACACCCACAAATTCCACCCACTTCTTTCTCTTTCCCTTTTATTTAAGTGCTTGCATCTTATATATATATATATATATATATATATATATATATATATATATATATATATATATATATATATATGGCTTTCTACGTAGAACATTCAATAACATGTGAAACTATGATAGTGTTGACACCTCACTGCACAACTTGAATCTGTGTACACATTTTTTTCTTTATTGATTGTTTCTGAGTGCCCAATATTGTATGATTTGTGCTGCTACATTTGTGTTGCTACATTTGTGCTCAGTCTGCTCAGTATATATATATATATATGGCTTTCTACGTAGAACATTCAATAACATGTGAAACTATGATAGTGTTGACAGCCTCACTGCACAACTTGAATCTGTTTACATATTTTTTTTCTTTATTGATTGTTTCTGAGTGCCCAATATTGTATGACTTGTGCTGCTACATTTGTGTTGCTACATTTGTGCTCAGTCTATTGCTCTAAAGTGGGCTGAACTTTGTGATAATAATAGTTAACTTTAAATGCTACATGCATATTAAAGTATGTGAGATTTTTTGTTCATTGGTGACTACAACAATGAAGAAGAGAAGAAATAAAATGCTTAAGTATGATCAGGTAATCTGATACCCATTGTTTGCTCTTTCTTACTCACTTTGTAATCATGTTTAAGTAGTTATATATATATTATAAGTACTCACAAATACTTGACACTCTAGCATTTGTAAATGGATGACGTATATAATGTCCTTCTCAATTGATAAATGTTGGTGACCTTCAACAACATGTAAGGTGGTAGATTTTTGAGTTTCCTTCTCCATAACATTCTTCAGAGAGTTTCTTTTTGTTGTTATATGTCTTTTAAGTCTTTCACAAAGTGCAAGGTGCTATTATTTTCCTCCAACGGTGATCAATTTTCAGAACCCTCCTTACCTGGTGTGTTTCTATATTTGTCACAATAAGTTATCCTTCAAGATAAGATGAGATTCAATGTAATACATGATTGTAGTTCCTTGGGCACATCATACATACCATAGCCTAGCTTAAGTAGATTAGGGTTAGTGGGAGGGGTTTAGCAGTGATTGCAGTCCTTTCTTTCTCTTTTCTTTAATTGCAGATGGGAGCAAGTGGGGGCGATGCGTGTGGATAAAGGCAACTCCCATGCCTATTTTAGTGAGTGATTGATGCATTTCACTTTTAGGTATGCCATTTCGGGCTTGCTATTCATTGTATGTCTGACTTTTAGGTATCTCATTATTGCAGCGCAATTTTAGGACGAGATTAGCACTAGAAGATTTATTATATTAAGCTTGGACAGCTTAATTTTAGATGCTGACTGACTATACTCCTAAACGTGTTCCAAACCGTCTTGGTCTATCTTGCAGGTAGTTTGTTTCAGTCATTGCAGTGTTGTCCATATTGTTGAAGTGGAGACCAATATGAGTAAGTATGTAGTGTGAATCTTTTGGGGTGTGAATCTTTCTTCCTGATAAGTGATATGTGAATCTTTTAATCTTCTAAGCATATGGTTACAATTCCTTGCTCTTATTATCATGTTTATTCTGCCATGGTTCTTTTTTCAATTTTTTTCCAGTTTCCCTATATATAATTTGTGGTTTGGGGGTGTGTGGGGGCTATATTGTCAGTGTGTTGGACTTGGAACTGCCTGTAACTTGACCAAGGGATTGATGGGTTGTATTTATAGATGGAATTGTTTTGCTGCAGTCAGTAGACTTCCTGTTATTGTTAATTTGGGAACTATGTCTTTTTACTGGATACCTGGGGGCATAGTTCCATTGATATGGCTTAGATGATGATCTATGAGAAACCAAAGACTCCTGTAATATCTTATTTGATCCTGAGTTATTGGAAAATTTAAGGTGAATTTATGGAGTGGTGCATTGCTGATGAGCAGACCCCAGATGACGAGCTGCAGACCCCTTGATTGGGGTTATGGAAAGGGTGGAGTAGATTGCAGCAAGATACAAGTGAACCACCTACCAAAACGTGAGGGACCATAGCAGCATGAGAGATTCTTTCTTGCTCCAACTGATTTGATATTTGCATCTGTTAAGGTTAAAACTTCTGTGAGGTAAAATATTATTCATTTCTAAGTGGAAATCCTGCATCATGTTGACCACTTTGTGATTGTAAGAACATCACTAAGTGGGTTTCAGGCTCCAATTGGTTATAGGAAGGTGATGACAAACCATCTTTGTTGTTTTGTAGATCACTCAGGCAAATAAATTTACATTATGACCTCAGAGTCTATCTATGAATAAATAGGCACCATTTTCATGTCATTGATAGAAGATTCGTATTAGATTTTCTCCTTAACAGATGAAACTTGAATATTTTACATATTTCAGATTAGAAGGATTACAGGGTGCTTATTTGATCAGGTTTGATCGTATTAAACTATTGTTTTTAATTAGTTAAATTGAATTGAATGAAAAGTTCTTGCCCGTATATTACTTGGTTTGCCCTTGGCAATTTTAATTTTACTATCAGTGGTTAACCATATACATCAATGTGGCCCGTGTTTATGAAAGTGGATTTGTTGATGTTGGTTGTAGGAATTTGGATGCTAAGAGGACATGATGTTTTGCAGGGGCATGATGGTTATAGGAATTTGGATGCTAAGAGGACATGATGGTTGTAGGAATTATGATAAGTGATGGACTGTAATGATGCATATACTCCTTATCATAAAAAATAAAAGTTTCACAGATTTAGTGCACAAGATCGTCAATCCGTTGTATAATTCCAATTGTACTTCTAGCCAGCGAACATTTCACTACTACATATATGTGTTGAAAGTTCATGATTAGGATTGAGTTGCACTCACAAAAGTAATGCTCTCAAACTTGATGTCAATTATAATAATATGTATAAATAGATATTTGTGTACCGCAACAGAAGTCAAGTTTTACTTAAATAGTTTATTGGAGAGATTTACAAGTGCCAATTATTTGAAGACATAGATATTTGATCAGCCTGAAATTTTCTATGTTGGGATGAAAATACACCTTGTGTGTTGAGAAAGAAAAGAAGCAAGAAAGTGGAACTATTTATATATGTGAACTATTTAATTTTCTTCTCAAATTGTGTCCCCTTTTGACAAAGCTAATGATGCATGAATTGAATGATAATGTGAAGTTATAAAGTACCTTTGGTTTCCTGTAGGATTTGTATGTATGTGATGCATTACCATATTAATGGATAATTAATTACCCAGTTTTACTTGCTTAATGTAGTTATAATAACCGTGAATGAAAAGTAAATGATGGAGGGCAAACTTTCAGGTGGGTTTACTAATGGCAGATCACTTTCCTGGGTTTCTCAGCAAGAATAGAATACATTAAGATATTACTAACGGATAATACCCGCATAATCTTTTTGAGTTGTAATTTAATATAATATTCTATCTAATTATTGTACATGTTATAATAAAGTGTTTGTATTTAATCACTTTTAATTTAAAAATATATATTATTGCTATTAAAAATAAAACTTAGTGTAGTTTGATAAATAAATAAAAATTATGTGCTGCCTTTTAAAACTCACACATGATCTATTGAATTAATCAAACTGTGTGTACAGTTAATATAACACACCTATTGCACGAGCTATTAAATTAATCAAACTGTACATATAGTTAATATTAACTCCCTTATGCACTTACAAATAATCCCCTTATAGAGTCAATACGCACAATTTAATAAGTTCAAATAGTTGTATTGATGAGTTTCAAAGCACAAGATTATTTTTTATTGGATGGGATTTCTAACATTTTGTCTTAAAGAATAACAATTCTTTAATTCAGTATCCAAACTCAGAAACCCATGTTACAGAAGATATGTTTGTTCATGAAATTCAAAGGTGGGAAATAATAACAAAACCGTTTGAAAATGAAACTCAAATAAGTTAGCATTTATGGCAATGAATGGGAAAGATTGTATCAAACTGTTTGAAGATATAAAATAACCATGTCTAACTAAGGACATGGGAGGAGCTACAATATTTAAATGCTTCTGCAATTTACATCTTAACATTACTTTAACGTATCTATCATAAGGATAACTAAGCTGACAAAATAAGGCATTAAAAACTAGAAGAAGCGATAGACGGATATGCAGTCATCATATACAACTCATCTACCATCTCTTTCACCTCAGACACCACACGTTCCCCTTCGTCAAGAGCAGCCACAGCTTCATTCACTCGCCTTTTAGGCAAGAGAACATCCTACAGATCAAGAAACTCAACTAACCATTTGTCCAGGTCTGTTGTCTCCCTATCCTCAGATTTTAATGTAGCATTTTCAGACAAACCATCAGAATTGGAGATAGAAAATGAATCGGTGAGAACTCCCTCAGCCAAGTCATGTATCAAGGCAGCTTGTTCAGATAGCAGGTTTGTGATAGATGAAACCTCCCCCTCTAAATCTCATATCTCCTTAAATGTTCTGCAACATACATATATTACTTACATTAAAAACATGACCAATGATAAATTAGCTAAATAACATGAAAATGGCTTTATAGCCAAACAACATGAAAATGGCTTTCCAGTAATAGACTACTTATATACTAAACAGAAATCAATGATAAATCAACTAAAAAACATTGCGGTGTTTCTCTTTTCTTTTTTAAAAGGTCCAAGTATAAAACGGTTAAATCAAAAAACAAGGGTAGATGACCAACTCTTCCCCCCAACCACCGAAACAAGCACCACAGGCAGGGACAAGCTTCTCATAAATAAAGAATCACAATTAGAAATGTTAGATGCTAAACACCCTTTGTCAAATCATATACATATCTAATATTCATATTTGATGATATATGAGTATTACGCTAAAATATTAAGACTTTTTAGAATTTTTAAAGCATCACAACATATAAATAAATTGTATACAAAGCAGTGTTTTGAAAACTGGGCCAATTAAACCGGGAAGTGGTCCAGCCAGGCCTCCTAAACTAGAGAGTCAGAAACAGCCAAACCATGCAACATAATCCATTACTTTGAAAATTGATCACAAGACTTAATTTATGTTTCAATTACCAAATTTGAGTTGTCTAAAAACAAAAGCAAAAAAATAAAAAAGAAAGCAACATTTCCACAATTTGAGACTATTTTCCTCTATAAAGAAAAATTTGAGAAGGAGTGAAGTATTAAGCAGAAAAAGAAATATATCCTCCTTAAACCAACCAAGAACAAGGAAAATTATATGACAGAAAAGCTACCTCTACATGTCTACCAAAGAAATTTCTCCAAAGGATCCACGTGTTGAGCCCCAAATTAATGCCATCAAACTTTACAATGAATAAAGTTACTGTTATAATCATAGCATTAGAAACTGCTGACATTACAACAGATCCATGAGGTTGACACCACAGAAACAGAGCATTTAGACACTAATGTGGCTGCAAGTGAAGGCCCAGTTTTCTAAGAAGGGACCAGAAGCTCTTGCTTAGAAATATATAGATAACTTCTTTTCTTAAATGTCCCATTTCTTCTTTCCCTTGACTATTTGTATGTAGGTATCAAAAGCTTAGCTTAGGAAGGAAGTCACATCAATTTCAGCTAGGCAGCAATTTCCTCTCCACAGTTAATCAAACTTCCAATTTTCCACTAATAAGTATAACATCTTATTCGAAAGCAGTGAATGTTAGGAAACAAAAAAAAATTAAATGAAGTGGGATCCTAACCTTTACAGGTTTTGGATTTTCTGGGCATGGATTTAATATATGCTCACCAAGAACAAAATTGTGAAGTCTCCACGCATATACCTGGGCAGTATCCATGTGACAAGTAACCACATTACACCATCACGTTCTCTTATTTCAGCTGAAGTTTGCACAAGCAAAGAACATTTGATACTTATAACAGCATATTATATTAAAATTCATTTAACATGAAATGTTTGAAGTGCATTAATAAACAAGTACATAGTGTGTGTGTGTGTGCAAGTAAGAAAATACAATCATGAGTTTTTAAGGAGATATCTTAGGTTCAACACTCGATAAGGGATAATATTAGGCAATTGGCTTCTATTTGGGGTAAAACACATGGTCTTTTTGAAGGGGTTTCTTTAACAGATATACAGAGAGATTGGGCAGCGTTGTTCCATTGAGTCTTTGTACTTTTGTTGGTCCTTTTTTCATTATGGAGGATCCTTTATCCTCCAAATTCATTGTAATTTTCTGTTGTCAGTGTTAATGATTTTCTTCTTTTATCAAAATGAAAAAAAATGCAACAAGCACCCTTAATTCCAAAATTTTGTGGCAAATTACTAAATATTAATCAAACTAACCAGGAGGTAAAACAAATATTATCAATCACCATTCACTTCTTTGTAAGCCTATTTGAGTTAGTCATTTATCAACCATTTATTTATTTTATCAATTTTGTCAAAGAAACTGTAAGTATAAACATTAAGTCATTAGATGAAGTTCCACGTATAAGTTTGGTCTCCCCCACAATTACACCTGCATGAATGAATGCCAATAAAGAATGCAACATTAAAACAAAAAAGGTGGAATGAATCATAAAACTCCTACCTTTCCCAACAGAATTAATGGGAGGGGTGTCCTCTGTGGAGTGGGACTTATGTAAAATGCAGGCCATTGACAAACTGCATATTACAGGGCGGTAAAGCATTAGAGGTGTTGTGTACCCATTTTTTTTAAAAAAAAGACACAAGAGGTAATGACTACAACAGACATTATTTTGTAGCATCTTTTCGGTGCCACAATTTCACTTTACGAGGGGATATTACTAAACTGAGACATGTTTTAGACTTTCTTTCATTTATTATTTTCCAATTTTGTCTTTGGCAAACCATACACAAATAAACATTCTATACTACAGTTATACTACAACTGTTCCATCTGACATTTAATCATTGTCCTTCCAGCTTGCCCCATTCCCCTTTGCTCTCATTCATTTGTACTTGGTTCTTGCATTTAAAGTTTGGATAGTCAACAAAGCAAGCCAAATTAATGTAATCTTCACTTTGTTCCTTTATGTCATTTTGATTTGATTGATTTAGGTGCAATCCATTTTGTACATCATCATCATAGAGTCTACATCTAAATATACTACCTCTCCTCCAGTCTAACAGAGTTGTAAAAATTCTTTAAAGTGAAATAAAATTGGCTTTAATGATGTGGTGACTACTCTGTGTTTTTTTCCAGTTGGTCTTGATTATTGTTTTTCCAGGTTTGATATTTTCATTTTTTCATTCCATTTATGATGCTCTCCTGATAGAAGTGAAGGACTCATCTCTCGTTTGCAAACTTACTTTCTGTGGGTTGTTGGTTGTAGATTTCATTTCCATATCCCATCCATGGATGCCATAAATACTACTGATTCAAGAGAACAAAGGGCCAAAAGGAAGAGATACATTATTGCAAAGGGAAAAAACCAAGTCAAGAAATTACAGGCATGAGACTTATTTGATGTATACACTTTATTTTTTTCCAATGTTTGATATAACCTGATGTGGTGGGATTTGTCTCATTTTGCTTCTTCTCTACCCAACAACCATAACATGATTTAACACTTTCAGCCAAGTTTGAATTGAGAATGGTAAAGATTATAATATGGAACTTACTTGAAGAAGCATTCCTCAAACCAATCAAACTGAACCATGACAAAATAATTTGTAGTTTATTCACCACCTGAGAGAAGAAAAACCAAAAACTTAAAAACCCCTCTGATCCTTTTGTGAAATCTGATATGGGAAAAAGAAGATTACCATACGTTGAGTAAAAGCAAGAACAAGGAGTGAACCGCACCGTACATCAGTAGAAAAAAATTTTGTTTTTTTTTTTGTATTTTTGTATTTTTCTTTTGTTTTGCTTATCTTTTTTTTTTTAAATTCAGCTATGTAAAAAAAAATAAAACACAAAAAACGCATAAAAGCATAAAACAGAGAAAGAAGAACTCGGTCTTCAACGAAATGGCAATGACGTAGAGGGCAACTTGTGGTTGATGGGTTCGATTTGGCCGGATGTAGTGGTAAGGTGGCCGCTGTGCAGGTGGCCGGATGTAGATGGTTGGGTTTCTGTTCAACGGATCTGGTGCGTGGAACGGTGGTCTTGTGTGCGATCTGAGTTCTCGGCCGCGGGTGGTGGTTGCAGGTTCATATGGCATAGGATCTGGGTTGACGCACTATGGTCTGCCTCACAGATCCGGTGGTGCGACGGAATGAATGGGAGCTGTTTCGTGCACACAAAGACGGAACTGCGGTGCGGCTCGCCAGCAACGACAGCTGACGGTGCAAAGAAGCACAAAGAAATTGAGTACCAAAAGAAGCTATATAATCCTATTGATAGAGCTTTTACCTAACAAGTTCATATTAGAAGTTGAGTTTCGTAAATAAAATTCATTTTTCATTGCAAAGTAATCATCTTGGCGCAGATCAATACAATCCCTATTGAACATTATCTTTCAATTATTGAAATTAGATCGAAGAGCGAAGAGAAGGAGATGGGGTAGAAGAAGAAGTGGGTTTGGAGATGAGGATGAGAACGATGGAGCAATAGCAATGGGGTTGAGTGATTTAGGGGTTACATCATGGTTTTTGGTTAATCATCGTTAATATTTTAAGAAAAAATTAAAAGAATTAATTTTAAGGAGATAAAGATGACCTATATATTTTATTTTATGTGATAAATAATAAAGGACATATAATAAGAGAAATATTTTATTTTTAATGTATGTAAGAATTTCTTTAATCTCACTTTCTCTTGATATAATTCATTTGGATATAACTCATTAAAAATGTTCATGAGTCTAATTTAACTTGATCTGATTCTAACTTAAAATTCTGAATAAGTCAATTTTTAAAATTCGAACCCAATTAATCTGGTTAACTTCGAGACAAACAAGACCAACTCGGTCTTGAGTACTCCTACAACTCATACAAAGTCCTGTCTCTTTTCAAATGACTACTGACTAATCTACAGCTTATCAGAAAAATACTTTTTTTAACAAAAATAGTTTATTTAAAAAATACATGTTTCATATAATTGTAGGTTAAAATTTAATTATTAAAATAATATAAATTAAATAATAATATATAATAAGTCGTAATTAAAAAACATGATTTTATATTTTTTATTATATTTTGAATAAATTATATTTCTTGTGCACGCTTTATTTATTTTTTATATTTTAATTTAAGTAAATCAAACTTATGAATTACAATTTACTTTAATAAAAATCATATAAAATTGTAGATATCATCCATTACTTTTTTTTTAAAATTTCATATAAGTTCCACGACTTCTATTTTTTTTTTAAAAATAAAAAAATTTCATATGAAGTTACTTTACTATTCGCATGGAGACTGTCACAGATTATTTTACTATTATAGAATCTAGAATCCACAAAAGTCAAATCTAAAACAGGGGGCAAGAACAGTCTCATCGAATTGTTGACATCATGCCAAGGGGCAACTTTGATGAGTCATATAAGTGAAATATTCACGACTTATTTTTTTTTTTAAATTCTCATATAAGATTCACAACTTCTATTTTTTCAAAAAAAATATTTACTTTATATTAAATTTAATTCATTTTCTTTTAATTCTCTTTATTCAAAATATTTATTTAAAATATTAATTATACTTTTTTATTATTAAGAGGAGATGATAAAATAAGAATAAAATAAGATTGAACATAAAGAGTTAAACAAAAACGAAAAATTAACTTTAAAGGAGGTGAGCTGGTAAATGTGTAATAGGATGGATGAATTGAATTGAAAAAAAAAAAAAAAAACAGGTTGGGATGAGGGAAGGGTGTTGGGGTCCTTGCAGATGGGGAAGAAAGGTGGAAAGGTTAGAGGAGATTTTTTTCTTTGATACAAAGTGATAGTTTTATATTAACAAGTGAAATTTAAGTGGTTTATATATATTATAATATTTTAAATTTAATTTATATGTTAAAAATGAAAATACAGTTTTATATAATAAAAAATTTATAATTATAAATAACAATTTTGTCATTTAAAAAAAAAAACAAATATACAGTTTTTTTGTTTATCTAAATAGGACTATGTGTATGCAAATTTTTTTAGTTTATAATCATGTCCTAGCTTTATTTCTATATTTGTTAAAAAATATTAATAAATTTTTAATACCTACATTTTATAAATTGGGTATTAATCATTATTTTTTAAATAATTATTTTTCTATAATTTATTTGTTTTTGTAATTTTCTTATTTACAATAAAAATATAAAATGAAAATACTTACAACCAATAACACATATAAAAAGGGTTTATAAGTCATTATATAAAATTATTTTTTTTCTCCTTACCTTTTTTTGTCATTTTTTTTAAAAAAATATAAATATACGGTTGTTTTGTTTATCTAAATAGGACTATGTGTATGTAAATATTTTTAGTTTATAATCATGTCCTAGCTTTATTTCTATATTTGTTAAAAAATATTAATAAATTATTTATACCTAAATTTTATAAATTGGGTATTAATCATTATTTTTTAAATAATTATTTTCTTCTATAATTTATTAGTTTTTGTAATTTACTTATTTACAATAAAAGTATAAAATGAAAATACTTACAACCAATACCACATATAAAAAGGGTATATAAGTTTTATATAAAATTATTATTTTTTTCTCCTTACCTTTTTTGATACACTTTCATTTTCTTCCTCTCCTTTTTATCTTCATACAAATAATAGAAAGAAAATGTTCTTTTCTCTTTCATTTTCTCTTCTCTTCATTTTCTTTCTTTCTATTTTCTCTCTTCTCATTTTCTCTGCACATCCAAACAAAGTGTTAGGCTATGTTGCATTTGCATAACATTAAATGCTACCCTTTATCAAAGTTTTTATTTTATTTTTTTGGTCATTTATTTGTTTTCAAAGCCACCCGAGTTGTTGGACTAACCTGGCTTGACGCGGGTCAACTCAAGTTCGTGCCAGCTTAATTTGGGCTGGGTTTCAATTGAGCTTTTATTTTAGATCATTTTTGTTAACCTAACTCACATATTTTGTTAGGTTATTCGGGTTTATTTTTTTATTTTTGATAAAAAAAAAGTTTTAATGATCCAGATAAAAATAAAGACATAAAAAAAAGTTATGAACAAAACTAGATATTAACACATTATACTACCTTATATTCATATATTTGAATATATTCTAAATATTGTAGAAAGTCAACAATTTTAAGTTAAATTATGAGATGCTAATAAGTCATAAATGAAAAAAGATATAATAGAGTTGTTTCACATTTTTTATGTTTGGATATAAGTTTTTGCTCTTTATTTACTTTACATTTAGTTCAAAATAGTTGTTCATATGTAGTGTCATCTATTTACGAGCTTAAATATATTGAAAATTATATTTTGAAAGAATTACAATTCAATGATTTATGAAGCTCAAAATAAAAATTGAAAAAAACAATTAGTCGTCAACTAAGTTATTACATATTTAATTGATCAAATGCTTTCTAACAATTGTTGACAACCACTGCTGTAAATAGTTTTAAATTTGGAAATATTTTTACAAAGAATTCTTAACTTTTAATTATCCTATAAAATTTCTCTAGTATATTCATATCATATTAATATTTGAACAAGAAATAGTACACTTGATGCCTTAATGTTTTGCATGCTAAGTTTTGTTTGGAAATAACAAGTGTGAGTGATAATTTCATCTGTTACAATTTCTTTTGCTCAAATTGTCAAAATGGAATAGCTTATTTTTTTTTGGCATCTTAAACCTATCGTTTCTTATTGCATGAGCAGGTCGGCCAGCATCGAGTTTTGATGAAACAGGTACTGCTATAATCTCAAATACATCAAAGTGTTATCGAAGTTACATAACATGAACTTCATTTTTTTTGTCTTACATAGATTTCAATTAATATTGTTTATAACTCATTTCCTTCGATTTTCATATAATTAGTTTATTTATTTTTGTTGCCCTTATTTATTGGACGAGTGCAGTGGTTTATTTGGCATGTTGTCCGTCTTTTAGGTGACGTTGCTAATATGTCCAATCAGGCGAACTTAAGTGGTTTAAATCATAGAATTAGACATGGGGCTCATAGGAATCCAATCTACACCTATCAATGTATCTCAGGTAGTTTTAGTATTCTACATGGTGGTATTATTATTAGTCAACTGATTTATAAGTTGTAGTGAATTGTATAGGTTGAGGTGTGGTGTTTTATTTTTTTAACAAACAACTTAGGTCATTTTATTCATTTTGTCAAATTGAATAGCATCATCAACTCTATGTTATGAGGTTTCAAATCCAGCCTGTGGAGAATTTCTTAGTTCGCCAACACTATCTAATTTGTATGAGGATGCAGGTGAGATTTTAGCATACACAATTTTTGTTATCATTTTTTCATATATTTTTGTTAGGTCTTTATTAGTTGTAGTGTTATGCAGATGTTGCGTGCATTGATGAAACCGTTGGTATTAAATTTGAATCATCAGAAACAGTTGTGTTGAAGCCATATGTAGTCATTGAGCATGACTTCTATGCTGAGAGTGAAAATCAAGGTACTTATAATCTAGTCACATTATTTTTTTGATTATCTACTTCTTCAATATTTGTTGATATAACAATGACTTATTTAACTGCTCATGATTATAGTGTGCTTGGATTTTGGTGATTGCACCTATTGTTGCTCAGCTTGTGGTGTTTTCGCATGGTATGAAGAACGGTCTGAAAAGTCAACAAGGCCACTGAACCCACAGTTCTCATTATGTTGCATGAAAGGGAAAGTTCGGTTGCCTTATCTAACTAGACTTCCTGAATTATTGTGGAATCTATTTCATGGTGTTGATGTCAAAAGTCAACATTTTTTGGAAAATATTCGTTGTTATAATAGCATGTTTGCATTTACTTCAATTGGAGGAAAGGTGGAGACATCTATAAATGATGGGGTAGGTCCACCCCAATTTATTCTCAGTGGGCAAAATTACCATAGGATAGGAACTTTGCTACCATGTCAAAGAGAGAAGCCGAAATTCGCTCAGTTGTATATTTATGATACTGTAAACGAGATCTCAAATAGAATGACACATTTCAGGTTTGCTTATTTCATATTTGCTAAATTTCTATGATTGATTGTAATGTTTCAAGTTAGTGTCAACTGTTTTTGAATTATTGTTTTTTATACATATTCTTCCTTATTTCTAACAGTTGTGTGGTGCCACTTTAGAAAAAAAAATGATACTTTGCTCTGGATATTACAATATTGACTTAGATATTACTATTTTTTGTAATCTGTATGATTGAATTGTTGCAGTGATTCTGACCAGACTAATAACATAGATCCTTCATTAGTTAAAGATTTAATGGAAGTGGTCGATGAATTTAATGTTATGGCAAAGTCTTTTAGAAGGGTCAGAGATTTTTATGAGCAAGATCAAGCTGTCAAATTTTGTTTGCGTTTGTTTAGACATCGGGTGTCTGATGCTCGAATGTATAACCTTCCAACAATGGATGAAGTTGCTGCGCTTATTGTTGGTGATTTTGATAGTTCTGATGTTGGACGTGATGTTATTGTGCATGGTCGTAATGGAGAATTGCAAATGATTCATGAAACACATACTGCTTATATTCCTTTGCAATATCCTCTATTATTTCCATATGGTGAAGACGATTATCAAGAAGATATTTGTCGGACACAAACAAATGGTGTGATGGCGAAGAGAAAAAGGACTAGAATTTCACTTCGAGAGTTTGTTGCATTTAGGATGTACGAAAGAAGTTTTGAAGAATCTATTGTCCTAAAGGGTAGAAGGTTGTTCTAGCAATTTATATTTGATTGTTACTCGATGATCGAAGCACAAAGGTTATCCTTCATTAGAAATAAACAGTCCATGATTAGGTCAGAATTTTTGAAAGGATTGGAAGAAGCTGTTGATCGTGGGGATATTAAACCATCGTCTATTGGCACTCGTGTTGTTTTACCTTCATCTTTTACAGGGGATCGTCGATATATGTTTAATAATTGTCAAGATGCAATGGCGATTTGCAAAAGATGTGGATTCCCTGATTTGTTTTTGACTATTACGTGTAACCCAAAATGGCCATAAATTACACAGTATGTCTCAAACAAAGGGCTAGCTGTTGATGACCGTCTTGATATTGCATGCAGAGTGTTCCGAATAAAGTTAGATGAAATGATGATTGATTTTAAGAAAGGACACATTTTTGGAAAAATTGTCTTGTTATGCACAATTAATTTGATGATTGTACTTTTTTACAATTTTATGTAGGTATGTATACCATTGAGTTCCAGAAAAGAGGACTACCCCATGCTCACATTTTGTTGTGGTTGCACCAAAAGGATAAACTTCAAACTGTTGACTTAGTTGATTCAATGATATCTGCTGAGTTGCCAGATAAGAACAAATTTCCAAATTTGTTTCATTTGGTGTCATCTTTCATGATTCATGGCCTATGTGATGTTGCACGAAGAACTTCTCCTTGCATGAAGGATGGCAAGTGTTCAAAGTTTTATCCCAAAAAATTCGTTGACAAGACTTCCTTTGATGATGAAGGTTACCCAATATATAGGAGGAGGGATACAGGTGTAACAACTTTAAAGAGGGATGTTGAGTTGGATAATCGGTTTGTTGTTCCTTATAATCCAAAACTTTTGATGAAGTATCAGACACATGTTAACCTGGAGTTCTGCAACAAATCAAATTCCATCAAGTATTTGTTCAAATATGTGAATAAAGGCCCTGATCGAGTTACTGTTTCAATTACACCACAAGAAGGATGTCCAAACACAGAAGGTGAAGTTGATGAGATAAAGCAATATTATGATTGTCGATATTTATCTGCTTGTGAGTCTATTTGGAGAATCTTTACCTTCGATATTCATTATAGGTGGCCTTCTGTTCAGCGATTGTCGTTTCACCTCCCTCGACAACAAACAATTGTGTTTAATGATCATGATAAGATTGATGAAGTCGTTTTTAAAAACAAGGATAAAAAGTCAATATTTTTGTCATGGATGGAAGCTAATAGAACATATCTTGAGGGAAGGGATTTGACTTATGGTGAATTTCCAGCTCAATTTGTTTATTCTGCGGATACATAATTATGGAAACCGAGAAAGAAAGGTCAATCAAATAGCAGACTCAACTTTGTGCCTCCAAGTACGGGGGAATTGTATTACATGAGGTTGTTGTTAAATGTACAACGAGGTTGTACTAGCTTTGAGAGTATTAGGACCGTGGATAATGTGACGTATGAAACTTTCCAAGATGCTTGTTATGCCTTGGGATTGTTGTCTGATGATAAAGAATTTGTTGCTGCAATAAAAGAAGCTTCAGAATTAGCATCTGGTGGACATTTAAGACGACTTTTTGTTACTTTGTTGTTGTCAAACTCTATGAGCAAGCCAGCTTCTGTGTGGGAACAAACATTGGATTTATTGGTCGATGGTATTCTTTATGAAAAGAGGAAATCACTTGGTTGCCCAGGTACAATTTTATTCATATAATGTATAAAATGTTATTTTAAGTGCTATGTTTTTCCATTTTCTTTAAAAAAAATTGAATGTTATATCTGAAGCATTTCTTATTATAGATTTGAGCATTAAGGATGATGAATTGAAGATGTTATACTTGATAGATATTGAAAAATTATTGCATTCAAATGGTAAATCATTGAATGAGTACCCTGGAATGTCATGTCCTAATTTGTCCACGATGCATGAGTTCGAAAATATTTTGTTAATCAATGAGCTAAGCTATGATAAAAATGAGATGATGGCTGAGCATATCAAGTATTTTGAAACACTTACTGATGAGTAAAGATGCATATATGATGAAGTTGTTAATGTTGTGCTTAATGGAGTTGGAGGTTTCTATTTTGTTTATGGATATGGTGGGACTGGAAAAACTTTTGTTTGGAAAACATTGTCATGTCGACTTCGGTTTGAGGGAAAGATAGTTCTAAATGTTGCTTCCAGTGGTATTGCCTCTCTTCTTTTGCCTGGTGGTAGAATTGCACATTCTCGATTTGCTATTCCAATCTCTTTAACTGAGGAATCAACTTGCAATATAAAACAGGTTAGTGTTAAAGCTGAGTTGCTTCGATATGTAAGTCTTATTATTTGGGATGAAGCTCCAATGGTTAATAAATGGGCTTTTGAGGCGTTAGATCGTACTTTGAAAGATGTAATGCAATTTTCAAATGCTAATAGTATAAATAAGCCCTTTGGTGGCAAAGTTATTGTGCTTGGTGGAGATTTCAGACAAATTTTGCCAGTTATTCCTAAAGCAAGTAGGGCAGATATTGTAATGGCAACTATTAATTCATCCATACTGTGGAAACATTGCAAAGTTTTGAAGTTAACAAAGAACATGAGGCTTCAATCTGGTATTGGTATGTCTAATGTGGATGAGATGGGTACAATTTGGAAATTGGATCCTTGATATTGGTGATGGAAATGCCGGAGTTGACAATGATGGTGTGGCTGACGTGGAGATTCCGGAAGACCTTTTAATACTGGAATCGAATGACCATATTGCCGATATTGTTGCATGTATATACCCTGATTTAGTTGATAATATGAGAAATTATAAGTTTTTTGAAGACAGGGCAATACTAGCACCGACACTGGAAGTTGTGGAGAAAGTAAATGAATTTGTTCTTTCTCTAATCATCGGGGAAGATAAGGAATATCTTTCTGATTCTATTTGCAAATCTGATGGAGATATAAGGATTGATGTTGATTGGTTTTTCCTGAATTCTTTAATGGAATAAAGTGTTCAGGTCTTCCTAATCACAAGTTGGTTTTCAAAAAAGATGTGCCTGTAATGTTGTTAAGGAACATTGACCAATCTGCAGGTCTTTGTAATGGAACTAGACTTATTATGGATGAGTTAGGTTCAAATGTTATTGATGCAAGGATTGTGACAGGTAATCATGTTGAGACAAAGTTTACATTCCGCGGATGAATTTAATACCTTCTGATGCTGGACTACCCATAAAATTTCAAAGAAGACAATTTCTTTTGTCTTTGTTTTGCGATGACAATTAACAAAAGTCAAGGACAAACATTAATCTCATGTGAGTTTGTATTTGCCCAAACCAATATTTTCACATAGACAATTATATCTCAGGTTAAATGTAGAACCAGATTGAAGATATTGATTTCCAATGATGATGGAAGTCTTTGTTCCAGAACCAAGAATATATAGTATTTAAAGAAGTTTTCAAAAAAATTTAAATACATTTTGTACTATTTCTTGGTAATCTCTAATAAGTATATTTTTTTATTGATTATTGTACAATGTGTGATTTGGTACACGAATTAATTAGTGAATTTATTTTCTGTTAAAATGATTATCTATTTAAGTGATTCTTTTTTTCCTATACTTTTTGTTTGTTTCTCATTATATTTTGAATATCTATTATAGACGATTTGTAAATTTAAGTTTTTCTTTGTATGAATGAACTAAAAAACAAAATATACATTGTTTGTTTCAATTGATAAATTAATGTAAAAACTAAAAAAAATATTCAAATTCAAAACAAATTCCTATTTTTTTATTACAATTCAGTTTTATCTATAAGTAATAATAACATAATTTAGCCGTGCGTTGCACAGGTTAATGCCCTAGTTGAAAACAAATCACAATGTCAACCAAAAAATTATTAATGTACCAGAAAAAATACAAAATCAATATTTACACGTATACAATCCAAAATCAAAACAACATTTACACTATCATTCAATGCAGGTATGTTCTGGACATGGATAACATCTTATTCAATTACCCTATACATATAGCAGTCATCAGATTAAGCACATAAATACTAAATATAACAACACTCTTTAAAAGGATATTATGCTTACGGTCCCCCCATGGAAATAGCCTCTGCTATGTCTGGATTAAACAGAAGTTTGCTAGCATAAAGAACATTTTGAACGACTATCATCCCTAGAATATCAACATATAAAAAATTAATATAACAATTTTTTTTTTCAAAATCAAATCAACTACAAAAAGAATCCATCAACAGAAGTCATGTAAATACCTTTAAAACTCTTCACTTTGGTAAACTGAAGAGCAACAATAGGCCAGTTGAGGTTACCATCAGCAATAAACCCATTAACTCATCCACATAACTACCAAAAAGAGCACACTCAAGCTTCACACTATTCAATAATATAGTAAAATATTCCCTCAATTTGTTATTGTTTAAATAAAACCATTTTTATAAAAACACATCACAAACCCAAGTCATATAATTTTCATAATTTTCGATGATGATCATCTTTGTCATCTTCCCATAATTTTCATATAATTTCTCAGTATCAACTCCAGTCAGCAACCCAATAACATATTCACAAAGAGTAATATCAGTCAATACAAAGTTCAAACAAATACAAAAAAAATATTAAAATAACTAATTGAAGATGAAGACCACAGAAACTGTAGAATATATTACCAACAAAAAAAGGATATTTAGGATCAGTATGGATAACTTACTCCAAAGGAGTAAATATGAAACCATGTAATGGTATCAGCACAAATTCATAAGGCTTGACAGTGGTTCTAAATTGAAAAATAATTAGGAAATCATGCTTTGTAGTTCTGTAAAATCCAAAATGCGGTGCAACACTGAAATAGGTAAACTGATACATACCACCCTTAACCAAAAGTGGCATAAATTTGTAGATGAGTATCTTCTTCACAGTTGCTTGCATCTTGCAGCCCTGTAGCACGAAATAAGTACATGGCCTAGAAACAATCATAAATAAACATTAAAGCTACAAATAAATAGTGAACTCACTTTCTAAAAAACCATAAAGCCACAATATAAAACATAACACAGGAACAGAAGCATGAAAGAGGTAAGTGTAACTCTTACAAACTCATCCATTAAAACCATCTCCATTGTAGCATACACAGAAGGTTTGGAATAGCTGGGAAGGAGGCACAAGCACACAAATCGGGCCTTTACCCTCCAAGCCTCACAATCAGGGGTAATCTTCTCCAATGCATCAATTTGGGTAGCCATCGAAACAACAGGGAAACAAAACATCACTTAAAGTAAGAAGTAGAATATATCAGAAGAACAGGCAACAAAATCACTAAAACACCAAAAGCTAGACCAAATTAGTTAAAATAGCACCCTGTCATGCAACACTTAAGAAGCTGATTACAAAGAACTCATCTCCAAACCAACATAGAGAAAGAGTTTTTTTAAAAAAATGTGTTTTGATTTTACAAATAAATTTTGAAAAAATAGGAAGAAAGAATATGGAAGAGAGAACATTTAAGGAGTGTATTATGAAAGCTTCTTACCTCCACCGATTCATGGTGTCGTGGTCGAATCTGCAGGCGATTGTTTCCCGGTTTGACCTGATAACCCGTTAGGATGGTATCCGGACATGAGCTCGTCGTTGATGATGATGCCCATGTTGAGCATGATTCCGACATCGTAGATGACGGGAGGAGGACGCCGCCAAACATGGCAGAGTAGGTGGAGGCGAAAAGGCCTGGCCCATGGTTTGCAACCATTTTTTCCACACCCATTTGGAGAATATAACAATTTTCAAAATGAGAGTGAGAGGCTGAGAGAAAATATAAAGGTTCTATAAAAAGACAGGGAGAGAGAAAGAAGAGTGACAGAAGGTGTGTCGTCTCCCACACTCTTCTTTTAAATCAATTGTTACCGTCTGAAATGGAGTGAACGTGAGCATTTGGTTTTCGGTCGTGCTATATGTCCACCAAATATACATCCAACTTTTATCCACCGTATCTTTCGTACGTATATTTGCCTCTCTCTATTTTTTGCCTATTTGTATTTTGTTTTCCCTCCTTTCTTCCCTCTATTTCTCATTTCTTTCTTTCTTTCATCTCTGGTACATCTCTCTCTCTTTTGATATTTTTAAAAAAAAATTGTGTTTTTTCGGCAAAATTTTTTGCCGCGACAAAAAATTTTTTAAATAAAGAGAAAAACAAGAGACGGAACAGTCGAAGGGCACAAGTGGAAATTCACATTTTTTTTAAAATCAAATTAATTGAATTCAATTGCACTTGTTACTGTACACGCGACACTCAATTTTTGAGATACCACAACACTTATTTTCCACCGCGGCACAAAACTTTTTGATATCACGGTCTCAAAACTTTCCTATGCCGCGACCTCTAACTCTCTGGCCTATCAGTGAAAACAGCCGCAAGCTAAGAGTCGCGACACTTTCCTGTATGAGCCCCAGCACTCCTGTAACCCCTAAAAAAACTCTAGAAGCATTTTACTCATAAGCTATATGCCATGTTGGGGGTAGATTTGTAGAAAATCATTGAAAAAAAAGGGTGAATCTCATGGTTTGTGGAGTTAAAAAATAAGTGGTTAATACACTACGCATAAGTGGTTAATATGAACAAGTATCTGGTGAATCCAAACAAATTTCCAACTAAAGGTGGGAAACTGGTTACACACGAATCACTAGTGGAGTGTGGACTAGTGTAATGTTGTTTTTGCCATGTTGGGGGTAGAGTTGTTGAAAACCATTGAAAAAAATAATGAATCTCACGGTTTGTGGAGTTCAAAAATAAGTTGTTAATACACTACGCATAAGTGGTTAATATGAATAAGGATCTGGTGAATCCAAACAAATCTCCAACTGAAGGTGGGAAACTGGTTAGACACGAATCACTAGTGGAGTGAACTAGTGTAATGTTATTTTTGCCATGTTGGGGGTAGATTTGTAGAAAACCATTGAAAAAAAAGGTGAATCTCATGGTTTATGGAGTTCAAAAATAAGTGGTTAATATACTATGCATAAGTGGTTAATATGAACAAGTATCTGGTGAATCCAAACAAATTTCCAACTAGAGGTGGGAAATTGGTTAGACACGAATCACTAGTGGAGTGGACTAGTGTAATGTTGTTTTTGCCATGTTAGGGGTAGATTTGCAGAAAACCATTGAAAAAAAGAGTGAATCTCATGGTTTCTGGAGTTCAAAAATAAGTGGTTAATATACTATGCATAAGTGGTTAATATGAACAAGTATCTGGTGAATCCAAACAAATTTCCAACTGGAGGTGAGAAATTGGTTAGACACGAATCACTAGTGGAGTGGACTAGTGTAATGTTGTTTTTGCCATATTGGGGGTAGATTTGCAGAAAATCATGGAAAAAAAGGGTGAATCTCATGGTTTGGTGAGTTCAAAATTAAATGGTTAATACACTATGTATAAGTGGTTAATATGAACAAGTATCTGGTGAATCCAAACAAATTTCCAACCGAAGGTTGGAAACTAGTTGGACACGAATCACTAGTGGAGTGAACTAGTGTAATGTTGTTTTTGCCATGTTGGGGGTAGAGTTGCAAAAAACCATTGAAAAAAATGGTGAATCTTATGGTTTGTGGAGTTCAAAAATAAGTGGTTAATACACTACGCATAAGTGGTTAATATGAACAAATATCTGGTTAATCCAAATAAATTTTCAACTGAAAGTTGAAAACTAGTTAGACACGAATAACTAGTGGAGTGGACTAGTGTAATGTTGTTTTTGCCATGTTGGGGGTGGAGTTGCAGAAAACCATTGAAAAAAATGGTGAATATCATGGTTTGTGGAGTTCAAAAATAAGTGGTTAATAGACTATGCATAAGTGGTTAATATGAACAAGTATCTGGTGAATCCAAACAAATTTTCAACTCGGGGTGGGAAACTGGTTAGACACGAATCACTAGTGGAGTGGACTAATGTAATGTTACTTTTGTCATGTTTGGGGTAGATTTGCAGAAAACCATGGAAAAAAGGGTCAATCTCATGGTTTGTTGAGTTCAAAATTAATTGATTAATACATTATGCATAAGTGGTTAATATGAACAATTATCTGGTTAATCATTGGATTAGTTCCCAATAATGGGGGCATACTAATTAGGAATGAAGTACTAGCAGAAGTTTACACTTGTAATGTTGTTTTGAACACATTGGGTGTATATTATCAAAAACCATGGACAAAGTGGTGAATCTCAAAGGCATCTATCCAATTATCATCAAAACTGCTATCTATACAAAAAGTGGCTAATATGTACAACTTTCTGGATAATATAAAATATAGTTCCAAATCAGTGGATAATCTAAAACAAGTTAAACAGTGGGGATAACTATACAACTCAGGCATTGTAATAACTGTACATAGGGCCAAGCTAAATAATGCGAATAAAATTTGCAAATCAAGACAACAACTCCATGGCATTTGCAGCTCTCAAAACTTCTTCTTTGCACTCATTCTTTGGATGCAAGACCCAGCCACATAATAAGTCACGTCGCATTTGTGTGACTTCTCCCTACACCAGTATAGTACGAATAAATAAAAATTCTAACATAATGTAATTGTTGAATAAAAAAATAATAATTTGCTCACCACTTCCCAATTCTAGGACAAACAAGACCATCAAATTCATTTAGAAGCAAATCATATTGTCATGGATCTTGAACCAAAATTATTGTGCCTCATATTTAAATAAAAAACTGGAGACATAGCAGAACTTAAACACAAAACATCAAAGATTTAGATTCATTCAGACTGCACTCAACCTCTATCATTTGCAATCAAACACCCACAAAAACAATATGTATTAGCCATTCAAAATTAAAATTAAAAAATAATAATGCAGAAGATATGCAAACATACCAAAATATGTTGGAAACCTTCAAACTCAGAATAACAAAGTAAAGACATGTGCTTCATAATTTATGGGTTATCAAGTTGATCAAAACAATATATAAAACATAACGGCAAATAGAACGATACATAAATCGTGGAATAACAATAAATCTCATGCATCTTGTTATTAAACCTCAAGAGAAGAACAAACTAAACTCAGAGCCCATATTCTGAACATTCATAATCATGTTGTCTGAGGCTAGAAATTAACTCAAGATTCAGGTAGTACCAAGAATTCCAAATTCAAGAGTATCATTGAGGAAGTTATACTCAAATTAACCAAAGACTAAATCAAATTAGCAACTGCACTAATTAAATCAATTAACACTACTTTATAATATCAATACCAAAGGGTTATAGCAATTAGAAAATATAATCAATGGGTATCATATGGGTATCTTGGAAGATCATAATATAGATCGTATGGTAGGAAAAGAAAAGTTCTGCTATTGAGTATATCATAAAACATAAATCAAGTTTATGGAGAAAAAAAAGGCATATGAAAGAAGAAACTTACAATCTAGCACAGTTTGCTAACAAACCAAATGACTTGGTAGATCTCCTGTGAAATTATTATATGAAAGGTCCCTGAAGAAAGGAAAGCATCCTTTATGAGGTTCTATACAATGAAATTTGAACAAAACAGTCAAAGCATCTGCATTTTTATTGTATAACTTTCTCACAACTCAACCATTAATTATATTTTAAAACAATCTCAAAGCATAGTTTTCAGTCATGGCCTTAAAATCAAATTGAAAGTTAGTCCTTTAATATGCATTTCCAGAATGAAAGAAAAAAAGTTCATTCACATATCTCAATCAAACTCCCATTCCTACACAATTTCCAAGTTACATCAATCTCAGTTTCAAGGTTTTGCCTTGTGTAAACCAAAAAATGAAAGGAAGTATAAATCATACAAGTGCCCTAGTGAATAGGTTTGATAACTAATCACAGTAAAAGTCAGAGCTTTAAGCTACGGACTCCACCGAAACAAAAAGGATTAGAAGAACAATCCATAGTCCACAATACAACACATTTAGGTAGTCTCAGTTCACCCATTTAAACCCACATTTCGAGTTCTTCTAAAAATCAAAAAATAAAAAAGAATAAAATGCAATGGAGGCTTCCCTTACAGCCTCCTTCAAATCCTAAGTTAGAAAATGTCAAAGAACAAAACTCCATCCATTTGTCGGTTTAACAAAAATTTCAAGATGTATCACATATGAAAAAGAGAATCATCGAATGATGATTTAAACTCGGTTTGTACAACATTTTGATAAACAAAAACTCAAAAACATAAAAGAAAAGATTTTTCAAACTTGGTTCAATATCCATCATTGATTTTTCAAAAGAAAAGATTTTTAAGAATAAAAAGATGAAGTAAACTATAGTCATGAGTTATAAGAGATGAAATAAGAAGAAAATGAGAGAGCTTTATCTCCTCTTACTTGAGAAAGGCGTGGTTAACTAGAGTGAGAAAGTAGAATAAGGTTGATGAAGAAATGAAGAGTCTTGCTTGAGTTGATGAGAGTGGAACACAGATATTTTGTAGTCTTTAAAATCGATAAAGAAATAAAGAAATGAGATGAGAGGGAGACGGGGGGCCGAGATTGAGAAGGGAGACGAGGGGGATGAGATTGAGAGGGAGAGCGAGAGAGACGATGGAGACGAGATTGAGATGGGGAGACCAGATTGAAAGGGGTTGAGAGTGAAATGGAAAAGAAAAAATCAAATAAGAAGCGGGAAATGAAATGAAAAATATTAGAGATATACAGATGACTCAACAAATATACATACGGTGAATAAAAGTTGGAGTATTCCGTTTGGACGTGAAACGTTTTCTTTTGGTTTTCGTCAACGGAAAGTGAAAATAAACAGTAATAATAAGAGCAATTCACCCCTCAAGCGACACGTGTCCGTGAATAGGAGGACGAACAGTGGAAAAGACTGCAAATGACTTCTAAAGTCAATTGCATTTAATTGCTGCAGCATGTAACGGTCAATTGCATTTAATTGCTGCAGCATGTAACGTATTGAAGGAGTGAAAATGAAATGAATGGAATCCAAAGCCAAAACATCAATTGCAGTGAAAATGAAATGAATGGAATCCAAAGCCAAAACATCAATTTGCAATTGTTCAGGTCATTATTCATTACTGCAGTAACTCCTTTATCCTTTACTTCGTAAAATGACATTTTTATATTATTATCATTATTATTCATTCCGAGTGCATGCTGTAGCAATGAATAAGTTAGATTCCGAGGCACTACAGTGACAAATGCATTTAATTGTGGCCTGCAATGGAGTGAAATCAATCAAAGGCAAAGCATCAAATTCAAATTGAAAAAATATTCTCACTTTAACTTAGCAAGCAACACGTGTTAAGAACAGTATAAGTTACAGGAGCAAAAGAAGTTCAGCAATTGTATAGTAAATAGATATAGATTTTAATTTTCTTTAGTTTGGTTAAAACTGTCTTAAATTAGTTTTAAAATTATAAAAATTTATTTTTTATTTTTGGTGTGTAACTAAGTTTAAAATTTAAATATCCAGATAAAAACAAAATATGAAAGAAAAAGACAAAATAAAAAGGAGGAGAAAGATAATCTACAAAAAAAACTTGGATTAGGAAAAATACAAACTAACTTTGAGTTGAGTTTTTTAGAACCCAATTTTATCTTAAATTTAGTTCAGAGATGTGAACCAACTAGTTTTTTAAAATTTTGATAATAATCAAACAACATTCATTTAAAAATTAACTCCAGTATACCTACTTTTGAATGTCGCCAACACCCCTAAATTGCTTCATTTCCTTCCTGCATTAATTTCTTTAAACCCAGTGCTTATTACATTAAACCTAACTATATTTATCACATTAAACCTAACTATATGTACTATCTTTGAAGAAGTACCTAGTAGTTAGCCATCGACACTCACACCATACGTTACATATCCTTAAAATATAAAAATTACAAGTTTTCTAACTTTACGGCTACAAATGAGTGATGCAATGTAATGAATTCGAACTTCAAGTGGTTTACTACGTACAGGATGGGTATGATAATGATCTCTCTCTCTCTCTCTCTCTCTCTCTCTCTCTCTCTCTCTCTCTCTCTCTCTCTCTCTCTCTCTCTCTGTATATATATATCACTATTAGTCTAAATTTTTTTACACCAAATAATAATATATTATCATATATGCGATTTTTTAAATAATTATTATGAGAATTAAACAATTTTAGTAATGTAATAGTATATGGTTGAATGATAATATAAATTTTTTTTACATTAGTACTGTATTAAAATTAATCCTTTTTTTTAATCAAGTTTAGGTTTGTTTATCTTTTACAACATAAAAATCTTTTTAGTAAAAGATTTTTGTATAATATTTTGATTTTGATTATAAACTTTTTTAATCACAAAATAAGCTCATCTAAATCTTCATGTATTTTCATTATTTATTTATTTATTTATTTTTAGAGAGGATTTTCCAAGTTTATCATATGCCAATTATGACGGTTCATTTAGTCAGTAAGGATCCAAAAAACTTTGTTTGTAAGGTCTAAGTTTGATTTTTGCTATCAGTAATCTCCCTCGATTTGTGTATACAAGGTAAGTTTTCGTTTAGGATTGGAACATAATAACATTCCTTCTCTCTAACTTTTTATCTTCAACAAAGAAAAGAGGCCATCATCTGTAAAAGGAAACGATAAAAAAAAATAATAATTTCAAAAAGGTCCTACAACTGACAACATATGACAGCAAATTAACTAACATTCAAATACATCGGTTAGCAATTGATTTTATAACCAACCATCCTGATCCCTTTCCTTCTCTCATGTCAAAGAAGTTCAGGTCATTAACCATTTCACCTAGCTGCACTTATTCAGCTCCAATGGCTTATGGTATGGTGTCCTTATTGATATAAATATGCTTGTATATCAATCTTCCTGCTAATCACAGCAACTAAAACTGTATATTTGGCTATTGTTAGCCTGAGCAAGCAAGAGAAGTATAATGAAAAGAAAGCTTATTCAGCACCCACTGGAGTGGTTTTGTGCCCACTTACATTGTTGGGACATGCCCATAACCCTGTTAGGACTACTCATCTTTTCTTATCTAATTCGGAGGCTCACCAACAAAGGTCCAATATTATGGCCAGTGTTGGGGATCATCCCATCACTGATCCTCCATTTCAACCACATTTACAACTGGGGCACTCAGTGTTTGATCAAAGCTGGTGGAACTTTTTACTTCAAGACTGTGTCCATGGGAGGGGGCCAAGGTATCGTGACCACAAATCCTTCCAATGTGGAGTACATGCTGAAGACAAATTTCAACAACTTCCCCAAAGGTCCTTCCTTCAGAGACAGATTCTATAATCTACTTGGAAACAGCATTTTCAATGCTGATGGTGAATCATGGAAGGAACAAAGGAGAGTGGCAGTTTCAGAGATGCACTCAAGTAGTTTCACTAAGCATTCATACCAAACCATGAGGTTTTTAGTGCATCACAAGTTATTGAAGTTACTAGAAAAGTTGGTGACTTCAGGGGATAGCTTTGATCTCCAAGAGTTGCTACTTCGCTTTACATTTGATAACATATGCATTGCAGCTCTTGGCGTTGATCCTGGTTGTCTGGCCATTGATCTGCCCCAAGTGCCATTTGCAAAAGCGTTTGAAGAAGCCACAGAGTTGACCATATTGAGATTCTTGGTGCCTCCTTTTGTATGGAAAACCATGTGGTACTTTGGACTAGGGCATGAGAATCGCCTTAAGGAAGCAATGCGTGTGGTGCATGAGTTTTCTGAGAAGACAGTCATAGAGAGAAAGAAAGAACTAAGAGAACGTGGCAACTTGGAAAATCACTCTGACCTTTTGTCTAGACTATTGGAGACTCAATACCCCGAAGAAGATCTTCAAAACACTCAGGTACTTCCTAGAGATTTCTGCATTAGTGTCATCTTAGCAGGGCGAGACACGAGTTCTGTGGCATTAGCATGGTTTTTCTGGCTAATACACACAAACCCTGAAGTGGAGAACAGAGTTCTGAGTGAAATGAAGAAGATTTTGGGTTCAAGAGATTGTCAGAAACAAGAACCAAATGAGGTTGTTTTCACTGAAGAAGAACTGAATGGGATGGTGTATTTGCAAGCAGCAATATCTGAATCATTGAGGCTTTATCCATCGGTGCCAATTGACCTCAAGCAAGTTTTAGAAGATGATGTTCTTCCTGATGGCACCGTGTTAAAGAAGGGTGATTGGGCTCTCTACTTTGTTTACGCCATGGCCAGGACAGAAACCATCTGGGGCAAAGACTGCTTGGAGTTCAAGCCAGAGAGGTGGATTGAGGAGGGCCAGTTTGTGAGCCATAGCCAATTCAAATACGCAGTGTTCAATGCTGGTCCTAGGTTGTGTGTGGGTAAGAAGTTTGCATACGTGCAAATGAAAATGGTCGCTGCTTCAATCCTGTTGAGATATAAAGTTAATGTTGTGAATGGCCATAAGGTCCTTCCCAAATTGTCCACCACCCTTTACATGAAAAATGGCTTGTTGGTGACTCTCAAGCCTAGGTCGTTAGACATTGCTTAGTTCTTCCTTGAATTCTCATTTTATATGTAGTAAGAAATTAATGCCAAAAACTAAAAGGTGTTATCGTTTAGTGGTAAACTTTGCACCATAGAAGGTGTCGGCTACCTCAACTAATAAAGTTCTTTGCAGGTGAATGTAAAGACTTAGGATTAAATCTCGTCTTTACCTTTCTCTTTCTGCAATGTGTTTTGTAGAAAAATCACTTACCAGTTGAAATCTCAAAGATTTCCCAGATCAACTATATTTGTTAAAAAAAACTTTGTACCTTATTTTGTTGATTGTTTATTGGTCTAATTAATATTATATAATTGTATATTCAAATACATATGCTTACTGGATCATTGTTTTCCTATAAAAATCGTAGGCATGGGATATTTTTGCTAAGTACAATACCAACTAAAGACAATGTGGTCATAGACAAATTTACAGAATAATATTGTTCAGTGTAACTTATGTTGAGCTCTATGGTTTCCACTTTACAGAAATGTCGCTATATGGTAAATTTAATATTGTTAGTGTGGAAGAATAATAGAAGAGATATTTTGTAATTTTTTATTTCTTGTTCAACAAACTCTAAAATACATAGGATACTTATAGAAGTGAAAGAGACCTTATACATTCCATAATTATCCCTAATTAACAATAGTAATTTTTTTAAACTCATAAAATAAATTATCCTATAACTACATAACTTCAATGAAATAATTCTTCCTAATGACTGATAAGTTTATATTTTATAATCTTAAACAGGATAAATTATGGTGATTTGCTTATGTTTAATGGTGAATTTTAGATAGATTCTTATCATTGTCTTTGCTTTTGCAGGTTGAAAGAGGTTTATCACATTTGGAGTGAAAGCAGACAAAAATACTGCGTTTTTAGAGCAAAAGATGATCATTTACACGACTGATAAATACCATTTTTTATATATTAGTTAACCCTCTTATTCAGCATTTTAGACCTCTCTTATGCTTAATTGATTGATTTTGGCCACTATTTTTAAGTTTAGGTTCAAATTGAGCTTAGTTGTATTTTTTAGCATTGTGGTAATTTTATATTATTTCTATATTTCGGGTATAACTTGAGTTATAGACATCTACGAATTATGAATTTTACCTTATAGGAAATCTGAGAGGAAGCTCTATAACTTTGATGAGAGCCCCAAAGCTGAATTAGATGTCTAATGAGTCATATTGGGCTTGGAAGTCAAAACAGATGTGATGTCGCTAGAACCTAAGTAGTTTGTAAAGATTGAGCCGTATCTTGGGTTGTATGAGTCATAATGAGCTGAAACTGGTGGCATTGGAAAGCTAAGACAAAACCCTTCAATTTTCATAAAGACCACTTATCCAAATGGTGACGTTTTGATAGGATTTTTAATGTCTGAAGTTAGACAGGGTCGTGTCTAACTTGAAAAACGTCTCTGTCATGCTCACACGGCCCTATCTAACTTGAGGAAAGCTTCTGACTATGAGACATGATCGTGTCTCTAGGTCATACGGTCGTGTCTCCTTTACGGTGTGAGTTACGCAATTTTAGCTCACACGCCTGTGTGAGGTTCCCTGTGTGTAAAAACGTCAGTTTTGACCCCAAATATTATAAATAGAAGCAAATCCCAAAACCTGAAGTGGACTTTTGCAACAGTAGACTTTGGGAGACATATCAGAAGAGAGAATTATTACAAATCCCCGAAGGACAGCTACAAAGAGAGGATGTAATTCTTGAAGGCTTAAAGATTACAGTCTTCATAAAAAGGGGTTTTGGTTTCTCTTTACTCTAGTTTTCCCCATTTCTTTAGGTTTTTCTTTCCATCGATTTGTATTTTGATTTGGGATTATTTGTATTGAACATGAGTAGCTAATCTTATAGTTAGGGCTATGAGGGATCTTATTTTCCTAATTATTTGATTTTCATCTCGAATTTGATTAAGGTATTTTCAATTGGATTTATTGTATTACTTGAATTCTTGTCAATACTTGATCACTTTTGATATGCTTTAATTCATTTTTGAATGGTGACCATCCGTAACTAATGAGTGAACTTATATAATAAACTTAGGATTAGATTCATGAATGACTAAACATCAATTGATTCTACTAATTAAATTAATGATTATATTAGTTCATCTCTTGAATTGGGGCTTAATGCATTCCTAATTAATTCAACTAAATGACCAAATAGGTGATAAATTTAGGAATAGAATATTATTTATCCATGACCATTGGGATTCAATAGTAATTAAGAGAATTTGGTAAAAGAATTACCTTATATCATAAATGAATGAAAATGTGATTAATTGGATTCAAGTGAACCTTATGCCATAGTTTCTCTCTAAGTGATTTCTTTCTATATTGTTTAATTGTTCATCATTCTTATTTACTTATTTTTTTTATTTTATTTTGAATTTCTCTTTATACCGTCGATTGTTTAAATAACCAAAGGTTTAACGAATCTAGTAATTACCTCTTATTCCTCGTGAGATTGACAACCAGGACTCGCGTCCTATATTACTATACAATAGAATGCACTTGCTCTTAGTGTATTTTACGTGTATCAAGTTTTTGGCGCTATTGCCGGGGAATAAGTTTGGTAATATTAGAAAGGAAAAGCTCTAGTTAATTTAGATGAATTTTTATTTCTTATTTTATTTTTAATTTATTTGTCACTTCATCTCTCTGCTTATTTCTTTTGTTTATGCTTACTTGTTCTCAATCTCCTAATCTGACATTTGATCCAGAAATTGAGAAAATAGCTCGCAGGTTAAGGAAGCAATCTCTTACTGAAACTGTGATTGAAGAAGCTATAACAAGGGTGGAGAGACCAATAATTGAGGGGAATTATGAAGAACAAGCTATTCGACCGGAGCAAACCATGCTTTAATATTCCATGCCCATAACCGGAGGATACGAAGGGAGCATTACAAGACCAGCTGTAGCGACCAACAACTTTGAGATCAAACCAACATTGATCTCCATGATTCAAACTTCTGTTCAGTTTGGCGGATTGCCTTCAGATGATCCAAATCAATATCTGGCCAAGTTCTTGCAGTTGTGTGATACTATAAAATATAATGAGGTGACAGATGATGTAATTCAATTGCGACTTTTTCCTTTCTCTCTCAGGGACAGAGCGAGTCAACGTCATTACCAAGGGGTTCCATCACCACATGATATCAGTTGACACAATAATTTCTAGCCAAGTATTTTCCTCTTTCTAAATCTGCTAAGTTAAGGAATGATATTTCAACTTTTTTGCAGTTTGATATGGATACTCTCTACGAAGCTTGAGAACGTTTTTAAGAGTTGATAAGGAGATGTTCACATCACAGATTGCCCGTATGACAATAAGTACATACTTTTTATAATGGTTTGTCGTTTGCCAATCGTTCACTCATTGATATTGCTATGGGAGGTACAATCTAGAGGAAAACACCGACTGAAATCCATGCATTGATTGAAAAAATGATGCTTAACAGTTATCAATGGCAAAATGAGCGCTAGGTGCCTAAACAACAAGTTGGTGTGCATGTTATTGACTCTTCTACTGCTATTTTGAGTTAATTGGAAGCATTGACGAAGAAGGTTGAGACTCTGATAATGACAAATAATGTAGCCCCACCAATCATATATGAAGCATGTGGTGGACAGGAACATAAAAGTTCAAACTGTCAAATTGGTAGTCCCTTTGCCCCCGAGCCCAAAGGAGTGAATTTTGTAGGCAATTTCAATCGGCTGCAGTACAATCCATATTCCAATGCTTACAATCCTGGTTGGAAGGATCATCATAATTTCAAATGAGCAAATCAACAGGGCAATCAACAGAGTCATCAGCGAGCTCCGCAACCACCTCCAGGTTTCCAAGCACTTGAAGAGAAACAAAGTTTTGGAAACTTTGTAATGAAATACATGCAGAATTCAAAGGCCCAAATGAAAAGTATAGAAACTTAGATTAGCCAGTTGGCTACCTTGATGTCAGACAAGGCACCAGGGACATTGCCTGGTACTACTGAGCCTAATCCGAAAGAATAGGTCAATGCAATTACCTTGAGAAGTGGCAATGAACTTGGGGAGATCTCCAAGAAAAAAGAAAAGGAAATGCAAGAGCATAGAGATACTCTTGATGAGTCAGTTACTGTGAAAAATGAGAAAGCAAGTGAAGCACCCTCTGTCGTATATGTAAGTAAGCCACAGAAGCCCTCTATTCTATTCCCTCAGAGGCTCACGAACACTAAACAAGACAAGTAATTTGCTAAATTCTTGAAGATGTTTAAGAAATTACAAATTAACATGCCATTTGTTGAAGTCATCTCCAAAATGCCCAAGTATACAAAGTTATTGAAGAAAATACTTACAAATAAGTGCAAGCTTGAGGAATTGGAGACAGTAAGGCTAAATGAAGAGTGCTTCGTCATTCTCTTGAAGAAGCTACCACCGAAATTAAAAGATTCAGAGAATTTTACTATTCCTTGCTCTACTGGTAACTCTTATTTTGAGAAAGCATTATGTGATTTAAGTGCTAGTATTTATTTGATGTCTTTCTTTGTTTTTAAGAAATTAGGAATGCAGGAGCCAAAGCCTACTAACATTTTACTACAGCTGGTCGATAGATCCATCACTTACCCTCGTGGTATATTGGAAGATGTTTTTGCGAAAGTGGACAAATTCATTTTTTAGCTGACTTTATTGTGTTGGACATGGAGGAGGACTCAGGGATCCCAATCATACTTGGGCGCCCATTTCTCGCCACTAGAAATACCATGATTGATGTCTGTCAAGGGAAGCTGACCTTGCAATGAGAAAGTAGTTTTTAATTCTATCAAAACTTCTAGTTCCTTTAATTCATGTAATTGTATAGCTGTTATTGATGTTGTGGAAAGTACTGTGTCTTCGTATATGCAGGAAGCTACTTCTGATGATATGCATGACATGGGTATCAAATAGCGTGAGTTTAAGATTGGAGATAAAATTCTTGTTTGTAACTCACGTATACATCTCTAACCCAATAAGTTGTAGTCAAAATGGTACAGACCATATGAGGTTATTCTAGTATTACCATGCGGTGTGCTTGAGGTGAAGAAAGAAAACCAACAGACATTTAAGGTAAATGGTCAGAGAACGAAGCACTATGAAGAAAGAGTGGGCAATGAGCATCACTCCATCGGCATCACCTAAGCATGACACCGACCCATAGTCAAGCTAATGACTATAACTTAGCGCATCACATAAGGCAACTATGTTTATATCCTTGCATTTGATTTTTTTTAAAAAATTTTGCTGTGCTTTTCCCATAAAAAAAAGAAAAAAAAAATTTGTCTTGACATTTTTTGTTTTTCTTGTGTAGTTTTTGACCAACATGTCGCCACTCAGTTAAACTAGATGTTTGAGCTAATGGCTACACGCCTCTCCCAGGATTTATATTCCCCATTACCTTTGTGATATTGTGTTTAATTTTCAGGAAATTTTCATTATCATCTGTTTTGTTATTTCTATTTTATTTTTTCACATTCAGGATAATGTTTATCTTAAGTGTGGGAGTACTCTTAAAATTTTTATGAAATTTTTGTGCAATCGAGGAACACTTGAGTATTGCTACTAATCAAGCAGGAATTCTTGACTTTATTTTGAGCTAACAGAAATATGTTAAGAGGGGAATCCATTGATCATGAGATGAAATTATGTGAATCAATCTTTTTCAATTCAATAAGGAGAAATTGAGCATCTTAGTTGAAAATTAGTCATGTCTGCTTGCATTTGTTATCTCAATTAACTTAGTCAAAAAGTGAGTCTTGAGTATTAATGATTAGATTGTTCATAAACAAAATCCTATTTTTTCTTTTGGAGTGAGATTTCTCTTGATTAATGTGCGCTAGAACTTGCTTTGATATCTTGTTGAGACTTTAATGGTTCATATACACACTTGAACATGATTAAGGCAATTAGACTTAATCCTTTCTTGACTTCCAGAGTTGCACAGAGATAATAATCCCTTAATTGTCCCATTTGAGCCTGAAATTGATTTCTTTGGATACCTAATTGAATAATTAGGTTGAATTCTTTAAAACAACTGATGTGTTAATTGAAAAATCATTAAGGGTTGTTTTCGTCTTCAAGGGTTTAAAAAAAGATGGAAAAAGAAAGAAAATGATTGTTGGTGAAGAATAATGAGAATATTGGGTTGAAAGTGAGAATATGTTATACCTTTGTGCTTCTCTTTATCATCTTTTTAACTTGATCTTGTTTTATATCAATTTATCCAGTAACATTATTTACCCTTATTTATCTTTTTCCTGCATTTCATTATACCCTTGGCCCTGTTACAACTAAAGAAAAGTCCTTTTGATTCTTGTTACGTATGTGAACTTAGAAGTGGAGATGAGATTGATAATCAAGCTTATGGTATTGCATTTATTAAGAGAGACTGAAGTGATCTCCTTGTCCTTAAACGCTTGAGCGATTGAAAGACGAATGACCTCAATTGGTTAGCAAGGAGAAAGATGCAAGCTAGACCTAAGCCTCTAATTGTTTTAAGTGCTAAATGATCTTGCTTAATTAACTTGATTGAATTTTTAGATTGTGGAATTTTCCTTTATTCATATTTTTGGATGTTGAGTTTAATCTTATTTTTTATTCTTATTCTTTGCTTGAGGACAAGCAAAGCTCAAGTGTGAGGGGTTGATAAGCCTATATTTTATAGTTTTAAATCGAATAAATTATGGTGATTTGCATATGTTTATGGGAAAATTTTAGATGGATTATCATCATTGTCTTCGTTTTTGCAGGTTGAAAGACGTTTATCACACTTGGAGTGAAAGCAGACAAATACACCGCATTTTCAGAGCAAAAGATGATCATTTACATGACTGATAAACACTATTTTTTATATATTAGTTAACCATCATATTTAGCATTTTAGACCTCTTTTGGGCTTAATCGATTGATTTTGGCCACCATTTATAAATTCGGATTCAAATTGAGCTTAGTTGTATTTTTTAGTATTGTGGTAATTTTATATTGTTTCTGTATTTCAGATATAATTTTAGTTATAGACATTTGAAAATTATGAACTTTACCTTACAGGAAAGCTGAGAGGAAGCTCTACAACTTTGATGAGTGTTACCCAAGTGGCTTCAATACTCAAGAGGGGGGTGAATTGAGTAATTAAAAGACTTTTTCACAAACCCTTTTTGATACAATTTTTTTTGAAGCAATATAATGAATATATATAAAGATGATAAAATGCTTTAAGAACAGAAAATAAACAATGATAAATAAATTGCAATAAATAAAGAGATAAAGAGAAGAAAAGCAGACACGATATTTATCCTGGTTCGACCACCAACCACTTGCGGCCTACGTCCAGTCCCTGAAACACAGTTCAAGATTTTTTACTATTCAAAAACAAGCTTAAAACAGGTGCTTGCAACCTTTACACAACAGGGATACCTCACCCTATATACTAGAGGGATACCTCACCCCATATGAAGAATACCTCACCTTCTTTACAACAAGGGATATCTCACCCTTTTACTGAGGGATACCTCACCCTCACAATTTCACTAAGGGATACCTCACCCTTTTACAAAAGCCTTCGAGGGATACCTCACCCTCTCAGAAATACAGCAGAGAATAGATGAAAAATAAACTCTCACAAAGAGTAAATATCACAAGTTGAAGCACTATGGAGCTCTCTAAGGATATCTCAAAATTTTGGTGAAAAGAGCACAAAAAATATGAGAAAAATAGTGAATCACGTTTTTGGTACAAGCAAAAATAATTCAAGTGGTTGGGCAACATTTAGAAGAGACTCAAGGTCTCTATTTATAGAGCATTTGACAAAAAGAGCCGTTTGGATCATTGAATGTATATTAAATTTGAAATATATCCATTAGTTTCTAAACCAGGATTCCTGTGGTATTCAAATACCATCAGGGGGTATTCGAATACCGTATTCGAATACCATCAGAGGTATTTGAATACTTCTGTTTTAAAAGCTTTGTAAAAATGGTTTAGAATGATGTTATTCGAATACCTCTAAATGGTATTCGAATACCTCTATTGAAAAACATCTTTTAACACTTTTAAATGCTTTCAAAAACCATGATTTGAATTTTGGGATATTTAATTTAAAACCATTTTCATCTTTTTATGCAAAAACAATGAGATATCCAAAAAGGCTCCGTACATAAGATCCTAAGTCCTAAAGCTATTCTTGAAAGTCTTGGACTTGGTCTTGCCATCATCTTCATTATGTTTGTTATCATCAAAACCATTATCCATGATAACTAGCCAATTACATTCTCCCCCTTTTTTATGATGACAAACTAACATTTGAGAAAAGCATTAGTTCATATAAATTGGAATTCACAAAGTTGTTTAGAGATACTTACTCCCCCTCTTTTTCATAAGAGGTGATTTATATCAGAGATGTGCACAGCAGCTCCCCCTTACTTTTGGAATCCAATTTCCATTTTTGTCTTACCGAACTTTTACTTTTTCTCCCTCTGACTTTTCTCAAATAAATAATTCAAGATTTTTCTCCCCCTTTTGTCATGATAAAAAAGATAAGGTAAGATAAAGCATAAAACTAAACAGAGTATATGCCAGTCCAACAAGATATATTCATGCATAGCATATAAGAATAGCAACAAAGTATAATTTTATAAATTTAGCAATATAAGCACAATATTCAGCACATGAGCAAAGATATATTCATTCATAGACCAACTAATGGCATTGTATTATCATCAAAAACAGTCATTACATTTACCAAGAGAATTATTTATATTTGATACCACTTGTTATCAAAATGTAAAACATTTGCCACTTGTTATCAAAATGTAAAACATTTACCACTTGTTATCAAATATAACCACTTGTTGTCAATTTCTTATAAATCTGCCATATATCAAGAGAATCATAGATATTAAATATTTTACTTGATGAAATATGCTATAGGGATCAGAGTAATGTATAGAACTAGCATTATTTACCCTAGATGCAATGACAAAAAAAATATCCAATTTGGCACTTTTGTCAATGCTAAGTATGCTACTCATGTAAAAAAATATATAGTCATTTAAGATAGTCTTGAACTTTCTTCCATTGAGTATTTCATTTCAATGTGCTTGAAGAAAGTCTCTTCATGTCCTCTTCATCCATTTTCCCTCAAGTTGAATAATTTTCATTTAAAATTTTGCTTGAGGTAGTTATAACCCTACAAAATAATTCAAAGTATTTTCTTTGGTATCCATTAATTTTTTGGATCCATAGAGGTTAACCAAACTCATAAGCAAATAATCATTCAAAATAATAAGGCAAAATAACAAATGAGTTCACAAGGGCAAAAGATATTTCATTGATTAATTTGGCCAATTAACCACTTGTTTGTTACCACTTATTACTACTTGTTATTACGTTCATACCACTTTGTTTGATACCACTTGTTGCACTCGTTCATATATTTATTAAAACAGTAGCTAATTACATTAAACATTTACCTTACAAAGAATTTAAATGTACAACATATTCTTGAGAAAAAGAAGGAGCAAGAACAAGCTAAGAGAAATGCATTTAAGAACATCATGTAATTTTCATTTAAGGCATAAATTTAGGCTAAAAAAAAATAAGATATATTTCATCAAAAGCATGTCATCCAGAGAGTCAAATATTTTTACATTGCATTTGTATAAAAAAGAATAGAAACAGAATAGAGATCGTGCTGTAAATTTGGCTTTCAGCCATGTGGTATTCTAATACCTCTTAATGTATTCGAATACCCACTACAAAAAAGAAGACAAGGCAGATGCAAGTATTCGAATGCCTTGGAAGGTATTCGAATGCTCCAGAGGCATGTGAGAAATATTGATATGATAAGTCTCTGGGTATTCGAATAGCTATTTTAGTTATTCGAATACTCTAGCTTTATGGGGACATAATATTGCTGTACTGATATATGGTATTCGAATACCTTATAATGGTATTCGAATAACTTAAACATAAAAACACATATTTTACGTCTAGAAAGGTATATTTGAGATATAGAAACTTACCTTTTGATAGAAACACTCATATACAAAACAAATGCAAGTCCAAGCCTGATAGAGATAAGAAGGGGTGCTTGGAATTATTTCTAGTCTTGTGCTTGCAGTAACCACTTTCAAAATGCCAAAGTCAGCTCTTGGCCTTCAAGCACACCTACAACACATTTCAATTTGTGGCTTTTGGTACCCAAATTTTCTTGGGTCCTTGAATGTCAGTTTTGGGTATAGTACCCTTAGGAACCCATACCATTTTAGTTCCAATTTTTTGTATTAATATTTTTCCTTACATTGCATGTTGATGCACTATGACCCTTTTTCCCACAATAAAAACATTTAGTAAATAGGCTACTAGAAGTACTTGAATAAATAAAGAAATTTTTATACGGTTTGTGCTGATTTTTCGGGTTATAACCAATTCCAGCTTTTTCAAATACAACCCTTTGTTTTCCTAATATGATATTTAAATTATCGCTTCTGAGAGTGAATTTAGCAAGAATGTTATTTAAATTTTCAATTTCTTTTTCAATGCAAATGACATGAAAAACAAGACGAAGAAGTAGAAGCATGTGAGGAATGAAATGAGCATGCATCAATTAATCCTAATGTCTCATTTTCAATTTTTAATTCTTCAATTTCTTTATTCAAAATTAGAATTTGATTTTCCAAAGAAGAAATAGTTTTCTTAGATGAAGAAATTAATTTTGTGAGCCTTATCGATTCGTCATGCAATTCTTCGAAAGTTTCTTGAAGTTCATCATAAGAAGGAGATAAGTCAAAGTTAGAAATTACCTCAGTGTCACTTTCTTCTTCTTCTTCTCCTTTGGCCATAAAACATAGATGGGCTTCCTCACTATCTGAGCTGTTAGATGAGTCCATGTCGTTGTCATCCCAAGCTATGTAGACTCTTCTTCCTTTTCTTTCCTTTGAAGGCTTCTTTTCAATTTTCTTTGGGGAAAGAGACGCTCTTCTTTGAGTTTCTTTCTTTTTGAGAAACCTTCCGAATTTCTTCACTAGAAGACTGAGGTTTTCTTCATTTAACTCAATGTTGTCCATGTCATCCCCATCGTCTTCTTCTTCATTATTGATAGTGGAGGTGGTGGCTTTAAGTGCAATCCCTTTATTTTTCTTATCGTGTTCCTCACTTTGGTCAAGCCTGTTGAGTTCTAATTCGTGCTCTTGAAGTTTGCCAAATAAGGTAGCTAAGGACATGGTTGTCAAGTCCCTTGATTCTGAAATTACTGTTACCTTTGGTTGCCAAATCCTGTTTAAACATCTCAACACTTTGTTAATTAAATCTTCGTTAGAAAAATTCTTTTCTAATGATGCAAGATGATTTATTATGTGGGTGAACCTCTTTTGCATTTCCTGAATGCTTTCAGCATGGTTCATTCTAAATAATTCATATTCACGAGTTAGAGAATTAATTCTTGACCTCTTAACTTCACTAGTAACCTCATGGGTAACTTGTAAAGTGTCCCACATTTCTTTAGCAGTTTTGCAATTTGAAATTCTAAAAAATTTATCATGCCCCAAAGCTGCGGTAATGATGTTTTTGGCTACCAAGTTATTTTGAACTTTTCTTGTATCATCTTTAGACCAATCATTTTTAGGTGTTTCGGTTTTTACACCATCAACAACTCGTGTAGGTATAAATACGTCATTTTCGACAGCATCCCACACATCTAGATCAATAGCCTCGATAAATATTTTCATTCTTTCCTTCCAATATGCATAATCATCCCCATTGAAAAAGGGTGGTCGATTTATGGAAGTTGCTTCTGAAAAACCATTTGATGAAGCCATGTACTCTTGAAGCGGTAAAGCTCTTTATACAAGAGTCTAGCTCTGATACCACTTGTTACCTAAGTGGCTTCAATACTCAAGAGGGGGGTGAATTGAGTAATTAAAAGACTTTTTCGCAAACCCTTTTTGATACAATTTTTTTGAAGCAATATAATGAATATATATAAAGATGATAAAATGCTTTAAGAACAGAAAATAAACAATGATAAATAAATTACAATAAATAAAGAGATAAAGAGAAGAAAAGCAGGCATGATATTTATCCTGGTTCGACCACCAACCACTTGTGACCTACGTCCAGTCCCCGAAATACAGTTCGAGATTTTTTACTATTCAAAAATAAGCTTAAAACAGGTGCTTACAACCTTTACACAACAGGGATACCTCACCCTATATATTAGAGGGATACCCCACCTCCTATGAAAGATACCTAACATTCTTTACAACAAGGGATACCTCACCCTTTTACTGAGGGATACCTCACCTTTACAATTTCACTAAGGAATACCCCACCCTTTTACAAAAGCCTTCGAGGGATACCTCACCCTCTCAGAAATACAACAGAGAATAGATGAAAAATAAACTCTCACAAAGAGTAAATATCACAAGTTGAAGCACTATAGAGCTCTCTAAGGATATCTCAAAATTTTGGAGAAAAGAACACAGAAAATATGAGAAAAATAGTGAATCACGTTTTTGGCACAAGCAAAAATAATTCAAGTGGTTGGGCAACATTTAGAAGAGACCCAAGGTCTCTATTTATAGAGCATTTGACAAAAAGAGCCATTTGGATCATTGAATGTATATTGAATTTGAAATATATTCGTTAGTTTCTAAACCAGGATTCCTATGGTATTCGAATACTATCAGGGGTATTCGAATACCGTATTCAAATACTATCAGAGGTATTCGAATACCTCTGTTTTAAAAGCTTTGTAAAAATGGTTTAGAAGGATGTTATTCGAATACCTCTAAATGGTATTCGAATACCTCTGTTGAAAAATAGCTTTTAACACTTTTAAATGCTTTCAAAAACCATGATTTGAATTTTGGGATATTTAATTTAAAACCATTTTCATCTTTTCATGCAAAAACAATGAGATATCCAGAAAGGCTCTGTACATAAGATCCTAAGTCCTAAAGCTATTCTTGAAAGTCTTGGGCTTGGTCTTGCTATCATCTTCATTATGTTTATTATCATCAAAACCATTATCTATGATAACTAGCCAATTACAATGAGAGCTCAAGAGCTGAATCGGATGTCTAATGGGTTATATTGGATCTGGAAGTCAAAATAAAAGTCTTGTCACTGGAACTTGAGTAGTTTGCAAAGAGTGGACCGTATCTTGGGTTATAGGAGTCATAATGGACTGAAATCGATGGCATTGGAAAGCTGAGATAAAACCCTTCAACTTTCATGAAGATCACTTATCCAAATGGTGATATTTTGATAGGGTTTTTAACATCTGAAGCTAGACAGGGTTGTGTCTTACTTGGAAAATGCCTTTGTCATGCTCACACAGCCCTGTCTAACTTGAACAAAGCTTCTGACTATGAGACATGGTTGTATCTCTAGGTCACACAGTCGTGTCTCCCTTACGATGTGAGTTACACAATTTTAGCTCACACGGTCATGTCGAGCTTAGACACGGCCGTGTGAGGTTCCCTGTGCCTAAAAATGGTAGTTTTGACCCCAAATATTATAAATAGAAGCGAACCCTAAACCTGAAGTGGACTTTTGCGATGACAGACTTTGAGAGACAGGTCAGAAGAGAGAATTGCTATGAATTCTTGTCAAGACTTAATCACTTTTGGTATGCTTTAATTTATTGTTTGAACGGTGACCATCTATAACCAATGAGTGAACTTATATAATAAACCTAGGATTAGATTGGTGAATGATCAAATATCAATTGATTCTACTAATTGAATTAATGATTATGTTAGTTTATCTCTTGAATTGGAGCTTAATGCATTCCTAATGTCGCAACCGAAATCGCGATGGGACGACCGAAAAGATTAGCGCATTTTGAAAATCAATGGAGTCGCCACCAATGTTTATTTAATTTGGGAAAACATTAGAAAAACCCTCAAAATAGGCAAAACTGGTCTTTAATAAAAATTTGGATTCGGGAGTCGATTACAGGTAGGGAAGGTGTTAGCACCCTACACTGCCCGTTCCCAAGAACGGTACCTTAAGTTAGTTGTGCAAATTTTAACAATCTCAAATGTATTTATTTTACCCCTTTTGAAAAAGACTTTGTAACTATTTTTTTAATTTATTTTTTTATATTTTTTATATTTTTATTTTTTTAAAAAAAAGGAAAAGAAAGAACCAATTTGTGAAAATTTAATTTGGCTTGACAGAATGAAAATCCTGCTCCTACGTACCCTCAGGTGCAATGAGGAACTCAAAGTCACGTAGTTCTGTAGAAAATAAGTGTGGGTTGATTGATTTTAATTAAGAGAGAAAATTAAAACTTTTAAAATCAAATTTGTCAGCAATGGATTAACTCTAACTTACCAAAAGAAAAGATGCTCACAAGAACGGAAAAACCTGTGGTAGTTGGCGGAGCAGATCTGGGCGGCACGGAACTCGACGATGTCAGTGGTGTAAAGTGGTGTTTTGTGGTTATTTGGTGTTGTGGTGGTTAAAGGTTTGTGGATAATGGTGTTGAAAATGAGTATGGTGAGTTAAAAGTTAAAAATGATTATGAAGATTATGGAGTAAAGTGGTGATGGTGGTAGAGTGATGGGTTGAAAGTGAGTGAGGGTGGTAGAAATGAAGGTAAGTATGGTGAGTTGATGATTATTATGAAGATTATGGTGTAGGGTGATAATGGAAGTAGAGGTGAAGATGGAAGTGGTTGTTTGAGGTTGATGAATGAGGTTATGACGTTGATAATGGAAGGTGTGGTAAGGAAGATGGTGAGGGTGGTAGGTGTGGTGGTTTGTGGTGTGTGTTTATTAATGGAAAGTGAAGATGAGAGGTGAAGGTTATGGAAAATGAAGTTGAAGGTTGGAGAGCTTGGAGTGGAGAAGTGAATGTGTGTGTATTGATGATGGAAGGTGATGAGTTTGAAGGAGAAAATGATGAGTTGGGTATGGAGATGATGGTGGATGAAGGTAGAGATGATGAGAATGTGGGGAAATGAAGTGAATGTGTGTATGTTGATGATGGAAGGTGGTGAGTTTGAAGGAGAAGATGATGAGTTGAGTGTGGAGATGGTGGTGGATAGAAAAGATGATGAGAATGTGGGGGGCTTGAAGTTTAAGATGAGTGAGGATTATATAGAGGAGTAGTTGTGAAGGAGTAGTTAAAGATGATGGGGTGGTTGGGATGATTGGGGTGATAATGGAGGTGGAGTGGTTGTATGATTTGGAAGATAATGGGGTGATTGGGATGATTGGGTGATAATGGAGGTGGAGTGGGGTATGATGGAGTTGATTTGGAAGATAATGGGGTGATTGGGATGATTGGAGTGATAATGGAGGTGGAGTGGGGTGATAATAGAGGTGGTTGAGATGATTGGGGTGATAATGAAGTGAAATGGTTGAGTGGATGAGTGAGTGGAGTGGATGGATTAGTGGATGAGTGGGTGGATTAGTGGATGAGTGGATGGATTAGTGGGTTAGTGGGTGGATTAGTGGATGAGTGAGTGGATTAGTGGGTTAGTGGGTGGATTAGTGGATGGATTAGTGGGTTAGTGGGTGGATTAGTGGATGAGTGGATGGATTAGTGGAGTGGGTGGATTAGTGGATGAGTGGATGGATTAGTGGGTTAGTGGATGGATTAGTGGGTGGATTGAAAAGGAGTGGATTAGTGGTGTTAGTGTGGAGTGAAAAGAGTGTATGTGTGATAAAAAGTGAGTGGGGGATGAGTGTGTGTAGTGAGTGGAGTGAAAAGTGAGTGTATGAGTGTGATAGTGGAGTGAAAAGTGAGTGGGGGATGAGTGTGATAGTGGAGTGAAAAGTGAGTGGGGGATGAGTGTGTGTAGTGAGAGATGAACAAGCTACAAAACAATTTTTTTATTTTGCACAAATAAGAAAAAGTAAGATAAAAATAAAAATAGTGTGATCACAACATTGCAATTAAGCATATTTTTACTAAAATATTAATCACTAATTAAGTAATAAAAATTTTATGAACAAAATTGGGTATCAACACCTAATTAATTCAACTAAATGACCAAATAGGTGATTAATTTAGGAATAAAATATTGTTTATCCATGACCATTGGGATTCAATAGTAATTAAGAGAATTTGACAAAAGAATTACCGTATATCATAAATGAATGAAAATCTGATTAATTGCATTCAAGTTAACCTTGGGCCCTAATTTCTCTCTAAGTAATTTATTTCTATATTGTTTAATTGTCCATCATTCTTATTTATTTGTTTTTTTTATTTTATTTTGAATTTCTCTTTATACCTTCGATTGTTTAAATAACTAAGAGTTTAGCAAATTTAGTAATTATCTCTTATTTCTTGTGAGAACGACAACTTAGACTCGCGTCCTATATTACTATACGATAAAGTGCACTTGATCTTAGTATATTTTACGTGTATCAATGACATATCATAATTCTTCATTATTTATAAAATAACTCTCGTAACTTTTATAACTCACAATAACTACCACATCAAAAATCATATAAACACCAAAATTCTATTAACTTCAAATTATTATTATTATTATTAATCAACAAATATCAAGTCTATGGATAATGTTGAGGTTTAAGACCTTGCCCTGTCAACAAGTTTGAACCATTGGCTTGCAGGGTCACATGTATCATCTGTGTTCAGGCAATTGCAAGTATTGGTCACAATGATGTTGTTGGCGTCTACATCCAAACAAACACTAGAACCGTCGCTGATTTTAGATGAGAGTTGCGTCTCCGAATCAGAGATCAGTTCCCATCTTGAGTTGGGACCTGAACATATTATTCCAAGTTTTGCTGGATTCCCTTCTCCGTCTGCTTGTAAACAGAAATATGTACCCTTTATTGATAGTATATCCTGGGGTGTGTATTCCCACCCGTCAGAATTAGAGCAGTCTCCTAACCTCAACGGGTCAGCCTGTAACTTTCTTAAGACGCAGAGACCTGTCAACGGATGAAAAATCACTTTATATGATTTAGCTTCTGGTATTGCTGGCCCTGCATGTCAAGAGCAATACAATTACATGGAGTCATGGACAGTGATATTAGTTCGTGATATAAAAATTACATTATATTCACCCTCTTCTCACCTTCGTCCACGATCCCCCGTGCATTTGTGTAGAGTGGAAGAGCCTCCACGGCCACGGGCTTGATTTGAAGTGTGGCACCACATAGAACTATTATTGTTATGAGAGGGAGAGCAGAGAGAATGGTGAAGACCAACGAGAAGGAGCTGGAACACCTACCCATACCGTGTTTCTTTGATATGATGTATGACCTTCCACACTCACGAGCTTGTCTGCCCGTGAACCATGTATATATAGGGAGTACGGGATGACATCATAAAGGTTAGTAGAGGTAGTAAATAATTTCGAAAATAAGGATTTGAGTTTAAATAATATCAGAGATAAAATAATTGAATGAAAATTAATTTCATAAATTGTTTAAGTAAGTTAAACATGTAGAAATGGGTAAAAAAAAAAGAATATGGGATGACACACTTTTTTTTTTAATGATGACACAGTATTCCAATTGTGTTTTACATTCGTCATTAATTTGTTCTTTTGTAAGAAAACATATTTTTCTCTTTCTCATTAAATATTATTGCTAAAAAGATAACAATCATATAATATAATATATTAAACGAAGGTACATTTTTTAAAATTTTGACATGTATTTTTTTGTTATTAAATAAGTGTATTACTTACTTGACATATAATAAATAGAATAGTAAATATTCTACTACATGTTATTTTATGAGGTCATTTTCTATTACATGTGATATAATGTGGTCATTTTACACAAAGACAATTGAGATTACAAAAATAATTAATGAATAAAATTTAAATTCGAATTCTCATCTTAATTATTGAATGACTTTTATGTACAACTAACTAATTAACTGTATCAATCATTTAATATATTAATTATTATTCATTATCTTTTATGAATCTATATTAAAATTATCTTTTATAAACAATATTACAATTTAAATTCAAATAATTAAAAAATAATATAATTAAAACGTTTAAATTTTGAAACTCACCCTTAATAAATGACATTTATTTACTATTAAAAATTTATATGTAATTAATTAGTTGCCTAAATAATTTATTTGTTAATTTTGCATTATCTTTCACTAATAAGATTTACATTTAAGTAACCCAAACAATAAAAGAATAAAAAAATTAAAATTGAATTTTTCTCCTAATTAAATGTCATTTATGTGCATTTAATTAATTGCCTCAACGAATTAATATATATATTAATTATTCATTATCTTTTATGAATAATATTACCATTCAAATAATTTAAAACTTTTAATAATAATAATAATAATAATAATAATAATAATAATAATAATAATAATCATCATATATATAATATATAAAAAGAATGTACGTCTTAGAATTCGACATGTGTTCTTCTATCATCATCAAGTAATTGCATTACTTGCTTGACATATAATAAATAAAATAGAAAATATTATGTCACATGTCATCTTATATGGTCATTTTCTATCACATATAATCTGATGTGACCATTTTTGCACAAAGACAATTGGGACAACAAAAATAATTAATGAGCACAATTTACATTCGAATTTACATCCTAATTGAATGACATTTATATACAATTAACTAATTAATTACATCAACTAATTAATATATTAATTATTATTCTTTATCTTCTATGATTCTTTACCAAAATTTTCTTCTATGAATGTTATTTATTTACTATTAAATAATTTATATATAATTAATTAGTTGCCTAAATTAATTAATTTGTTAATTTTGCACTATCTTCCAATAATAAGATTTATATTTAAGTAACCCAAACAATAAAAGAAGAAAAAAATTTAAAATTCAATTTTTCTTCCTAATTAAATGTCATTTATATACAATTAATTATTTGCCTCAACGAATTAATATATTAATTATTCATTATCTTCTATGAATAATATTACTATTCAAATAATTTAAAACTTTTTAGAAAGATAAAAAGAAATATCTAGCAATTCATCTTAAAAGAAAAAAATAATGGACAATACAAACACAAAAAAAAAGAGAATATTCACATAAGATAATAAATAAATAATGACCAATAAATATTATTGATAAAAAGATAAAGATTGCAAGTAATAATAATGTTATTGCTAACAAATTAGATTATGGCCATTTTTAAAATTAATTTCGTGTGTATTAGGGTAAAGTAATATTTATTTGTCCTTTTATATTTTGGTTATGTTGTTTAGGCCATTAATAATAAATGTTTAATAGTTTAGTTCACTATGTAATATCATCATGTAATATATAAAAAGAAGATACTTGCCTCGTGTATTCTCTGTCAACAAGTGCATTACTTGTTTGACATATGGTAAATAGAATAATAAATATTTTGTCACATATTATCTTATGTGATCATTTTTTCTCACATGTGATTTGATACGACCATTTTTGCACAAAGGCAATTAGGACTACAAAATTAATTAATAAACATAATTTAAATTTGAATTGACATCATCATTGAACGACATTTATGTACAACTAACTAATTAATTGCATCAATCAATTAATATATTAATTATTATTTATTATCTTCTATGAATCTCTACCACAATTATCTTCTATAAATGTCATTTATTTACTATTAAATAATTTATATATAATTAATTAGTTGCCAAACTAATTAATTTGTTAATTTTGCACTATCTTCCAATATTAAGATATATATATATATATATATATATATATATATATATATATATATATATATATATATATATATATATATATATATATATATATATATATATAGTTGCCAAACTAATTAATTTGCCAAACATTAAGATATATATATATATATATATATATATATATATATATATATATATATATATATAATATATATATATATATATAAAGAAGAAAAAATTCAAATTTTTTTCCTAATTAAATGTCATTTATGTACATTTTATTATGTGCCTTAATGAATTAATATATTAATTATTCATTATCTAATTCTATGAATAATATTACCATTCAAATAATTTAAAACTTTTAATAATAATAATAATATAGAAAGATAAAAATAAATATCTAGAAGTTCATCTTAAAAGAAAAAATAATGGACGATACAAACATAAAAAAAATATTCATAGAAGATAATAAATAATTAATGACCAATAAATATTATTGCTAAAAAGATAACGATTGCATGTATTTTAATAATGTCATTGCTAACAAATTAGATTATGGTCATTTTTCAAATTTATTTCCTGTATATTGGAGTAAAGTAAAATTTATTTGTGCTTTTATATTTGGGTTATGTTGTTTAGACCATTAATAATAAATGTTTAATAGTTTATTTCACTTTGTAATAATCATATAATCATATAATCATATATAATATATAATATATAAAAAGAGGTACATGACTGACTTAAAATTTTGACATGTGTCTTCTATGTTATCAAATAATTAAGTGTATTATTTGCTTGACATATGATAAGTAGAAAAATAAATATTCTGCCACGTGTCATCTTATGTAGTCATTTTCTATTACATGTGATATGATATGACCATTTTTACATAAAGATAATTGAGAGTACAAAAATAATTAATTAGCATAATTTAAATTTGAATTCACATCTTAATCGAATGATATTTATGTACAACTAACTAATTAATTGCATCAATTAATTAATATATTAATTATTATTCATTATCTTCTATGAATGTCATTTATTTACTATTAAATAATTTATATATAATAAATTAGTTGCCTAAACTAATTAATTTGTTAATTTTGCACTATCTTCCACTAATAAGATTTATATTTAAATAACCCAATCAATAAAACAATAAAAAAGTTTAAAATTCAAATTTTCTTCCTAATTAAATGTCATTTTTGTACATTTAATTATTTGCATTAACGAATTAATATATTAATTATTCATTATATTCTATGAATAATATTACCATTCAAATAATTAAAAACTTTTAATAATAATAATATTAGTAATAATAAAAATAATAATATAGAAAGATAAAAACAAATATCTAGAAATTCATCTTAATTAAAAGAGAAAAATAATGGACAATACAAACACAAAAAAAAAAGAATATTCATAGAAGATAATAAATAATTAATGACCAATAAATATTTTTGATAAAAAGATAACGATTGCAAGTAATAATAATGTTATTACTAATAAATTAGATTATGGTCATTTTTCATATTTATTTCGTGTATATTGGAATAAAGTAATATTTATTTGTGCTTTTATATTTTGGTTATGTTGTTTAGGCCATTAATAATAAATGTTTAAAGTGTAGTTCACTTTGTAATAATTTTTTTAATAATCCAAAAAGTCAATCGTTTTCTTTTTAATTTTTCCCATGTTATTCATTCAATTAAGGCATTCACATTAAATTAATTAATAAATGTATAATTTGTCTTATTACTTTCAAATTTGTATTTTTTAAATTTATCTTATTAATTTGTGTTAATTGTTATTATAATCATTTTTCATTGATTAAATGAATTATATAAATTATGACAATTTGTTGTTTAATTATAATTCCTTTATTCAAATAATTCACGCACCAACTATTTGTTTATACAAAGAATTAATTATCTATGTAAAAGTGATAAAATCATTAGTCCAATTAAGATTACAAATAATTTTTTTATGAATTTAGTGTATTAACCATTCATTATAATTTAAACTTTTATAAAATATATATGGTAATTAATAATTAAAAAAAATTGTAAACAATCCTCATATATGAATATTTATGAAATGTATATTTATAAAATAAAAAATTCCTTTCAAATTTTTAAATCTCATATAATTCTTTTACTACTCTTTTCTAATAATGATGATAGAAATCATTTATTGAGTATTTATTTATTAAATCATCTGTAATGTTTTAGTTTCTAGACATTTCAAACAAATGTTTCTTATGTTGTCCTAACTTATGTACTCAACCAAAATATATCACTCCAGTTGTTTCTATTATCATAATCCTTCGAGGAAGATGTTTGTCAGTTCATATGAGTTTAATTTCTCTTTTCGATGATCCTAAACGACAAGATTCTTTGAATGTGAGGCTTGTCTATTTAGGATTTTGAATCTCTTCATAAATTTATCTTAATCTCCTTAGGATGAAGCACCAATGATAAACAAATGGGCTTCTAAGACATTTGGTATAACTTTAAGAGAAATTTTGAGGTTTTCTAATGACGAAAGCATTGAACAACTATTTCGAGGAAAAATAGTTGTTCTTGGAGGACATTTAAGACAAATATTGTCAGTATTACTAATTCCAAAAACAAGTAGATAAGATATTGTTATGGCAACAGTTAATTCATTAAAGTTGTGGAATCACTGCAAAGTCCATTTTGTAGATTGGATTATTAACATTGGTGATGGCAATTTGAGAAATGATAATGATGGTGAAGCTGAAATTGAAGTTCCTAAAGATCTTTTGATTTTGAAATTTAACAATCATATTTTAGATATTGTTGATTTTGCATATACTAATTTAGTTGCAAATATGAAAAATTTCAAGTTTTTTGAGGATATAGTAGTTCTTGCTTCAACCCTTGAAATTGTTGAGAAAGTCAATGAATTCATTCTTTCATAAGAAGAAAAATAATATCTTAGTTCATATTCAATTTCTATAGCAGATGAAGATGTTGGTATTGAATCTGAATGGTTTACAACTAAATTGTTACATGAGATTAAAGGTTCTAGAATCCTAAATCACATATTAGTACTAAAAAGGGAGTTCCAATTATGCTCTTTAGAAATACTGATCAAACAATAAAATTGTGCAATGGAACAAGATTAATTGTGAATAAACTGACACCAATGGTGACAAGATTTATATTCCTAAATTAAGTTTAATGCCTTCAGATCATGGAATCCCTTTAAAGTTTCAAAGAAGATAATTCTCATTAACCCTAAGTTTTGCAATGACTATATAAATAAGAGCCAAGGACAATTTTTCTCTCATGTAGGGTTATTCTTTTTACCAAGACTTGTTTTTAGTGGTCAATTTTATGCTGCAATTTCAAGAATTAAATTAAGGAGTTGTTTGAAAATATTAATTGTTGATTTAGTTAAATCAATGAGTGATTTGAAAATATTTAAAATATTGATATTCGTGTGGTTTTTACTATTGAATTTCTTATCTTAATATTATTTATATTTTGTTCATTGATAGTTATATAATTCCTTTTACTTAAATGCATGTTTCAATGATTAATGGAACAACATTATACTTTACCTATATAGAATCATTATATATGATTTGTTCAGAAGTGAGTTTTGAGAGTTACCTAAATAGGTAGTAGAAGGAGAAAACTTTTGTGGCACAATAGTAGCAGTGGTAGTGTAAGAGGGTGGGTACCTTCAAATGACACTCCGACGCTCAAGTCAGTTCGTGCATAAGGAAGGCAGTGTTTAGTATTTGATAATGGATGCGTACCTTTTTACCTTGCTGGATATATGTATGAGCTTTTTAGGGTGCAACAAATCATAGCATTCAATCTGAATTGAATGTTGTTGACTAAAATCAAGGAAACTGTTATTCCCTATAGTTAATCCCTTATTTATGTAGGGGTATGGTTGACATTCATATCTTTTAAAAAAATTTCAAGTAATTTATGCTTTACAAATAAATAATTATAAGTGCACAGTAATATCAGGATTTCATTTTAGTGGGTCAGGTTGCTCCAGATCCATCCACCCATAACTAGGTCCAAAACATGATCAAAACTATTTTTTTGTACTCATATAATTTTATCAAACTATATCAAGAATTTTTGAAGTTAAATTGTAAAATTTTCATTCTATTTTATTAATAATTATTTTCTTCTTAATTTTTCTTGTGCACCGCATGGGTACAAACACTAGTAATCCTAATTTTAATGTGTAAATTCAATCAAATATTTTAATAATTAGTCAATCATTAAATATTTCACAATTTACATATAAAAGAACATTAATGCTCCTAAGAGGCAAGACTACGTGAATGATCATTCAGGTAAACAAATAAATATACCTGGAAAGCTTCCTAATGGCATCGTGTTAAAGAAGGGTGATTAGGCTCTCTACTTTGTTTACGACATGGCTAGGATAGAAACCATTTGGGGCAAAGACTGCTTGGAGTTCAAGCCGGAGAGGTGGATTAAGGAGGGGTAGTTTATGAGCCATAGTCAATTCGAATACGCAGTGCAATTCAATGCTGGTCCTAGGTTGTGTGTGGGTAAGAACTTTGCTTACGTGCAAATAAAAATGGTCACTGCTTCAATCATGTTGAGATATCAAGTTAATGTTGTGAATGGCCATATGGTCCTTACCAAATTGACCACCACCCTTTACATGAAGAATGGCTTATTGGTGACTCTCAAGCCTAGGTCGTTAGACATTGCTTAGTTCTTCCTTGAATTCTCATTATAGTAAGAAGTTAATGCCAAAAACCATAAGGTGTTGTCATATAGTAATCAACTTTGCACCATGGAAGATGCCAACTAGCTTAATTGGTAAAGTTCTTTGCAGCTGAATTTAAGGATCAAGGGTCAAATCCTGCCTTCACCCTTCCCTCTCCCCACTATGTTTGTGGAAAAATCACTTACCAGTTGAAATCTCAAGGATTTCTCAAATCAACTATCTTTGGTAAAAAAAACTTTGTACTTTATTTTGTTGATTATTTATTGGTCTTGTTGGAAACATGTAAATATATATTGTATTTATGTATATTCCTTATATAGGCTAACCAAATCATAAGATATATTTCATCAAAAGCATGTCATCCAGAGAGTCAAATATTTTTACATTGCATTTGCATAAAAAAGAATAGAAACAGAACAGATATCGTGCTGTAAATTTGGCTTTCAGCCATGTGGTATTCGAATACCTCTTAATGTATTCGAATACCCACCACAAAAAAGAAGACAAGGCAGGTGCAAGTATTCGAATGCCTTGGAAGGTATTCGAATGCTCCAGAGGCATGTGAGAAATATTGATATGATAAGTCTCTGGGTATTCGAATAGCTATATTAGTTATTCGAATACTCTAGCTTTATGGGGACATAATATTGCTGTACTGATGTATGGTATTCGAATACCTTATGATGGTATTCGAATAGACCTATCAGAAAAACATAGATTTTCACGTACAGAGGCAATGGTATTCGAATACCATAGGAAGGTATTCGAATAACTTAAACATAAAAACACATATTTTACGTCCAGAAAGGTATATTTGAGATATAGAAACTTACCTTTTGATAGAAACACTCATATATAAAACAAATGCAAGTCCAAGCCTGATAGAGACAAGAAGGGGTGCTTGGAATTATTTCTAGTCTTGTGCTTGCAGTAACCACTTTCAAAATGCCAAAGTCAGCTCTTAGCCTTCAAGCACACCTACAACACATTTCAATTTGTGGCTTTTGGTACCCAAATTTTCTTGGGTCCTTGAATGTCAGTTTTGGGTATAGTACCCTTAGGAACCCATACCATTTTAGTTCTAATTTTTGTATTAATATTTTTCTTTGCATTGCATGTTGATGCACTATGACCCTTTTTCCCACAATAAAAACATTTAGTAAATGGGCTACTAGAAGTACTTGAATAAATAAAAAAAAATTTATACGATTTGTGCTGATTTTTCGGCTTATAACCAATTCCAGCTTTTTCAAATACAACCCTTTGTTTTCCTAATATGATATTTAAATTATCTCTTCTGAGAGTTAATTTAGCAAGAATGTTATTTAAATTTTCAATTTCTTTTTCATGCAAATGACATGAAGAACAAGACGAAGAAGTAGAAGCATGTGAGGAATGAAATGAGCATGCATCAATTAAACCTAATGTCTCATTTTCAATTTTTAATTCTTCAATTTCTTTATTCAAAATTAGAATTTGATTTTTCAAAGAAGAAATAATTTTCTTAGATGAAGAAATTAATTTTGTGAGCCTTATCGATTCGTCATGCAATTCTTCGAATACTCGTAGCACCAAAAACACTCCTCCGCTCGACTCGACGCTCATTCAAACCCTCCCAAGCCCCCAACATTTTTTTCCTTCTCCACTGTTTTCTTCTTCACCCACCATACACGCCATACGCCATTATTCCTTCCTCGTTCCTGCAACACGTAAGTTCTCCAAACACGTGCCCTTCCACCCACTCCCCTGCACATCAAGCCACTAACACACGACATCGTTATTGAACACACAAATAGGATGGCAAGCAAGACATGAGAAAGCACTCTATCAGAAAGTAAAGTTGGTTGGATCAGGGGATGTGGATGAAAGATGGAGAGAGAAGAAAAAAAGAGGGTTTTTTCTGGTTCGAATAAATGTATAATTTGTCTTATTACTTTTAAATTTGTATTTTTTAAATTTATCTTATTAATTTGTGTTAATTGTTATTATAATCATTTTTCATTGATTAAATGAATTATATAAATTATGACAATTTGTTGTTTAATCATAATTCTTTTATTCAAATAATTCATGCACCAACTATTTGTTTATACAAAGAATTAATTATCTATGTAAAAGTGATAAAATCATTAGTCCAATTAAGATTATAAATAATGTTTTTTATGAATTTAGTGTATTAACCATTCATTATAATTTAAACTTTTGTAAAATATATATGGTAATTAATAATTAAAAAAATTTGTAAACAATCCTCATATATGAATATTTATGAAATGTATATTTATAAAATAAAAAATTCCTTTCAAATTTTTAAATCTCATACAATTCTTTTATTACTCTTTTCTAATAATGATGATAGAAATCATTTATTGAGTATTTATTTATTAAATCATCTGTAATGTTTTAGTTTCTAGACATTTCAAACAAATGTTTCTTATGTTGTCCTAACTTATGTACTCAACCAAAATATATCACTCCAGTTGTTTCTATTATCATAATCCTTTGAGGAAGATGTTTGTCAGTTCATATGAGTTTAATTTCTCTTTTCAATGATCCTAAACGACAAGGCTCTTTGAATGTGAGGTTTGCCTATTTAAGATTTTGAATCTCTTTATTGATTTATCTTAATCTCCTTAGGATGAAGCACCAATGATAAACAAATGGGCTTTTAAGACATTTGGTATAACTTTAAGAGAAATTTTGAGGTTTTCTAATGACGAAAGCATTGAACAACTGTTTCAAGAAAAAATAGTTGTTCTTGGAGGAGATTTAAGACAAATATTGTCAGTATTACTAATTCTAAAAACAAGTAGATAAGATATTGTTATGATAACAATTAATTCATCAAAGTTGTGGAATCACTGCAAAGTCCATTTTGTAGATTGGATTATTAACATTGGTGATGGCAATTTGAGAAATGATAATGATGGTGAAGCTGAAATTGAAGTTCCTAAAGATCTTTTGATTTTGAAATTTAACAATCATATTTTAGATATTGTTGATTTTGCATATACTAATTTAGTTGCAAATATGAAAAATTTCAAGTTTTTTGAGGATATAGTAGTTCTTGCTTCAACTCTTGAAATTGTTGAGAAAGTCAATGAATTCATTCTTTCATAAGAAGAAAAATAATATCTTAGTTCATATTCAATTTCTATAGTAGATGAACATGTTGGTATTGAATCTGAGGATTTACAACTAAATTGTTACATGAGATTAAAGGTTCTAAAATCCTAAATCACATATTAGTACTAAAAAGGGAGTTCCAATTATGCTCCTTAGAAATATTGATCAAGCAATAAAATTGTGCAATGGAACAAGATTAATTATGAATGAACTAACACCAATGGTGACAAGATTTATATTCCTAAATTAAGTTTAATGCCTTCAGATCATGGAATCCCTTTAAAGTTTCAAAGAAGATAATTCTCATTAACCCTAAGCTTTGCAATGACTATATAAATAAGAGTCAAGGACAATTTCTCTCTCATGTAGGGTTATTCTTTTACCAAGACTTGTTTTTAGTGGTCAATTTTATGCTGCAATTTCAAGAATTAAATTAAGGAGTTGTTTGAAAATATTAATTATTGATTTAGTTAAATCAATGAGTGATTTGAAAATATTTAAAATATTGATATTCGTTTGGTCTTTACTATTGAATTTCTTATCTTAATATTATTTATATTTTGTTCATTGATAGTTATATAATTCTTTCTACATATATGCACGTTTCAATAATTGATGGAATAACATTATACTTTACCTATATAGAATCATTATATATCATTTGTTCAGAACTGAGTTTTGAGAGTTACCTAAATAGGTAGTAGAAGGAGAAAACTTTCGTGGCACAATAGCGGCAGTGGTAGTGCGAGAGGGTGGGTACCTTCAAATAGCACTCCGACGCTCAAGTCAGTTCGTGCGTAAGGAAGGCAGTGTTTAGTATTAGATAATGGATGCTAACTTTTTTACCTTGCTGGATATATGTATGAGCTTTTTAGGGTGCAACAAATCGTAGCATTCAATCTGAATTGAATGTTGTTATCTAAAATCAAGGAAACTGTTATTCCCTATAGTTAATCCCCTATTTATGTGGGGGTATGGTTGGCATTCATATCTTTTAAAAATTTTTTAAGCAATTTATGCTTTACAAATAAATAATTACAAGTGCGCAGTAATATCAGGATTTCATTTTACTGGGTCGGGCTGCTCTAGATCCATCCACCCATAACTAGGTCCAAAACATGATCGAAACTATTTTTTTGTACTCATGTAATTTTATCAAACTATATCAAGAATTTTTGAAGTTAAATTGTAAAATTTTCATTCTATTTTATTAATAATTATTTTCTTCTTAATTTTTCTTGTACAACGCATGGGTACAGACATTAGTAATCCTAATTTTAATGTGTAAAGTCAATCAAATATTTTAATAATCAGTCAATCATTAAATATTTCACAATTTACATATAAAAGAACATTAATGCTCCTAAGAGGCAAGACTACGTGAATGATCATTTGGGTAAACAAATAAATATACCTGGAAAGCTTCCTAATGGCACCGTGTTAAAGAAGGGTGATTAGGCTCTCTACTTTGTTTACGATATATGGCCAGACCATTTGGGGCAAAGACTGCTTGGAGTTCAAGCCAGAGAGGTGGATTAAGGAGGGGTAGTTTATGAGCCATAGTTAATTCGAATACGCAGTGTAATTCAATGCTGGTCCTAGGTTGTGTGTGGGTAAGAACTTTGCTTACGTGCAAATAAAAAAGGTCGCTGCTTTAATCCTGTTGAGATATCAAGTTAATGTTGTGAATGGCCATATAGTCTTTCCCAAATTGACCACCACCCTTTACATGAAGAATGGCTTGTTGGTGACTCTTAAGCCTAGGTCGTTAGACATTGCTTAGTTCTTCCTTGAATTCTCATTATAGTAAGAAGTTAATGCCAAAAACCATAAGGTGTTGTCATATAGTAATCAACTTTGCACCATGGAAGATGCCAACTAGCTTAATTGGTAAAGTTCTTTGCAGCTGAATTTAAGGATCAAGGGTCAAATCCTGCCTTCACCTTTCCCTCTCCCCATTATGTTTGTAGAAAAATCACTTACCAGTTAAAATCTCAAGGATTTCCCAGATCAACTATCTTTGGTAAAAAAAAACTTTGTACTTTATTTTGTTGATTATTTATTGGTCTTGTTGGAAACGTGTAAATATATATTGTATTTATGTATATTTCTTGTATAGGCTAACCAAATCATAACCGTAATATTTGTATTTATTACCTTAGTTCTATATAATCAGCTCTCCGTTATATAGTTGAGACATGTGATTTCACAATCTCTATGCTTTTGTTTTCTCTCTTTTAACATGATATTTAGAGCATAAACAGAAGTAATCTTAGAATCGCGAACACCCGGTGGGTCCATTACCTTCCAATGATTTTTTTTCTAGCCAATTGTGTTTCCATTCTGGTTTGCCTACCTTTCTCCTTTGTCATGACCTCTTTCCGGTATCTCATCTCCCATCTTCGATCCCGCTTCCGTCGTCCACCGCAGTTCGTCGTCACCCTTTCCAGTCGGCGACCACACCTACGGACTCACCTATCTCCTATCTATCCAACCCTAGAAAGCTCGGCCCCAACGCCCCAGGAATGCCCTCCCACGCGCCGCCCACAGTTGTTGCCAACCAGTAACAGGCGCGACCCTTTCTCCAACGCATCTGGCCGCCATTCTCTTGCTTGACTCGTCTCTGCCTCCTCTACACATATATGCCCTCAGATATTTTATTTGACATATTTATTCCCTTGTTAAATTCCATTGAGGTTTCCTGGTACCTTATGGTTTCGGTTTTTGCACTTTGTATTCTGACCCATGGTTAGTTCTACCTCCCCAAATGACTCCAAAGACAACCCAAAGGCTAAGCCTCTAGTTTTCACAAGTTACCTCAGTGCCCCTCTCTCCGTTGATAAGTTAGATGACAGAAACAATGATACTTGGGCTTCAGACATCAAGTTGTGGCTTAAGGGTCAAGGCTATGAAGACCACCTCGCCACGAAACTTGCCTCTGTGCCAGCAGAAAAACAACCCAGGTAGAAAAAGATTGATAAACAGTTGTGCGGTGTCATCAAGTCCACTATTCATTCATCCCTCAAGCGGATCTTTTATGCTCAGACCATTATGCTTCTGTTTGAGAACGGGTCAAGGTTCTTTACACTAATGACACTCAACGACTATATAGGGTTTGTCACAACCTCATAAGTGTTATTGCTCCTCGGCAGTTTGATGGACCTATGTCTGCTCACTTGGGAAAGGTTCATAGTGCTCTCCATGATTTCAATAAGTTACTACCCTATGCTGCTACCCCAACGAAAGAACTCAAGCAACGCAACACCTTCTTCATGTTCATGGCCGTGTATGGTTTGCCTCCGGAAAATTCTGCTAAGTGTGATTATATTTTTGGTTCACCTACTATCCCTACTTTGTCCTCAACTTGGTCTACTGTCCCAACTAAGCAGCCTTCTGATTCAGTTCTAGCCCTGGCTCCGATTGATACATTTGTCTTCGTCTCCCAAAGTACCAATCATGGTCATTCTCACACTGGCACCTTGGGTAGGCCCGGTCCGAAGTGTACATTCTGTAACAAGTTGGGTCATACTAAGGATAGATGTTAGACCAAACATGGTTGTCCTCCATGTGCTGCTAATGTTGCCCAGGCTACTATACCTGATTTACTTGTGCCTTCTGCACCACCAACCCCATCTCTGACCGCCTATATAGGCTTTTTGAAATGGTTTGAGCAATAACAGGCTTCTAACTCTATTATATCTATTGAGCACATTAGTAATGCTTTTGCTTATCTCTCAATCACCACCCTTAGGTCTTTGGGTCCTTGACTCTGGTGCATCTGATCATATCTTTGGTAATAAACGTATTTTCTCCAAACTTTCTAACTTTAGCTATTTACCTATAATTACTTTAGCAAATGGTTTCCAAACACATCCCCAAAGGATTGGAACTGTCCATCCCCTCTTTTCTCTGTTTGTTGATTCAGTTCTTTATGTCCTTGGATGTCCTTTTAATTTACTGTCCATTAGTCGTTTGACCCATTCTTTAAATTCTCATATTAGTTTCATGAAAAACTCTGTCATTTTGTAGGACCGTTGTTCGGGATGGATGATTAGCACCAGATATGAGTCTAATGACCTTTACCAGCTCTCTGCTACCTCTCGTGTGTGCTTTGTCATAGATTTCTCTCTCACCATCCATACTCAATTGGGTCATCTTAGCCTTGCCAAACTACAACAAATGGTGCTAAGCTTTTCTAAGTTATCTAGTTCACCTTGTGAATTGTGTCAACTTAGGAGACACACTTGTAGTCTGTTTTCTAATAGAGTTTTTTGTCGAGCTATGTCTCCTTTTGCTTTAGTGCATTTTGATATTTAGGGTTCTAATCGTGTTGAGTCTACTTTTGGGTTCAAAAACTTTGTTACTTTTATTTATGATTATTGTCAGTATACTTGGTTATTTTTATGAAAAAAAACATATTTGAGTTATTTTCAATTTTTCAAACCTTTTATCATGAAATAAAAACTCAATTTGATGTTTCAATTTATATTTTGCGTAGTGATAATGCCTATGAATTTTTATCTCAGAATTTTTAAACTTTTATGGCATCTAATGACATTCTTCACTAAACATCTTGTGCCTATACCCCTCAACAAAATAGGGTTGCTAAGCACAAAAATAGACATCTAATTGAAATAACTCGTACCATTTTGCATCGTGGTCTTGTTCCCTTCCATTTTTGGGCAGATGTGATTCTCACTGCTTGCTATTTGATTAATTGTATGTCTTCTTCTGTGTTTGATAACCAGGTACCCATTCTGTTTTGTTCCCTCACTAACCCCTCCATTCTCTTTCGCCTTGTGTCTTCGGATCGATATGTTTTGTCCATAATCTCACTCTAGGTCTTGACAAACTGTCTACCCACTCCATCAAATGTGTTTTTCTTGGTTACCATCGGTCTCAAAATGGTTATCGTTATTTTTCACATACTCTTAAGCGTTATCTAGTCTCTGCCGATGTCACTTTCTTCGAGTTTGTTCCTTTCTTTGAGTCTCCTAACCTGCCACTTACACCTATTACTAAGGTCCTTCCTATTTCTCCTTTTTCTTGTCCCAATTGACCTTGCTCCACTACCACTTTCCCTTATTGGTGCCCCTGTCCCTACTACTCGCCCCTTCTAGGTCTATCATCGATGGCCACAACCACCACCACTACCAGAGGTTATAGATGTTACTGAGGCCCCTGTGGACTTTCCTCTGAGACCAACTCCTTTACTAACTCCGACACTGCCTCCCACGCCAGACCTTCTCATTGTTCTTCGAATAAGAATACGATGCATTCGTAACCCTTCTCCTTACTATGTTACTGTAAGTTACCATCACCTCTCTTCCTATTATTATGCTTATCTTTCTACCTTATTTTTTGTGTCTATTCCTAAATCTCTAGGTGAAACTTTATCCCATCTTGGGTAGAGACAAGCAATGATTAATGAAATATGTGTACTTCAGAGTAGTGATACTTGGAAACTTGTTCCTTTTCCTCCTAGGAAGTCTGTTGTCAGTTGCTGGAGGATTTATACGGTCAAGGTTAGCCCTGATGGCACTCTTGATTGCCTAAAGGCTTATTTGGTGGCAAAAAGGTATACCCAGATCTTTGGTTTGAATTATGGGGACACTTTCTCACCAGTGGCGAAGATGGCTTCTGTTCGGCTTTTTCTGTCTGTGGTCGTTATTTGCCACTGGCCCCTTCATGCCCGTTCATCAACTGGACATTAAGAATGATTTTATCCATGGTGACTTAGAAAAAGAAGTCTACATGGAGCAACCTCCAGGGTTTGTTGCTCAGGAGGAGTCTTTTGGCCTCATTTGTCGTCTACACAAGCCCTTGTATAGTCTCAAACAATCTCCTCATGCTTGGTTTGGTCGATTCAGTACTGTTGTTCAACAATTTGGTATGACTCGCAGTGAGGCTGATCATTCTGTCTTCTATCGCCATACAATCCGAGGTTGTATATATTTGATTGTGTATATGGACGATATTATTATCACAGGCAGCGATCGCCGATGTATAACTCGGATAAAACAACACCTTTGTCATCACTTTCAAACTAAAGATCTTGGCAAACTTTGTTATTTCTTGGAAATTGAAGTGGCATAATCCAAGGATGACATAGTTATCTCACAAAGGAAGTATACTATAGACATCCTTGAGAAATCAGGACTATTGAATGCAAAGTCAATTGACACCCATATGGATCCCAATGTTATATTTTACCGGATCATGGAAAGTCACTTTCAGACTTAGGAAGATATAGACGTTTGGTTGGAAAAGTTAACTATCTTATTGTTACTCGTCTAGATATCCCAATTTCTAAACTCACCTTGTGAAGGACATTGGGATGCAGTGATTTGTATTCTCAAATATATTAAAAGAGCTTAAGGAAAAGACCTTATCTATGAAGATAAAAGACACACTCAGATTGTTGGATACTTGGATGCTGATTGGACAGGTTCTCTTACTGATAGGAAATCTACTTCTAGTTGTTGTGTATCTATTGAGGGTAATCTGATATCCTGAAAGAGTAAGAAACAAAATGTGGTTGTAAGATCAAGTGTCGAAACAGAATATCGAGTTATGGCCTCAGCTACTTGCGAGCTCATTTAGTTAAAATATCTTTTTAAAGAGCTTTGGTCTGGAAACGTTATGCAAATGACTCTTATTTGTGATAACTAAGTTACATTGCATATCACTTTCAATCCAGTGTTTCATATGAGGACCAAACACATTGAGATAAACTATCATTTTATTAGAAGGAAGATCTTGTTTGGAGACATTACCACTAGTTTTGTCAAATCAAATGATTAACTGACAGATGTTTTCACTAAGTCTTTGAAAAGTCCTCGAGTATACTATATTTGTAACAAACTTGGTGCATAAGACTTATATGCTCCAACTTGAAGGAGAGTGTTGGAAACGTGTAAATGTATATTGTATTTATGTAGATTCCTTATATAGGCTAACTAAATCATAACTGTAATCTTTGTATTTATTATCTTAGTTCTATATAATCAGCTCTTTGTCGTGTAGTTGAGACACGCAGTTTCACAATCTCTATGCTTCTGTTTTCTCTCTTTTAATAGGTCTAATATAATTGTATATTCAAATACAGATGCTTACTATATCATTGTTTTCCTATAAAAATCGTAGTCATGGGATATTTTTGCTAAGTACAATACCAACAAAAGACAATGTAGTCACCGACAAATTTATAGAATAATATTGTTGAGAGTAACTTGAGCTCTATGGTTTCCACTTTACAGAAATGTCGCTTTCTAGTAAATTCAATATCAAGTCTATGGACAATGTTGAGGTTTAAGACCTTGTGCTGTCAACAAGTTTGAACCATTGGCTTGCAGGGTCACATGTATTATCTGTGTTCAGGCATTTGCAAGTATTGGTCACAATGATGTTGTTGGCGTCTACATCCAAACAAACACTAGAATCGTTGCTGATTTTAGATGAGAGATGCATCTTCGAATCAGAGATCATTTCCCATTTTGAGTTGGGACCTGAACATGATATTCCAAGTTTTGCTGGCTTCCCTTCTCTGTCTGCTTGTAAACAGAAATATGTACCCTTTATTGATAGTATCTTCTGGGGTGTGTATTTCCACCCATCAGAATTAGAACAGTTTCCTAACCTCAACGGGTCAACCAGTAACTTTCTTAAGACGCAGAGACCTGTCAACTGATGAAAAATCACTTTATATGGTTTAGCTTCTGATGGCCCTGCATGTCAAGAGCAATACAATTACATGGAGTCATGGACAGTGATATTAGTACGTGATATAAAAATTACATTATATACTTTAATCCTTGTCTAAGAATTACTTCAAGGATAATGCTTGGTACACATCTCCAAAGTCACATCTCCTCACATTTGTTAAGGTGACAAAATCATAGTATAAAATATGTAAAAATCATATGGTACAAATTATGCAAATATGAGATAATAAGTGTGTAAGTATGTGTCACTAACATTATTACAACTTCAATTTGATCCAACCTCAATATGAATGGATCAATCATTATTTAAAAAAATGTAAAATATGGTAAAAGAAAATATATGAAAGCATTATTTTTTGTTATACCTCCGAAAGGAAGCTGAATAGCAGAGATCCTTTGTAAGAAACTTGTATTCCTAACCTGGCTCCAGTCCGAATTGAGAAGCCCATAATACTCAATCGCTCCAACAACCCCTTGTCTAAGGTAGTAACTCCCAACTAGTGTCCACAAGGCCCAATCGAAGTCAAGCTCAGCTGCCACTGCCGTGAAGCAGTTGAAGTACCTGTTATCATTCACGTTTGTGCCTCTCATGTCCACCCCAAACTCACTCACAAACAATGGCCATCCTTGGTCCAACAAGAAGAATGACTTTCTCATCATATTTCCTGTGACTTGCCCACACACTTGGCTTGAATTCCCTGCTGTCCATGCTTGACCGTCACTGAAGCTATACCAATGCACCTCGAATACTAGTTTCCCGTTGAAGGAGAGTTTCACTGTCTGGTTCTTAACGAATGATAAGTCTGTGTCAAAACTTAGGCCAGACAGAATGACAAGAACATCTGGATTTGCTGCATGCACGGCTTCTGCTCCTTTTGGCATATACCTCCAATTTAGAACAATAATTTATCATTCACATAAAAAGATGCGGCTCAGCTTGAAAATAATTTACCATCGATATAAGAAAAGAAAAAGATCTTCTTACACTCTTAAAAGAGATGTAAGTACTGTTGACACTTTTTTTAAAAAATGTCAAATTTAATAAAAAAAAAATAAAAAAATATGTATAATAAATAATATTAAATAAAATATGAAAAAAAGTGTATGTATTATTTAATATAAAATTATTAAAATTGTATAAAAAAAAATTAGTTAAACATAGGGCACCGCGTTAGGCTAATAAATTATTAGCATATATGATTAATTATAGTAACTAATTATTAATTATTTATAATAATTAATGATTTATTAGTTTAATATATCTAACTTATTTATGTAAGTATTTCTCAATCCACATCAATACTACATATATTGTGGGGTAAGACATGATCTAAAACTCATTTAGACTCCCTTAAAGGGAAAGAATTATAGTGTGTTTGAATTACATTATTATTTTATATTTAAAATATTTTTATAATTAAAATTGTTAAAAAATAATCTAATTTAAACACGCATTTAGTATTTATTACCTGTACCAATCGTTAACATTTTGTTTGGGACCTCGTAGCTCATTTCTCAAGCTCATGCCCACCACATTAGTTACTCCGTTGAAAATGGTGGCCATCTTGGTAAGGCCTGTAATCCATAGGTTTGGATCCAAATACTTGTCTCCGAAGAACCCATTGCCGTCCATGTTACTGCAGCACCACCCCGGCTGAGTCACGTGGTTGTCCAAAATCACCATCACGTCATTGTCTCCGAGGCTTTTCACCACTGCCTGGGTTAATATTGCACTAATTTTAATGCTAATCATACATACTAAAACATATTATCTCACATCATAATTTCTAAAACTTGTAGACTACGTTAGTCAAAAAAAAAAAACTTGCAGACTACGTGGATAATTTCTAATTTGTAGACTACGGGTTTATTATTATTATTTTTTGAGTTGACCTGTTGACTACAGTTAGTATTTGGGATAGTTGTTCTAACTATTAAATATAGTATTCAATTTTATACTATCTAATTTGAGAACTAATTTAGGTGATGAATAATCAATAATACAATATGCTAATAGCTTGATTAATTATCAAATTTTTAATAATCGATTCTCAAAACAACGTTTTCTTTTTTTATCTGTGTGCTTAATAATCCTAATTTTAATGTGTAAAATCAATCAAATATTTTAACAACAATCAGTCAATCATTAAACATTTCACAACTTACATATAAAAAAACATTAATGCTCCTAAGAGGTAAGACTATCACTTGGGTAAACAAATAAATGTACCTGGAAAGCTTTGATGAGGGGAAGATCGATGATGGAGGGGTTGTTGGCTTGGATACCAGAGATGAATTCAAGGAGGCCAAGATCCTGGAAGGAGTGTCTCACGGTGAGAGAAGCTAGAGAGTCATTGGTGATCAAGAGAAGTGGCCAAGTGAGTCTAACACAGTTGAACCCCATGGACTTGATTCCCTTGGAAATCACATCCACAGGCTGCTTGCTTAGGCCCTCAGCCACTACGGTTTCCAAATGGGACACCCAATTCACACATGCTAGCTTCACCCTCTTCCCACCTTCGTCCACTATCCACCGTGCATTCGTGTAGAGTGGAAGAGCCTCCACGGCCACGGGCTTGATTTGGAGTGTGGCACCACATAGAACTATTATTGTTATGAGAGGGAGAGCAGAGAGAATGGTGAAGACCAACGAGTAGGAGCAGGAACACCTACCCATACCGTGTTTCTTTGACAGGATGTATGATCTTCCACACTCACGAGCCTGTCTGTCCGTGAACTATGGATATATATAGACAATATGGGATGACACCTACAATGATGTGTCGAGATGATAAGTAATTTTAATTTTTGAAATAAGTATATGTCTAATTATTAAATAAGTAATTCTTGAAAAAAAAAATCATATAAAATAATTGAATAAAAATTAATTTTATAAATAATTTAAATAAGTTAAACATGTGGAGGTGAATAAAAAAAAAAGAATAAGATATCACACACATTTTTTTTAATGATGGCACACTATTCTAATTGTGTTTTACATCTGTCATTAATTTGTTCTTTAGTAAGAAAACATATTTTTGTCTTTCTCATTAAATTAATCCATTCAATATACTGAATATTGAGATATATGAGCTATATCTTTTGTATACTTAAACTGACATTTAAAGTTTGTCTTTAGAATTTTTCTATTGTATCTACTTTTCATTATTATTATTATTATTATTATTATTGTTGTATAATAATATTAGATATATACTTACACATATTATTTTACATTTATATAATTTTTATCATTCGATTAGAGTTGAGTTCATTTTATTTTTCTACACTTCAACACTCTTGATTTTGTCACATAAATAAATGTAAGAAATGTGAATATAAATATTATGTAATTAGTATTTTTCTTTTTGATACATACCTATTGTTTATTGTTATTGTTGTAGTGTTGTGGAAATTTTAGTCTATTATTTTTTATACTTAATTTTTTTTACATATTTTTTATACATAATTTATTATATTAATTTCCCCTCAAACTTGTATCTTATTTGTGTTTTGGTTTGATGAACTTTCATTTACTCCCACAACTCTGACATAAAGTAATGGTATAATCAAACATGCATAAATGTCATTGTCAAGTTTTAAAAATAAAAATAAAAATAGTAGGGTCAATTTCAAATATATTCATGGAAATATCTGTGGCTTGACTAGCTATATACTTCAAGCGATGGATATTATTATGTAAGTAAAAAGAAAGAATACTAATTACAATAATGAAGTGACTCGAAATCTTCTAACCAATCACCAATGCCTCTCTCTTTATATTCACACACATCTCTTATATACTCTCTTTCTTTTACCTTTAAATGGCAGACATACACTATTTGTATAAGCTTAGGTAGGGACGGATCTACGTGAATGGGAGTAAAGACGCATACTCTTATTTACTTTTAATTTTTTTTATATAATAATTATTTATTATTCTTATTAATTTATATTTTTAATTTTACTCCTATAAAATAAGTAAATGTATAAATTTATAATAAAAGAAGTTAAAATTTATTTAACATAATCATTTATATATAATGAAACTAAAAATATGATAGTATTGATTAATAAAAATATTATTTAATATCAAAAGAAAAATTATAAATTAATTTTTTATTATTTTATATTAATATATTTTTTATTAAAATCTTTTTTTATACTTATATATTGTTTTCACCTTCACTACTTAAAATATTTAGGTCCATAACTGAGCTTAGATGTCACAATATTAATATCATTTAGACTTTCGAAAACCCCATATAGCCTTAAAAAAATAATTTCTGTTTTCAAAAACAATATTAGACTAAGATATTTGTTTAGAAACTTGAGAAATCACATCAAATAGGTCAAAAACCCAATAGCATAAAATCTATGATAATGCTTTTCCCGTAAAAGAAAATAAAAAGAGGCTAAGCTAAGATGATCTGGACAGCTACGTGTAGTACTGCATCTTCATCAAAACATGCATAATACTGGAGAAAACTGTAGAGCATACCGTGACTCCATCCAGTTTGTTGATTATATCACTTGGTAAGTTGACGCAACCTATTTCACAAATGTCGTATTGGTGTTAAATTAAATCTTGTGATTTATTTTATTAGTTTAATAAATAATTAAATTAAATTAATAAATTAATTTTTTATTAAATAAAAAATTATGATTTTATAATTATAATAAATATTAACTTGATAAAAATTAATAGTATTTAAGAAATAATTTTTATATAAATCTCAAAGTTTTGTTTTAGTCATACTCTTAACATTGTTAAAGTAAAAAAATAATGAAAAGAAAAGTAAATAAATAGAAAATAAGTTTTGAAATATTTTTAACACTTTTAAAATATAAATTGTTCTTTATTTATAAATAAAAGTTAATATTCTCATACATTTTATTTATATAAATCATAAATTTTAAAATATTTATATTTTAATTTTAATTTTCTATATTGAAATTTCAAAAAAAATTATAAATTAACATATAATATCAAAACAAGATTATAAAATTTATATTTTTTATTAATAAAAGTTAATTTTTTTTAAAATTTGTATGAGTCTTGTCGCAACCGGGATCACGACGGACGACTCAAAAAGATTAAGTTTTTAAAAATTAATGAAGTCGTCACTAATATTTATTTAATTTGAAAAATATTAAAAAAACTATTTTAATAGAAAAACTAGTCTTTTGAAAAATGAATTTGGGTTAAGTCGATTCTGAGTAAGGAATGTGTTAACATCTTATATTGTTTGTTCTAAGAATGGTATCTTAAGTTAGTTGTGCAAATTTTAATAATTTCAAATTTATTTATTTTACTCATTTTTTAAAAGACTTTGTAACTATTTTATTTTATTTTATTTTAGAAAGAAAGAAAAGAAACAACTAAATTATGAAAAATTAAATTTTGACTTGACATAATATGAATTCTGTTACTACGTATCCTCGGGTACAACGAGAAATTCAAAGTCATGTAGTTCTTTATAAAATACTAGTGGGTTAGTTATTTTTAATTTTGAAAAGATTTTGTTTTAAAAATTCATTTGATTAGCTTTTTCTTATGCTTAGAAAAGAAACGAATCATCAAGTCATTACAATTCGGATGATTAAAAATCACAGATTAACAATTTCGTCACAATTCAGTTAATCTCATTTTAATAATTTTTGTTAAAAAAAATCATCAAATTGTCACAACTCAGATAATTATAAAGATTACAAAATTAACAAATAATCACAACTCAGTTAATCTCATTTTATCTTCTTTCTTATAGGTTCAATTATTTTATTTTATTTTTTATTCTTTAATATTTTATCATTTCCAACTTACCCTGTTCGTGTCGATTTTTTTTTAACATTTCATTTTTAAAGAGAGATAAAAAGCATTATTTATTTGAGAATAGGCTGCTGGCCCAAGCTAAGGTCTTCAACCCAATAAGGAATAAAACAAAAGAAGCAAAAAAAAAACAAAAAGGAAAAAAGGAAAGCATTTCTGAAAGCATGATAGAAACGAAACTTTGGGGTTGTGAACATACAGTGGGTGGAAACAAAGGGGGGCTTCAATGGTGGTCCATCTTGGAGGCTTGGACGCTCGGTTGGGACTCGCTGGTGGGTGACGCGAAGACGGCGGTCGGGTTCTGGCGCTGAGGATATGAGGCGGCAACGGCTGGTGGGGGTCGCAGGTTCCGAGCGGGAGGCGGTGGTGCACGGATCTGGACCGTGCTGGCTCGACGGCGGCGTTCGTGTGGCCAGGAGCTCCGGTGCCGGCTGGAACTAGCTGAACGATGTGGGCTCGGTCTGGGGTTACGGTGGAGCCGGCGGTTTTGGTCCAAGCGGGGCTCGACGGCGGCGTGGGCGAGGGAGCAGCGGTGGCTCTTAGCGGTGGACAGCGGCTCTGGTTCGTTCCGACGGGTGGCGCGGCGAGCTTCGAGCGGTGCCGGCGTGGGTCGGACGGATCACTGCGGTTCGTGCGACGAGGCGGCAGGCGGTCTTGAAGGCTAGTACGGGGTGGTTGGATCCAAGTAGTCTTGGCTTGGGTGAGGTGGAGAAAGGTGGTGGTAGTTAGTTTGTGATGAAGGTGGATGCTTGGTTTGAGATCTGGAAGGTGTGGGGAAGAAGAGGATGAAAAAAATGGTTTTTGTGAAGATGGTGATGGAGGAGAGTGGATGAAGGATGAAGGATGGTGGCTCTATTTTTTGATGGAGGTGGAAACTTGGTTGTTGAGAGAGTGGTGAAAGCTTGATGGGTGAAGGTTGGTGAAGGTGAAGTGGTTGAAGGTGATGTGATGATGATTGTTGGTTGGAGGATGAAGGAAAGGGGGCTTGGATATTTTCGTTGGCTGCCCCCGAAAAAAAATCGTGTGATCCTCTCCCCCTTTTCAGCTCCTGTAATGTGATGTATATCAAAAGCCTCCAGCCATCCCCAGGTTGGATTCATTTGCATAGTCTTTTTCACCTTCTATTTTTTGCTTTCAAACTTGCTTCCTTGTTTCTTTTCAGCTGCCACCTTGCATTTTATGTGTATAGTCCATTAGTTCCTCTTTCATGGTTCATCTTGCATAGAGGCAGAGGAGCTGCAACACTTGGAATGCAGCTACCCTTTTACTTGTTTGGTGTTTGATATTTGAAAAACCCCTTAGCTGATGTTGCTTCACCTTTTGCAGATAATTTGTCCCTTACCACTGGCTTTGCACGTTTCAGACTTATTTTTCTTTTTTTTTCTTTATTTTATGAAATCAACTTTTATTTTTATTTTGATTATTTTTTGAAAATCACAAAACATTGATTAAAATAAAATAAAATAAAAAGAACATGAATAAAATTGGATATCAACAAGTCTTAATCGAAAAAATTTAGAATTTTTTTTTATGTGATTATGGACTTTGTTCGATATGCAATCGTAATGTTTCCGCACGTCACGTCTCGTCAAATCCTAATTGTCCGATATTGTTATGTGAGATAATACTATCAATTTGATTCTAATATGTGCAAATTGTAATATTTGATTGCACGTCACGTCTGACGGTATATCTGCAATAATATTTAATTGTTTATAATATTTAAAAGTGCAGGACTAATTCTAGCACAAATATTTTGTAAGAGATAATTTATATTAGAGATATGTACAATTTTTTTTAAAAAAATTCAATAATAATTTTAATTTTATTTATTTTTTCTCAAATAAAAATCTCAAGATAATTTTTTCATTTGTCATGAGTAAAAAATAGGAGATAATATAAAATAAAAAATAATGTAAAAATATAATTTTATTTTCAATTATTTATTTGTTAACTTTGGTAGTTCTGTGACGTTAATAATTTCAAAGTTAAAACTAGAACAGCGTGGGTCCGAACCCGATCGGCTTATTTCGATCCAACCTAACATTAAATATCCAATCTGGTCGGGTTGAAATCGATCAACCCATTCATATGTCGGTTCGGATGGCGGGTTTACTTTATCCGAAGATGACGTCGTTTTGAGTAATTTCTATTAAATGTTAATGCTCACAACCCGACCACCACCACCCAACCCGACCATCCAACCCGACCAACCCGACTACCCAACCCGACCAACCCGATCACCCAAAAATAGAAAAAATATTTTTTTGTTTGAATTTCGCTCAATCCGATTATCCGTTAACCAACTTTGGGTTCTGTCATCAAAAAAATTCCCAAACCGACCCGATTTCGTTTAATTGGTTTAGACATTTTTTCTCCCCAAACCCGACCCAACCTGACCCGTGTGCACCCCTATTTAAAACTGTCTTTTTTATTTGATTATGTAGCTTGGACAACCGACAAAGCTGCTCTGTTTTTCGTCATTTTATTTGTTTAGAAATTTGGTACAAAAATCTGATCAAGTTATTATTGATTTTGTAAATAAAATATAATATATATAATGATTATTTGATAATATATTATTTAAATATAAAAAATAAATTTATTTTATTTTATTTTATTATCAAAAAGTTTCATCTTTTCACCAAATTTTTTATATAACTTTTTTTATATTATTTTTATATCATATTACATATTATTGATTATTTTTTTTATTTATTATTATTTTTTCTCACTTAATTATAATCATTGGTATATGATATAAAAAATAATATAAAAAAATATAAGATAAATATTTTCTTTCTAGTATAACGTGGAGATGTATAGATGCATTATCATGTTTAATTCTCATATATTGTATATTGTTTTCTGATTGTTTTCGTTGACGTGATATTTGATTTTTATGTATAATATTATCAATTTAGAATGATATTATATTTGATTTTTATGTATAATATTATTAATTTAGAATGATATTATATGAGATTTATTAATTATTAAAGTGGTTAAATTTGTAAGTTTATTTAATTTTAAATTGTATTAAGGTTATTTTTTTAATTATCCAAAGAATGAATATTATGAATGTCATAATGACTATTTATATATTAATAAATTAAAGTTCAATGTTATAAGCATTTATGAATTATCCAAAGGTTAATTAGATACCCTTATAATAAATAGACATGATTGTTAGTAGTGTAAGTACACTATTAGATTTATTTATATATCTAAAGATAATAAATATTTATAGTTAGTGAACATATCATTGTTAAATATGTTAAATTTATTAGTATCATTATGTTTATTGTTGTATGTTAATGTATCACACAAAGGATAACATTGATACACATTGAATACTTAAGTGATTTATTGTTTGAATTTGTATAGTATATTAATTTATGACTTAAAGTATTAATGTTAGACATGTGATCATTGCAGTATCTATCCCAATTTCTTTAAATTCGCTTGTTTCGCCTGTTCCAGTCTTTAAAGAGTTGAACTTCTCTTATTAGAGTGAATAACTCCAATTTCACCTCGGTATAATGGATCTTGATTTGACAATCCAAGTTGAGAAACCTACTACTATTATTGCTGCTAGTAGCAATGAAGAGAAAGCTCATTATAAGACTTGGGAAAGGTCAAACAAACTGAGCATGATGTTTATGCGAATGAACATAGCAAACAACATCAAGTTGGTTCTTCCTAAAACTGAAAGTGTTAAAAAATGCATGAGTTTTGTGGAAGAACGCTCCCAAACTGCTGAGAAGTCTCTTGCTGGGATATTAATGGGTATTTTAACCACTATGAAATTTAATGGTTCTCGTACTATGCATGAGCACATCATTAAAATGACAAACATTGCAGCAAGAATTAAGTCATTAGAAATGGAAGTTGATGAGAATTTCCTTGTGCAGTTCATTCTGAACTCATTGCAATCTGAGTATGATTCATTCCAAATAAACTATAATACCATGAAAGATATATAGAATGTGCATGAATTACATAGTATGTTAGTTCAGGAGGAAACCAGACTTAAGAATCAAGGAAATCACTCTACTCATTATGTGAACTATCAAGGACATGAAAAGAAAGCTGAAAAGAAATATGAAAAAGGAAAAATGGTCATTAAAGATTGATGAGTCCTCTATCAAAATCCAAAAGAAAGATTCAAATAATAATATATGTTATTTCTGTGGAAAATTTGGACACTTCCAGGAGTATTGCCCAAGGCGTAAGGCTTTGTTCGAAAAGAAATGTAAGCTTAATGCTTACGTATGTTCTAAATCAAATTTAACTAAGTTCTCCATAATACTTTGTGGATTGATTCTGTATGTATAACTCATGTTTCTAATACGATGCAGATATTTCTTACAATCCAAATCATAAGCCCAAATGAGAAGTTCATCTTCATTGGGAATAAAGTAAATGTTCCAGTGGAAGGTGTCGGGACTTACCGTTTAATCCTAGACACTGGACATCATTTGCATTTATTTGAATTTTTGTATGCACATAATATTTCTAAGAATTTAGTTTCTTTGTCTAAACTTAATGTTGCTGGATACTCTTTTAAGTTTAGTAATTGATGTTTTAGTTTGTATAAGCATACTTATATGATTGATTCTGATATACTTTGTGATGATTTATATAAATTGAATCTTGAAACTCTTATGACCTTGCATCATAATGTTGACATTAAATGTAGTTTAGTGAATAAACGTTCTACTTACTTGTGACATAAACGTTTGAGTCATATTTTCAAAGAAAGAATAGAAATGTTAGTAAAGAATGACATCCTTTCATATTCGGATTTCATTTACCTTAATATTTGTATGAATTACATTGAGTAAAGACAAACAAAACACACAAAGAAATGTGTCATGAGAAGCACCGAGCTTTTTGAAATTGTACACGTTGATATATGTACATCATTTGATGTCAATTCTTTCAATAAAGAAAAATACTTTATCATATTTATTAATGATTATTCACATTACTGATATGTCTATATACTGCATAAGAAATCTTAAACAGTGAATGTCTTGAAAATTTATGTAAATGAAATTAAAAGACAATTGGATAGAAATGTGAAAATCATAAGGTTAGATAGATGTGATGAGTATTATGAAAGATTTGATAAAACTGGATAACACTCAGATCCATTTGCTAAGTTTCTAGAAAAGTGTGACATATATGCTCAAAACAATGCTAGGTACACCACAACAAAATAATGTATTAGAAATGCGTAACCAAACCTTAATGGATATGGTCATGAGCATGTTAAGTAACATGTCTTTACCCTTGTCATTATGGATGTATGCTTTAAAACTTGTCATGTATTTGTTGGACAGGGTTCCTAGTAAGGTAGTTCCAAAGACGCCTTTTGAACTGTGGATATGTAGGAAACTCAGTTTAAGGCACATGCATGTTTGGAGATACTGAGCAGAAATAAGAATCTATAATCCATATAAAAAGAAACTGGATGCAAGAACAATCACTGTATATTTCATTGGTTATCCAGAAAAATCTAAATGGTATAGATTTTATTGTCCTACCCATAGTACAAGAATTGTTGAAACTGGAAATGTTTTGTTCATTAAGAATGGTGAAACCAGTGGCAATGAAGTTTCACAAAATGTGGAGATTAAGGAAGTTAGAGTACAAGTTCCTTTAACTTGTGCTCCTACTTATGAAATTGTTGTTCCTCATGTTGTTGAACCGCATAACAATCAATAAGAAGAACAAATTAATGATCTCGAGGTTAACAATGAACTTATAGTAAAACAATCACAAGAAATAACATTAAGGAGATCCCAAAGAGAAAAAAGATCTGCTATTCCGAATAATTATGTAGTGTATTTACAAGAGTCAGAAAACGAGTTGAGAATTAATGACAATGATCTAGTTTCGTTTTCACAAGCCATTAATAATGATAATGTTGATAAATGGTTAGATGTCATGAAAGATGAGCTTAAATCAATGAAACATAAGTGTTTGGGACCTTGTGGAATTACCTGAAGGGTGCAAGAGAGTTGGGTGTAAATGGGTCTTTAAGACTAAGCATGATTTTCATAACAACCTTGAATGCTACAAGGCCTGTCTTGTTGCCAAATGTTTTACTCAAAATGATGACATTTACTATAAAAAAACATTTTCACCAGTTTCCAAGAAAGATTTTTTTAGAATTATCATGACATTAGTAGCTCATTATGATATAGAGCTGCATCAAATAGATGTAAAAACTGGCTTTCTAAATAAAAATTTAGAGGAATATATTTATATGTATCAACCAATGAGGTTTTCAGTTGAAGGGATTGAACATATGGTGTGTAAACTTAAGAAATAAGTATACGGACTTAAACAAGTTTCCTGGCAATGGTATCTCAAGTTCAATGATAATATTGTATCCTTTGGATTTAAGGAAAACAATGTTTATCAGTGTATATATCTGAAGGTCAATGTGAGTAAGTTTATCTTTCTGATTCTGTATGTTGATGATATCTTACTTGCAACTAATGATCTTAGTTTATTAAGTGAGACTAATAAGTTTCTCTCTAATAACTTTGAAATGAAAGATATGAAAGAGGTAACCTATGTGATTGGAATATAAATATTTCGTGATAGGTCACAAGGATTATTAGGCTTGTCTCAGAAAGCATGTATCAATAAAGTTATAGAGATATTTAGAATGGAAAGCTGCAAAGAAAGTCTTAAAATACTTGCAAGGAACGAAGGATCACATGCTTATTTATAGAAGATCTGATCATCTTGAGATGATTGGATATTCAGATTCATATTTTACCAGTTGCGTAGATACAAGAAAGTTCACATTTGATTATTTGTATCTTTTAGCCGGAGGAGCGACATCATGGAAGAGTGCGAAATAATCAGTCATTGTTGCATCTACCATGGAAGCTGAATTTGTGGTATACATTGAGGCCATGGTTCGGCTAAGTGGTTGCGAAACTTTATTTTAGGACTTGGAATAGTCGATAATGTTGTCAGACCACCGAAAATTTATTATGATAATTTTGCAGTTGTCTTCTTTTCTAAAAATAACAAGTATTCTAAAGGTGTTAAATATATGAAATTACAATACTTTACCATTAAAGAAGAAGTTCAGAAACATAGAGTGTCAATAGAGTACATTAGCATCGACTTTATGATTGCTGACCTTTTGACAAAAGGATTACCACTCAAAACATTTAGTGAACATGTTGAAAGTATGTGCATTGTTGCCAAATAGGCATTATTATATATTATGTTCATGTTTAGGTTTTATGTACTTTAACATTATGATCTCGTGAATGAATATGTTTTTGTCTTACATATTTTCTGAGTTTGTATACATGATTGAATATGAATGATGAAAAGAGGTTCAGTCTTTAATAAAGACATTATTGTTAGACCAATTATGTGCTTCTCATTTATAGGTATGTCAAGGAGAATACTAACTCTGTAATACATGGAAGAAACTATGTTGATTAAATGATATATGACTGTCATGACTCATGTTAGTTTTCATTCTTTGTCATGATGAATTATGTATCAAATGTAAAGAAAAGTTTAACTATACACATGAATTCATATTATGTTTGGACATACTTATTAAACTATAAAGAAGGTAATGTCACATGAGTCAAGTGGGAGAATATTAAATTAAATGTCTCATCTGATGGACATGTGACTTATCTTATTAGTTTAATAAGTAATTAAATTAAGTTAATGAGGATTAAACTCTTATTGGGTAAAAGAGAAATGATAGTTTTGTAATTATAATAACTGTCAACTTGATGAAAGTTAATAGTATTTAAGAAACAATTTTTGCGTAAAACTCAAGGTCCTGTTCTTGATCGTAAAGAGTTTCTTCTTCCCTCACCATCGCTAAAGTAGAAAAAAAAGTGAAAAGAAAGGTAAATGAATAAAAAATGAGTTTTGAGATATTTCTAGCACTCTTGGAATATAGATCGCTTTTTATTCATGGACAAAGGTTAGTGTTATCATATATTTTTATTTGTAGAAATCATGAATTCTAATATTTTTATGTTTTAATGATAATTTTCTATATTAAGATTCTTAAGAAAACTACAAATTATGACTTGGGCCTCTTGGCATCCTACAGTTTATTATGGTTCTCTTTTGTGGAAAGAAAAATTTCGAGTTCAGACTTAATACTTACATGCGGAGAATACTATTAGACTTTAAGGGCAATGAAAATGGGGTGATATTATATGAAAATGATGTTCCTACATCATTTTTTAATAAACACCACTTTTCACACTACTTTTTAATGGTTGTGATTAAATGAAAGAAATTAATAAGAAAAAGTGATATGATTAATAGTATGAAAAGTAGTGTATAAAGTAATGTGAGAAAAAAGTGATATAAAAAAATCATGATTGATATTATATAAATAAAATGTTGCTTTGTTGCTTCTACTACGGCCTATGTACATGTGCTCGTTTATCTTGTTTTCATCCTATTTGCTTCTAAAATTGAAAATGTTTTTTTTTTAACACTTACTATGCCACACCTGTATAAATATTCTATGCCAATGTAAGTGTGATAAATGTTGAAGTATATCATATTCTAAGGTCAAATGAATGTACTATATATCAATGTAAGAGGAGTTTCGATTATGCACATCATATTCTGAGTGTTCAAATAATGAGATTGTTCTAAAATGCTATTGCTTTTGCTTCTCTGGTTGTCCTTTTTCTGTTCTTGCTTTTGTTTCTCTCTTTCTATGTTTCCTTTGTTTCATAGAAGTCTTTTTTAATAAATTTTACGTATAATCTTATGCTAACTTTTTTTCTGTATTTTTTTATATGAAAAAAAGATCACTATGAGTTTAATCAATACCTTTACTTGTATCTCTAATTCAACTTCTTTATATGTTATTTGCAGACAAATATAAACATCATTTCTATACTTTGTGCACCTAGGATCTTCAAGTCTTCAATTTTATACATATATATATATTTTGAGCTGATTTAAATTTTATATTTTAATATGTTTTTAAAATAAAATATAACTCTCAACAACAATCAAGATAAAAAAATTAAAAAAACTTAAAATCAAGTAAATATAACTCCTCTCAGCTCAAGTTTTTATTTTCGGAAAGAAGAACTCAATAGAGGCACTGAAAATTAAAACCTCAGACATGTACTTAGCCCAAATTCGGTTTAACCCATAAACCAGTGGACTAGGCCCAAAGAATCCCTGACTTTAAATGGACTACCAAAATAGAAGCCGAAATTCATTCTATATAGCAGCCCAATTGTGCTAGCCCAAATACATTGCACTGCTGTATTGGTCTGCGCAGTTTTGGGCCTTTGTATATGAACTTTGAAAAAAAGAAAAGAAAAAAAAAAGGAAAAAAGGAAAGAGAGCATAGCATTAGTACTTAGTAGCAGCGTTGGTGCCTCGAAGCCGTTGTTGCCGTTCAACCGTCACCGCCGCTGTTTCAACCGTTCAAAGTCACCGCTTCCGTCGTTCAATTGTTCGAAGCCGCCGCCTTTCAATCGTCCGAACCCGCCATCGCTGTTCAGCCTTGAGTTTTGTCGAGTCGAGTGAACACCAAATATCCAAACCTTAAAACGTCGTCGTTTCAAATATCGAACAATGTAAGTTTTTTATTCTCATGAATGTGCTTCAATTCAATGGTTTACTCCTCTTAGTCTTAGGTTTCTAATCTAGAGAGATGAATCTGAATTAATTATTATGTATTATTTGTAGGGGAGCTGTGAAATTAGACCTTCGTTGTTCGCAAAGAGTGGATGGCATTGCTGTTGATCCTGAACCAGATTGGAGCTTTGATGCTCTTGTTTCAGAGCTTAATGCTTTGGAATCAAAGCTTGCTATTTCTTTTACCGCTTCTTCGCCTTTCGATAAAACCATATCACGGTACTTTAGTTTATTCTCTTGTGTTTCTTGCATTTTTTTTATGCATACTAAGAATGCATATGCTGTCAAATTGAATCATATTAATTTTTGAGACTTGTGTAGTGGCAAGAATGAAATTGAGAGAGGTAGACCTTTCGTATTGCGTGCCGACGAGTATGAGATGGTGGATACAGAGAGTGAGGATGAGGTTGAGGATGACAAAGCTTTAGTAGCTGGCAAACGGTTCAATTGTGATGAACTTTATCTGAGGTGCCTACTTCTTGAATCATAGCTTTATTCCCAAATTTAATTTTGAATAATGGAAATGTCTCCTATCCGTCTACTTCAGTTTTGAACCCTATGCCATATAAAAAGTGTTTGGATCTTTTTTTTTTTTTTTTAATTGATGTTATCTTCATGTTGTTTCTTAATTTAGTAGAAAATTTTTACATTGGGTGTTTTGAAAGTAATATTTTCACTTCCTTCGATGTTTCAGCGACAGTGATAATTCTGACGTTGTCTCTGCTTTTGAAGTGCAACCCTACTTGATGGAGGAAGTGGGAGAGGTAGAAGGTGCCTTGTTTGAGTTGACACATGAACATCAGCTTAGGGTTAAGGTGAGCGATCATGTTGATGTCAATACACTCGCCTGTTTGACTTGGTAGTTACTTACAAATTGAATAACTTGTCATTCGTGAACACCATATAATGTATAGTAAATTACAAAACAAAAGTCATTCTTTGTTTCATATCTGTATAGCAGACTTGTTTCTAATCTTCTGGATTGACAGGATGAAATTAGGAATAAGATCTCAGCATTGGAGACAGCTCTGGTGAATGAAAGTCAGAACTCTACCTCTGCCCTTCTTCGAGTTGAGAAATATAAAGAATCAAGACAGGAATTAGATAAAAAGTTTGACACTCAATATCAGCGCCGGATGTAAGATTGCACTCCCCCCCTCCCCTCCTTATCTTTTCTTTTCAAGGCAACATGATTCTTTCCTTCTCCTACATATCTCTCTTGTCAGACATTAATGTAAGCAACGACTATGAATTATTGTGTTCACATTCTCAATGTGCTTTATGTGAGCTTTAAACTATGGATTATTTGCATGATAATGATTTTGTCAATGCATCATGCCATTTGTGGAGATCTATGAAGTATTAACACAATTTTTTTTCTATTTGTTTGGATGGCGTGATATGTTTCTTAATTCTCTTTAAAAAATACTGGTGATAGGATATATGCTTAATTTGTTTATGGGAGGAACACAAACAATCACATACATACCATAAGAAAGGGGAAAAGAGAGAAGATTTTGAGTGTTCATTGTTTTACAAGATGCATGTTAATTTAAGACTGTCTGGCTGGGGAATCTGATTTTATTTGATGAATTCATTTTTATGAATATTGAACTTCATTGTGCTTTGATATTGATGCTATTTCTCATTTTAATAACTAAAATTTGACATGCATGGTGTGTTTTCTACTAGTCCTCTATCTTCCTCCCCCCTCCCAAAAAAAAAATTCTCTTTTTCTGTTATTCTCCTTTGTTAGATAGTTGCTTTATTTGAACTTGTTGAAAGTGAAGAAACTGATGTTTGACATCTCCCAATTTTTGTAGTGCAGAAGCACTTGATAATCACTTGACAGCTGTTCAACGGGACCGTGAACGCAGATCACAAATAGAAGAAAGAAAAATAAGAAGTGATGCAGCTTACGAAGAGACCAAGAGAAAGGTTGCTTTGCAAGAGGAAAAGCAGCAGCAAGAAAAGGCTAAAGCAGAAGCAGAGGTACCATACCATTATCTTTTAGTTGATTGTGTTACTTGGCAAAACATTATACATATATGGTTTTACATTTCATTTGAAGTTGAAGCTACTAAAGCTTGATGAGGTTAGTTATCACCTGTTTACAATTACAAATCCACATTTTTTCTGTGAAGTCTATTGAGTTACTCTTTTTTTTTTTGTTACAACAATGTTTAGGACTCCTAAACTGCCACAAATAAATTTATTGTTGCATTGTTTTGGATTATGCCTATCCCTGTACCTGCTACTAGCCTACTACGTGTTTGTAATATTTTCACTGATATTCACATGTCCACCACTAATGGGTCGATTTTAGTTGAAGCAGATCTTCTTCTTGCCAATTTTATTTATAGAAGCTTTAGCCCAAATTCCCATTCATTTTTTTTTTTTTCAATTTCGTGGGTGCAGGCCAAACTTAGAGCTGAGGAAGCAAAACGAGCTGCACTGGAAGCTGAGAAAAAAGCAGCAGTGGAAGCCAAAAGAAGGGCAGCAATGGAAGCTGAAAAAAGAGCAGCGGCAGAAGCTGAAAGAAGAGCAGAAAAGGAAGCCATAGAAAGGGATGTTACTGAGACTTCCAGAAGGGTTACTTCTGGAGGGACCCAACAAGAAGCTGCAGGGCGTCCAACAGACACTGCATCAAGCCTATCAAATGCTGAAAGCAAGGAATCTGGTATTGGTTTTCATTTTTCACTTTTTTTTTCACATTTAGAATATATCATTCCAATGTTTGTTTTGTAGTGTACTCGGTTGTCTGCATCTGATATGCAAGAATGCTTTGCCTTTTTTTTTTTTCCTGACTTCCATTTGATTGGAAAATATGTTGTTTTTTCCTCTGTATTTCTATGCTATTGAAATTTAGTTTTCTTCTTCCTTGTCTCATCAACATTGATTTGATGAAGCTATCTGCATAAGCAACAAATTTCGTGTCATTTAAGACATTTGAATCTTCTATTTTATCTTCAGTCAGCTCATTGTTAATTACAAAAGTTCCCGTTCATACACCATTTTTTTTTTCTAAACAATATTTGCTGTCCTTTGTTCTTGGTTTGACTGCTTTGCTGTAAAGAAAAAAGAAAAGCATTGAACCACTTTGTAAAGTTGTTTATTGATATGTCCAATTGGTGTTAATTGATATGTGCATGTGGGTGTATTCCCTTGCATGTCTGGATCTATGTATTCTTATTTAGTTTTTAAGTTGTTTTATCATCTGAGATTTCAACTGGCTTGCACAATCTTAGGTAATGTATATAGAGCTGCTGCAAGTGCTTTAAATCTAGAGCATGCAAGACTACAGAAACTGAAAGAGCTATGTGAGAGAAACCAAATGATAAGATCGAGTTCTAATAAGGTATTACTGAAAGTAGATATTGGAGATGTTTATGTTAAGGCTCTTAATTATTATCCTTCATGCAATAGGCAATTCTAATTATTTGTTGATTTTGTCTGTCATATATGTTATCGTATTTTTTAATTGAATATTGTTCTAGATATTTCCTTTTGATTGGCGACTATCAAAACTTTCCTAGTAGCATACTCTGATTTCGATGTTGTGACTTGTTTCTTTGTGTCAACATCTGTTCAGGATTATACCCGCCATGAAAGTCATATTTCCCGGTTGATAAGGCAAATAAGGGGCGTAAGAGACAATGTTAGGTGAAGTGAATGTTTTCATTTCAATAATGCATAATGCTCTGTTTATCAATTTATCAGTCTTGCACATGATTTTGGATTTTTTAAGGGACAAAATTGTATGTCCTGTCCTTTTTGTTGCAACACTGTTTAAGGAATGTTTCAACCTGCCAAAAAACACGCAAGAATATTTTTATGAAATAGATTATGTTCAAAGATTTTATTCCAAATGAAGGCAATCCCAATCCTTAACCAGGATATTAGTATTGTACGTCTGTTTACGCTTTTGAACATTCTGTAGGTCAAAAGCAAGTGATCTCATTAAACTTTTGAATGATCCTCAATGTCCTCAATCAATCAGCATCGAGATATTTGCTAAAAAGGTAATTTCATATTATTGGTCATTCCCTTGATATGGTTTCTTTCTGCTTTATTTGACTAGAACAAAGAGCATAAGGGAAACCATAATCTTAAAACTGGGTTTAGTAATTTACTGTAGATGTTATTTTTGCATCAGTTTGTAGTATACGGAAGGTAGCAAATAGAAGGACAGAGTATACAACAATTAAAATATTACTGCTCTAAATTATGATTAGCCTATCTGAAACCTTTTTGTTTTAAATACTTAAAAAATATTTTTATTTTATTTTAATACTGATGCATTTTCTTTGTGATATCTTTTTTAGTTCTGATCAAATTCGAGAATGATTTTGGAACATTTTACTAGTAAATGAATATTTGTAGAGTGAGAAATTCGTTGCTTTTACATTTTGTAAAAACTGATATTAAGCAAAATGGTGTATCTGGAAATATTTGTGATCAAAATAACATATGGCTGAAATTCATGTCATTGGCTTCAACTTTTCAAAATGAGGAACAAAAACTAGTGAGAAATGATAGAATTTGGTTACCTGTCTGTGATTGTTAATAAATGAAGTTAGTTGTGACAACACACTTTACAGATTGTTTCGTACTGCCAAAACCCTGGTAATGCTGCCTTTGCAAGTGGCTATGTCATTGTTCTCGTTACATCTCAGGTACAACATCTCTAATCTCTAGCCTTTAGAATTAGTTAGAAGGATGGCAGAGTTAAACCTTCAAGGAAACAGAGAATATAGATATTTGTTTTTTTTTAATAATTCTATTTTTGCTTTTGTGTTCAATTGTTTATCATTTGTGAGGCAGGTCCCACATGCAATGGATGTTTTGCTAGCTGAGCTTCACAGGGCCTGCCTATACACTGTCCCAAAGCACATGGTTTACAGAAAGGTAACTTTGATAGAACTGGAAACATTACTGATCCATTTATTCTTCTTGTGTAGTTTCCTAGCCACATTTAAAAGAGATTGTGGTATAGTTGTGTTGTTGAGGAAGCAGTGAGGTTTGTATATTTTAACTGTCTTAAAGTCATTTTGAAGGGGAAAAAATTCTTTTGCTACCGAAAATTTGTTTATTAATCCTTTTTATATCACATTTTGCCTAAATAAGAGGTTTGAGCCCGTTTTATCTATATGAGAGAAGCAATATGGTTGTGCTTTAACTGCTACAATGTAGTAAACATTAGTTATCAAACTTTTCTGATGTAACAATGACATTTTCTACAGAGAATGATCAAAGAAAATTCTTCCTTTTGCTAATTCTTCATTGCCGCAACAACTGAAATTGTATAATATTAATCATGGCTGCTGGGTTTTTATCCAAAAATAAATAAAATCAAAGACTGGAGGTTAATTATTTATTCTGATAATATGCTCACACGTGTTTTTCAAATATATTTTTATACACACGGGTACTTATGCTGTTGAATCTGGATTCTTAATTTTGCCCCCAGTCTACCTTTCAATCAAAAGAGGCATACTTCAGAAGTATTGGTTACCGAGAAGACGATGGAAAGATGGAAAGTACAGAAGATTATTTAAAGCGGTTAGAATCATACATGAAGGTGTATGGTGCACTGGTTCAGGTTTGTCATGACAGTCTCAAATTTTTGACAGGTTTTCGTGGACCATATTTGCAATTTTGCCAACTACCATTTCACATCACATTGATCTCATCTGGCTGAGCAGCTGACCATGCTTGTTTAACAGACTGAAATTCCAAACGTTCAAAATTTACATGGCTTGCAAGAAGGTTGGGCATGGCTTGCAAGGTTCTTGAATGCTCTGCCAGCCAATCAATATACGGCTGTTTCACTCAATGCATTCTTGCAAGTAAGTAATGTAGAATGTTGATGTGCTTTGTTATATAGATCTGCTAAGGTTAACAAATTCTACTTTGTCAGATGGCTGGATTTGCTCTTTTTAAAAGATATAAATCTCAATTCAGAAAGATGTTGAACGTCATCTCTGAGAATTTCTTAGTTGATCTGAAAGCACGGAATATACCTGAATTGACAAGGACTGTTGTGGAGATACAGACTTACATGGAAGATAAGAAGTTCCTTCAAGAGCCAGAAGGAAGGAGCCTGCAGTCTAATTTGTTATCAAGTGTGTATGTTAATTATTGAAGGTTGAAAAACTTTTTTTTTTCGTAGTAGAAGGAAGTTTAGGAAGAGGGGAGGTTGTTCTATTCCAACGTCATAGCACAGTTACAAGCCTACACTGGTACTTAAAATATACCACCAGTTGAGTCAACTTTAAATGGCAAACTTCATTGTATTTTACAAGTGAAGCATAACTTGAAATATCATCATTTTTATCCCAAGGAGTCGATTTTATATATATATATATATTATATATATGATAAGTATAAGTAAAAAAAAAAATATATTCAATAATATCTTAAGTTTACGATTTAGTGTTCAAGATTACAATAAAATAAAAGATATAAGATTGAATTTTTTTTTAATTAGTATTATTTTATATATACATATAAATTTAAGAAATTTTTTTAATAAGTATTATTTTTATACATCAATTCAAATTTATATATATACTTAACTCTATGTTTTGATGATAGATAATGAGGGAAAGTGAAAGAGAATGAGAGAAACGAAAATATTTTTTTTTTTGTTTAGAAGTTTTAAAATATATAAGAAGTAAGATGAATATATGGAGAATTATTTTTTCTCTTTTTTCTTCAAAGACTTAACTTGTGTTTTCTTTAAAATTGAGGTGAAATTATTTTCGTTCTATTCTCTTATTAATATTTCAAATAAAAAAAATGTAATTATGTGTTATTCTTTTATTTATCTTTTCAACTCATTTTTACTTATTCTATTTTGTTTCATTAATAAAAAAATATTCAAACATTGTAAAAAATTCTAATCTTTTCTAGTCGGATCAATCTACATTAGCACTTATATGGTACTTTTTCCCTAAGTAACCTAATGTAGAAGGGTATACGAATAAAAATGTGGGATGCCTAATGAATAAAAATTAGGTATCCGTATCTTTCCAAGGAATGCGTAGAGCACGAACTCGTAGTGACTCCACCGTGGGCGCATTTTAGCCAAAGAAAGCACAGACCGTGACCCACTTGGGACTTGGCACTCAGATATGATATACAGCCATCCATACATAATCGAGTCAAATTATACGGATTTAGTTACTGATGCATCACTGGAATCGAAACATGTATTCGTACATCATAGAGAGACTTGAAGAAAATCAAAACAAAAAGTATTCCTTAAAGTTAAAACAATCCAAACAATTTTTATACAAGCAATTTACTTGAAAACATGGCACAAACTACATATATACAACGGGGCAAGACTATTCTTTCTATAAACAACTCTTCCTTACAGGGCATATTAGTTTTGCTTCAAAATTGCGAATGCTGTTTTTCTGCACAAGAAACTCCATCCGTCAAGATCCAGACCAACTGTGCACATTATGAATCACGTTATTTTATGACTTTTTGCATCAATAGAACACTCAGTTTATGACGTTCTAACATTATCAAGCTTTTATGAGTAACCTTATTCTGGAAATGCATGCAATTTCCATTGAAAGCAGGTCTGCAACAAAGCTAACTAGTAAAGCTTTATTCTAGTATGGATTGTGCTCCGGCAAATGGGGCAGAATTCGAGGTCTTCTCCACATTCACAACAAGTCTGCCATGAGAGGAAAAAAATTAATATATATTAGTCCTTTTCATACACCCTTAGATTCAAGACTAATTAGCAGCATATAATTTAATTGGTTACCTGATGTCCACAACCAAAGGCCATATCCTTTCCATTGGTAAGACAAATAGGGCAAACCTGCAGTTAACCATGTCATATGTAAACCACTATTGAAAGTGACACAAAAATGATCATGAATCATGATGATGACATCAAGGGAGGAAAGCTAAACTATGTCTCAGGTTAATATGAAAGACGCTTCTTATGTTGTAAAGTATGGTCTTAATAGTTAATACCTTATTATCATATAAAGAACTTGGAGATGGTTCTGTGTGAACTCCATTATCATAGCCAGTATCTATAGCTGCACTGCGCTGAAAACTGTTTGAGCGAAAAGATCTTGTGCTCATGCTGGAAGAAGTCCTACCAATACCATAAAGAGGTGGGGGTAGAGGTACCCTATCTGGTGAATGTCCCCTCCGTGCACTAGTATCAATAAGACATGAGATTTTCAAAATCTGTTATTACACCAGTAAAATCCTATATAACAGGCTATTATTTTCATATATTGATATTCAGTTATTAGTTATTACCCCAATATGCCATGCTCTATGGTTGCCTTATATTGAGAAGGAATCTCCATCAAAGCTGCAAGGGCAAACTCTGTCTCGGTTCTGGTTGAGTCTACATTCTTCGACATTATTTCAGTAAAATTCACAAACTACATCCAGCCACAACAAAAATATCACATTTCAGCATAATAGGAATATTTAAATATGGCAAGTCAATAAGGCTAAGGGAAATACACCAAACCTGAAAATTGTCAAATGCTCGAGAAGGGATGTTATCATCAAATTCCCTCATCATATCCCATGGTCCATCTCCAACTCCCACCAAAACAATTGACAGTGGATATTCACTGAAATTTAAAAAGAATATAAGAATGCAGAATGGTACTCAACAGGAGAGAGAACTAAAAACTTACCTGGCTTTTACAATTGCATCTATTGTCTTCTGTTCCTGTGGACTTAAGTGGCCACGCTGTGTGTCAATGCTTCTGGTCACCTGTGGCAACATGCTGAGTATCAGTTTTTGAAGCCCTCGTACAGGGAAGAAACAAGGAATATCTACAATAATATACTAATATCTTTTATCGAAGCAGTTGGGGACATCTAGTTTTCTTCTGCAACTGCATATGGTAAGTGTGATACAATGAGCCACAATAGATATTAGCATTACCAAGGCAAACCAAATGAAACTCTACTGTCATGATACAACTTCAGCATTGTAGTTTCTTCATCTATGATATGAAACTTAAGATGACTGATGCAGATTCAAAGTATTAAAAAAGTGTACTTCTCAACAGTATGAAATATGAAGTAAAGAGTTACCTGTCCATCTGCAATTATTAGCAAGACATGATATTGGCCACCACTTTGCTCAACAATAGTCATGGCCATTTCAATAATAGGGGCAAACGAAGTGGGTCCTGTCACATGAATGCAATGAGTTACAATAAGCCTAATTAAAAATTTTTACCTAAGATAATTGGTGGAGGTAACACCTGCAAGTTTGAGGTTGGGAACAATTTCTCTGTATCGCGTCAAAACTTCCTCAAACCCATTGCAGGACCTCTCGTCTGAATGGAAACTAAATACATCTTGATCATGTGTTGACGCTGATGGAAAAAAGAGAAAAAAGAAACACAATCAGGTTTGCAATCTGGAAACTAAAACTACTTCATTGGAAAAGCATGTAGATTCATATCTGGCATTACCATCTCCAAATCCAAAACAAGGAATCAAGTTATCTTCATCGAAAGCAGATAAAGTTTTCCCAATAATAGAGATTGCTTGTTCATAAGGATTATGACCACTTCCAATGTGATGCAAACTTTTTCGATTGAATGACCTCTTCCCTGATTTTCAAAGTGAAGTATATATTTAGCATTACAACTTACTAAAAAAGATTCAAGCATCAAAATGTGAGTAAGAAATTAAAACCTGTCCACTCATTGCTCTTTGTGAAATCAATGCCAACAATGAGATTAGAAGATTCCAGGCCAGCATTTGCAAGAGCAGCAGTAACCTGTGTTCAATTCAATTACTTCATTATTTGACAAAAATAATGTGTATTTTCTCTCTGGAGTTGTAAAAATGTTAATTGTTAGTTAAAACGGCTAATAGATTATTATCATAAAACCAAAATATGTTGTTTTATTACAGGCATCTATCAACTTTAAGAATAGCAATCCTTATTAATCTATTATTCTGCATCAGGTTACTTGTATAATTAGTTGTGAATATTTTTAATAGATATATTGAAATTCAAGAAAAGTAAAAAGTAAAAAGAACTCAAGCAGAAGTTGCCTTCATCCATATATCTCAAACCAACCTTACTGCATACTTGGACTAGTTTATTCACAGCAATCTACAGACAAAGTTTTCTGACCACATGTAGCCAAGAAATAGGGGGGCAGTAGTCTCATTAATGACCCACATAGCAGCCTTTTCTCAAGTCACTTCTTTTCAGATGAACTTGTTTATGTAATTTCTATGGCTTGAATTTAAAGCCCATGGCAAGTGGTAGGATTTGCTCAATTAAATGATTTTTTCATTGCAACAATGTAACCACTCTAATGCCCTTTGCCGTGGAAAAATAAAATCTTGTATATAACTAAAAAGAGTTACTTCCCCTGTATTACACTAAATCCTGATGACGATGATTATTATTATTATTACAAATAATTAAGAGCTTAAACATTTCAATTCTCACCGTAACAGAGGCAGAAAAGTGAACTCTGATTTCAGGCAGAACAATTCACATAATCTCCTTTTACCCAATTAGATGGAATAAATTGGTTCCCTTTCTTTTTCTATCCTAGATTCTTTTTTCCCTTTTGTGCTAAGATTTGAACTTTTTATTGATGCCATTCACATTATCACGGCAGGAAGTACACTAGTTTAAAGTCAATGATAAAAACAGTGCCTTTGGCCACCTTGTAACCCCCAACCCCAACAAAGAAAAAAAAAAAAGTCAATGATAATGAGTCAATGGCAAGCAAAATAAAAAATTGTTCATACTTCATACATAAGCAAATCACAAAACACTGCACATGTGCTGATCTAATTAGAAATTACCTCATCCAGTGAACGGTAATTATCAGCTATCCTGGAATATCTCCTATCCAACTTCCTTTTTGACTGGCCATAGTCATAAAATGGAGCTGATCCTGATGCAGAATGGTGGTGAGGTGTTTGATATGGATTTTGCTGAGGGTATGGTGATTGTGGTGGGTACCCATCATAACCATAGTTATCCCATGAAGATGAAGAACCACCAGACCCATATGAGGAAACATGCCTCCTGCCAGAACCAGACTCTCTTGAACTCTTCCCTCCCATAATTGTCTCCTTCAGAATAAACCCCACAAACAACAAAATGGCAATCCAAGCTGTCCAAGTCTCCAGCTGCAATTCCAAAACATATGAAAAACACATACATGTTTATATAAGTTGGTGAAAGGAATCAAACTAGAATAACTAATAAGGATTAAAACTCACAACTTTGACTATCCACACAATTCAGTAACTTATGAATCTTCTAAGAAACTAAAATTCTTGAGTGATGCAAACTATTCAACCCAAAATCCAAAATTCAACTGATATACCTCCGGGTGCATTGCTTCAACAAGAAATTGCAAGTGAATTGAGATTTGAGAGAGAAAGGTACTGTTAGAATAAAAGGAGCCCAGCAAGGCCAAGTCAACTGGTTAAAATTTCTCATCCCTTTCTTCCAGTTCAAACAAGTTTTTTTTAGATTAATTTATAATCTATAATATATAATAGAATATATAATAATAGTATTCACACTTAACTGCAAATTAAATAGCTTGTCTGAGAATCTTTAGGTTATACGGGCATTCACATGTAAATGTTTTTATCATGTTAACAAGTAACTAATGATTGTATTTTTAATATTTTTCAATCAAATCAGCAAGTTGACACGACATCTTCTTTTATTATTTTATTCAATAAAAAAATAAACATTGCTATTTTTCCACCTCTTCTTCCTAGTAATACAGGTAGGTGTAATATTGGGAAGACACCACTGTTGACTAGTACCACGCCCACGATCCGAAACTTCTTAGAGTAAACTACGAAATCCATACTTCTCCTAAGTCTTACATCTAGAAGAGATAGAAATATCAATGAATCTTCTTCTAGTTTTAACGAGGGAAGAGATCAATGTAGACTCAATGCATAATGACTCATATATCCATACTTGTTTCTTTTTCTTTTTTGTCTTCTTCCTCGAAGTTTGGTTTTGAGTTTGGTAAAGGTTTGTTGAATGCCATAGTGGTTTAGCAAGAAGCATTGAATCACAAGGAATATTTTTTTAAAAAAAGCAACATCCATTGAATTTGCTTAATTTATTAGCTTCAAAGAATATCATGATGAAAATAATAGAAAGTATATTTACCTCTATTAATTCAATTGAATCTCAGTCAAATTATTTTCTAAATATGTATTTACATAAGATATTTCGACTTTCAAATAATAGTATACTCAATAAGCTAATTAATAGTGAAAGACGATGATTTACCTATATATTTATAGATGAATTAGAGTTTTAGAAGGGAGTGTTTTAGGTTAAGAAGCATTTTGAATTGATGATAAGCCTTTATTAAGATGATAAGTTTACCCTTATCTCTTTCTAGAATCTTACTATGGTTAGGAGCTTTTTTGGTTACTTCATAAGGTGGATCTAAGATAGCGATTAATTATCCAATCTTGGACCTTTTAACTGTATTGGGTTTTATTAAGAAGAGATGTTTACCTTTATCTCTTTTTAAAAGTTTATTGTGGTTAGAAATTTTCTAAGTTACTTTTGAAGGTGGGATTGAGATAGTAGTTAATTATCCAATCTTGGGCCCTTTAGTTGCATAGGGCTTGGACCATGATCATAGTACTAAACAGTAAATTAATTTATCCAACAATTCAAAAAAAAAATAAAATTATCAAGACTACTTAAGAGATCTATTATAATTAAGCTGTACTTATTCACACTACTAAGTAATACTTGTTCATTTGTCTCTTTTTTTTTACTCTTAATTGATAATGGAAGATGATGATTTACGTATATTTATATATGAATTAGAGTTCTAGTAGGAAGTGTTTTAGGTTAATAAGTGTTTTGAATTGATGATAAGCCTTTATTAAGTTGAGAGGTTTACCTTTATCTTTTTCTAGAAGCTTATCGTGGTTTCGAGCTTTTTGAGTTACTTTGAAATTTGGGTCCAAGGTAGCAGTTACTTATCCATTCTTAGGCCTTTTAATCGCATTGAGTCTGACTGTGATCATAATACTAAACATTAAACTTTAATTTATCTGGACTACTTAAGAGATCCATTACATTTGCAATTACTAGTATTTTTGACCTATTAAATACTTTTCCTTTGCATATTGCCTAACTGCATTAAGGACAGAGTTGAGTTTATATAAACAATACATAGAAGCTCAAACCCAATAGCCTAACCATAAAATGCATCGGATAGAGGAACTAGAAGAGAATGAGAGAGTAACAAATGAAAATGTAAGCTTACCTATGTTTTCTAAAAGGTTAATTTGATGTAGTTTCCCTAATCGAGATTGGTTTTTTTATTATCTAATATTTGTTTATTGTAGATCATAATTTTTTTTTATGTAGCCTCAGTTTATGGATAATTTGAGAGGAACATTTATTATCAATAGTTCGTTGGCACCAAGTATCAACTTGGCTTATTTATTATGTAGGTTGAGGGGCTAATGAAGGACATTGTTACTGCTGAAGAAGAAATTAATAGATAGAAAGTAGTGGCAGAACAAGAAGGTGTTGCAAGTATAGCTATTGAACAAGAATTTATGGCACAGGTCATTAGAAGATACATCTTATCCCTTTAGTTAACAAACTTGTGGATCTTATCTCTTATCTCTATCTTGTTATTGGTTCCACAATTGTAGTATTTTACAACTTATAACTTATCAGTTATGTTTTATTTGTTGTATTTGGCGTATATATACCCATGTAATCGTTTCAGATTAATATGAAGAAGTTGAATATATTTTACACATATTTTATTATGGCATCAAAGACAAAGAAAGACACCCAGGACAATTCTGTCACACCACTATCACTCCATCATCACCATATTACCTTGGATCATCTAACAATCTTGGGACTCCTCTTGTTGTTATCCCTCTCAATGGTTACAACTACTACAACCAGGCACGATCCATGAAAATTGCGCTCAAAGCGAAGACCAAACTTGGCTTCATTGTTGATTCGATCAAGAAACTTGATATTACTTCATCAGAATTTCAAGATTGGGAGAAAACAAATTCAATAGTCATTACCTGGCTCATCAATTCCATCAATCCTGCTCTTCACAATAGCATTTCTCATGCAGATACAGCGAGGGATGTGTGGCGTGATATGGAAGAATGCTTTTCCTAAACAAATGCTCCTCATATTCATCAATTATGACATGACCTCTATCTCATCCAATAGGAAACAACCATGATTGTCACAAATTGTTATACCAAGAAAAAAAGTCTTCTTGATGAACTAAGTGAACTTCAACCCCTTCCTTAATGCACTTGTGGAGCATCCAAGGAACTAGCTCAACGAGAAGAGGATCAATGCACACATCTCTTTCTTGGAAGGCTGGGTGCAGAACGTTTTGAACACATTATGTTAGCCATCATAATCATTACCTAAAAAGAAGGTGAATTGGGTAATTACAAATTTTTAAAACAACATTAAAAAATTAAGTATTTTATACCACTCAATTAATAAATGCAGTAGAACATGCATAACAAAGGTACAACCATTGGAAATTACTCAAATACCACTTAGTCTATATGATAAATCAAGCAAATAAGCTAAATATCAAATTCAACTCAAGCATATATAATTAAAACACAAATATAAAAGAGATAGAGTTAAGAAGAGCAAACACAATGAACATTCAGTCTCCAAGCTTAACTTAAGATTTTCTTCACTATCTCCTAGACTTCGCGAGTGCAAGGAAAATATTTGTACAAGCAAAAGTACTCCTCACACCTTAAGATACATCACTCTTGTGCTAAGGCCTCAATCTCTTCAAGCTTCAAAGGTGCTTGAAAAACATTTACATTCAAGAGCACTCACAACACCTTTGAGATACCTTATCCTATGTGTTTGAGCCTCACTATAAGGGATACCTCACCATTTTTCTCTCTTGAAGGATACTTCACCCTCTTACAATGATTTTAAGATAAAGAGAAATATTATAAATTATAATAAGAGGAGATATACAACTTGAAAAATAAAAGAATAGAATAATTTTACAATAAAGAGCTCAAAATATGATTTTAATTATTCAAGGATCAGACAAGTCTTCTAGAGTTTTTAAAGATGTAAATGCTTCAATCTACATTTATTTATAGAGTCCAAGTGATAAAATAATCGTTGGTAGTGTTTAAATGATTTTTTTATTATAAAAACTAGACATTTATAGCCATTGGGAACTCTTCTGGATACGTGGTAATCGATTACATAAATGTTGTGATCGATTACATGGCCTGTGCCAGAGTTGTAATCGATTACGGGACTTGTGTAATCGATTACATCGCCTCTGATTTTGAAAACTGAATTTAAAAAGTCATAACTTCTTCATTTCTTATCTGATTAAAGCAAATGATCACTCATTGAAAAGATCTCTGAGTCTATTTTCAAATGAAAAAGTTTCACAACAAAAATCAAAGTATTTTGAAAGTTATGAACAAAAGAGTAACTAAAGGTCAGCTTTTCAAAATTCAAATTTGACTATTTTTCATAGTTTAAAACAAATGGTCAGAACTTTTTCATTTCTTATCCGTTTAAAGGAAATGATCATTCAATAGAAAGATATTTGAGTTTATTTTCATATGAAATAAGTTTCATAACAAAATTCAAAGTATTTTGAAAGTTATGATCAAAAGAGTAACAAAATGTCAGCTTTTCAAAACTCAAACCTTGACTATTTTTCATAGTTTTTATTTGCCACCATGACTAGCTTTTCAAAGTATGTTTCTTGGGCATTTTAACATGTAAGAACCATGTGTAAAGATTTAAAAACATATTTGAACTTTTTTCTTGTAAAACCTCTATCTTTATATAGGAGAAAACCTAAAAGAAAAATATAATAATTCTAGTCCTTAGGCTTTTTGATATAATCCAAGCTTCCAATTTTTTTTATTCAAATATTGTAAATGTTTAGAACATCTTATCATTCTTATCTTTCTTGAGTTAAGCATAATTGTGATTTTGTTCTTTCTTATTACAATGCTCACTTTTGGTACTTGAATTATCCTATAAAGTATTGCTCACTTAAAACAAATATAATTAGTCCAAATTTATAATTCAATATCTTTATATGCATGATTCATAAATGTATAACTCTAGTTAGTCTAACATGCATATAAGACTTTCATAGACACATCCAAATAAGACATTTATCAATTACTAATAGATATGATATATATAGGATGCAACAAAGAACACTTTGCACATTTTCATTTAAATAGAGTCAAATCCAATATCAATTCATTATAACTCATATAAAGCATTCTTGGATATATTATATAAAGAATGCTACACATAACTCATTGCATTATTATTAAGTGAAATATAAATAGATAAAGTACATAATTATGTATGATACAATATAATCTATTATGTACATCTATGTAGCATAAACATCATTTTTTTTGTCTTGTATTTGTCATTATCAAAATTTAACATATTAAATCATTAAGACAAACTTATTTCTACACATTAAGGGTACCATTCTTAACACTAATCCCCTTCCTTCCCTAAGGCGAGTTTTTAACCATGTTTTGAAAGAAGAAGCAAGAGTGACGGTAGAGAAAAAATAGCAAACCTAAAGGAGAAATAAGAGTTGCATTTGTTGCTTCCAATGCTAGGAAATACAAACCCTATGATGGACCCAAACCCAAATGTGACCATTGCGAGAAAACAACACACGAGAAAGCTATTTGCTTTGAGTTGCTAAGTTATCCTCCACACTAGGAAAATAGGCGTTCCAATCATTCCAGAACAATCAACACACAGGGTAGGGCCTGTTTTTGTCTAGACCGAGAACACGACAAGTTCGACAGAGATGCCTGAACAACACTCCATAAGACCATGCTCTATTTGGATCAAGCAACAGTAAGCATGGTCATGTGATCAAGATTGTTCAAAATACTAATATCATGCCCAATAATCCTTGCTTAACATGCCACTGGATTCTAGACAGTGGGGCTTATCATCATATGACTCCAATATTTTCTCTTCATGAAGATGTGAATGTTATACCTCAATCTTTCAACATCACGATGCCTAATGGTGATATTATTCTTATTAAGAAAATTGGGAAAGTAATTTTGGTATGCAACATAACTTTGCAAGGTGTTCTTTACATTTCACAATTTACTTGCAATCTTATATATGTGTACAAATTGACAAGTTACTTATCATCCATCAATATGTATAGGACCAAACCATGAAGAAAATGATTAGATACGATGACTTGAAGGATAGGGTACATATTCTCAGAGAGGTTGTGTAGGGCTCATCCATGTGGCATCTTATGGAAAGGGCTCATCTCTGTGGCATGCAAGATTGGGTTATCCCTTACACAAGACTTTGTCTTTACTGTTTTAAGCACTTGATTTTAAAGTTGTTAAGAATAAATTGGCCTTTTATGATGTTTGTCATAAGTCCAAACAATGTAGAAAACATTTTTCCCTTAAGTGATAATAAAGCTTCCCACGCTTCTTCTTTAATTCACTGTGATTTATAGGACAAATACCATACACCTTCTCACAATGGTTCTCATTATTTCTTGACCATTGTTGATGACAATACTAGAGGTGTATGGGTTTACTTAATGAAAGATAAAACTGAAACATACCATTATCCAATCAATTTTTGCACTATGGTGAACACATAGATCAATTCCAAAGTTAGACGTGTTCATAGTGACAATGGAATAGAATTCAATCAATTCACATGCTCTACCCTCTAGAAATTTTTCCAGCAACAAGGAATCCTTCATGAGACTTCCTGTGTTACTAGTCCTTAGCAAAATAGAAGAGTGGAATGCAAGCATAGACATATGTTGAATGTAGCTCGAGCACTATGTTTTCAAGGCAATTTATCAAATAGTTTCTAGGGTGAATGCATTTTGACAGTAGCCTACATCATTAATAGAACTCCTATAACAACAAATGATGGATTGACTCCTTATACAATGTTTTTTGGGTGCACACCATCATACTCTCACATTAGGATTTTTGGATGTTTATGTTATACTCAGACACATCATAAGAAACGTGACAAATTTGATTAAAGAGATAGTAGATGCGTGTTTATTGGCTACCATCAAGGACAAAAAGGATGGTAAGTCTACGACATTAAGACTAGAAAGATATTTGTTTCAAAGGATGTGATCTTCTATGAACATGTGTTCCTTTATATGATCAATGTGCAAGACACTAATGCAAATGCATACAATCCCACTTTCCTAGAGGTTACAGTGCCTACTCATATGTAGGACACAATGCATTAAGGCCACACACTGGAATCGAACACATATTTGATAGCATCTACACCACATCAGCTTGGAAAGAAAGAACAAGAACAAGAACAAGATGACGAAGCCACATCTGCATTAGTGTCACAAAATGCAAAACATAATACCAGTGAGGAGGAGTTATCTCACATTGAAACTGCTGACCTCGGTTTAGATAGCCCCCTGGTATCTTCAAGATTATTATTGCCATGCAACTACAAAAACCCCTCCTTAAGCAGCAACTCCATCGATTTCTCTTGGTAAGCCATATCCTTTATCTCACTTCGTTAGTTACAATCATTTTCCCCCTAACCATCAAGCATTACTTGTGGCCATCATTACACATGATGAGCTAAGAACATATTCATAGGCTATGAAACATTCCCATTGCAGAGATGCCATGACACATGAATTGCAAGACAAAATAGTACTTGGACATTAGAAAATCTACCTCTAGGGAGGAAACCCATAAGATGCAAATTGGTATTCAAAATTAAATACAAAGTTGATGGATAAATTGACAAGTTTAAGGTGGGATTAGCTGCAAAGGGAAACACACAAGTTGAGGGGGAGGACGTCACTATAAAACCTTTGCTCTAGTAGCAAAAATGGCCACTGTTCATTGTCTTTTAAGGGCTCGTTTGGTGATTAGGATAAGAGAGACAGGATAGGATAAACTATCATATCCTATCTGAAACTATTGTTTGGTGAGCCAGCAGGATATGATAAATTAATCCTGTCACTTATCCTATCCTGACTATTTATTTAGTTCAAATTCTAGTTAGAACTCAACAATGGATAGGATAAGGTGATTTAAAGTATGATATAAAAAAATATTTTAAATATAAAATAATTAAAGTATAATAAAATATAACATGGTTACTAAAAAAATATATAATAAATATAAAATATTTAAAATAATAAAATACTAATAATTAATTTTAAAAATTATTTTTATTTTATCTCAAGGCTAATTTTGTTATTTATATTATTTTAAAAACTGAAAAATATAAAATTATTCTAATAATTTAACTATATGTAAAATAAAAACTAAAAATGAATGTTTAAAATTATAAAAAATTAATTTAAGTTAAACAATATTTTCAAAATTTTAAAAATTATATGTAATTTTATCATAAGGATAAATTTGTCTTTTTATATAATTTAAAAAAAATTAAAATTATAAAAAAATAAAATCAAATAAAATATGAAAACATTCCAAATAAAAAAAAATTTAAAATCATACTAAAATTATAATGTTATCCTGTTGGTTATCTGGTGGGCCAATAAAATGTCGATAAGATAACAACTTATCCTATAATATCCTATCCTCGCTCTCTTATCCTATTCGCTCTTATCCTATCTTATCACCACCAAACGGCAAGCCCTTAATAGTTGTAGTAGCCAATGGATAGGAACTCCATCAAATGGATGTGAGCAACGTTTTCTTTCATGGTGATTTAGTTGAAAAAGTATATATAGAAGTCCTCTAAGGATATCACAAAGCAAAATCTGACTAGGTTTGTCGACTAAGAAAGTCACTATATGGCTTGAAGCAAGCATCATAGAACTGGTATGCGAAACTCTCCCAGTCGTTACTTCGATATGGTTTTGTTCAGTTTACAACAGATCATAGTATATTCACTTACTCAAGAGATTACATTTTTCTAGTAGTGTTGGTATATGTAGATGATCTAATTATTGCAGGGAACAATAGTGAAGCTTGTGGCACCTTTAAAGTCTATCTAGGACAATGTTTTCATATGAAAGAATCAAGTATTTTCTTAGTCTTGAGATAACACGAGGTTTTGAAGGATTATTTCTCTATCAAAGAAAATATACACTCGACATTTTAACTGAGTGTGGTATGTTGGGTTGTAAACCTTGCTCTTTTCCTATAGAACAACATCATTGATTAACTTCAGAAACTGGAGAATTATGTGCAAAGCCATCTCAGTACAGACAACTGATAGGATGCTTAATTTACCTCTCCATTACGCGACCAAAAATCACCTACTCAGTCCACATACTTAGCCAATTTATGCAGAATCCTCGACAAGACCATTGGGATGTTGTCATGCAGCTTTTGCATTATTTAAAATCCTCTCCAAGATAAGGCATTTTCTTTCCCAAAAGCAATGATATGCAACTGTGAGGCTACTATGATTCATATTAGACATCATGTCCCATGACCCAACGTTCCATTTCTAGCTATTTCATGACTCTCAGGGATGCACCTATCTATTTGAAGACTAAGAAACAAAAAACCGTGGATGCACCTATCTATTTGAAGACTAAGAAACAAAAAAAGTTTGGTTGAAAGTGAGTTTGCAAGTCAATTTATGTAAAACGTTTCAAGATTGTTTCCAGAGGCTAAATACCTTGCTATGCCTAATGCTTCAAGTAAACTTGTTTGGCTCTATACCCTACTTACTTCCTAACTCACTTTTAAAAATTCTAACTACAAACCAAACTTGTATGCCTCTTCCTTGTTTGGCTCTATACCCTACTTACTTCTCTGCAAGTTTCTTGTATGTCTCATTCACTTCTTCATCGTGACAACCAAGCTGCTCTTCACATTGCAGTAAATTTGGTATTTCATGAGTGTATAAAACACATTGAAGCCAATTGTCATTTTGTTCGTGAGAAAATACAGTTCCAAGACATTGCCACATGTTATATTTCTATTACTCAACAACCTGTAGATATGTTCACCAAGGTTGTAGACAAACAGTAGTTTCACTTTCTGATGTCCAAGTTGGGTGTTCTAAATGTCCACATGCTAAACTTGATGGAGAGTATTAGAAGATACATTTTATCCTTTTAGTTAACCAACTTCCGGATCATATCTCTTTTCTCTATCTTCTTGTTGGTTTTACAATTGTAGCATTTCTGCTTGTAACCTATCAGTTCTATTTCATCTATCGTATTTGGTGTATATATACCCATGTAATCGTTTCAAATTAATGTGAAGAAATTGAATACCTACATATTTTAAATTTATTGTACAAGAATTAAAAAAATTAATAAAGAACTTTAATAATAAGCAAAAATAATCACATTTGACTAAATTATTTATTATTGAAATACTCAAAACATTATTATCATTCATTAATTTGTTCTCTCACTTATTAATACTATCATGAATAAGATAGAAAAAAATAACACTTTATTAATTTTCTAAAATGACAAGACAAGTAAATATGAAAAAAAAAACTTTTCTAAAATAAAAAATAAAAAGGAACGGAAGAAGTAAATTAACAATTTTTTGTGAAAGAATAAAAAAGTGCATATAGAAAGGAACGGTCTAGATTGACCAATGATCGAAAAATCGAACGACCAGAGACGGCTCAGGATGAGGATTGATGTTGGGTTCTGATTCTCTTGTTTTCACAAGTCAGAGTTAGCTTAATCGAATTCCAATTCCAATCAATCAAGTTGGGATTAGGGTTTCTTATTGGATGGAGATGGACTACGCTACGGAGTTTCCCCACTCTCCAATGGATCGCCGTCCCCGCAAAAGGGCTAAATTGGCTTGGGATCTTCCTCAAACCCACTCAAAGGTACAACCTTACATTTTCTCCACTTTCATCAATTTTAGGTTCCTTAGATTTTTTTAAAAAAATTATCTTTTTTTGGGGGGGAAAAATCCACCATGATTTTATACAAACCTTCTAGATCTGCCTCTTTTGATTCCAGTAATACTTCTACATTCTTTGCTGTATTTTTCTAGAAAATTTGGAAATTGGATTTTTTTTTCAATTTCCTTTTCATTCTGTAGTCCACAATTTTTTATTTTGAAATTTGGGGAGTGCTACATCTTACACTCATCAGGGAAAAGAATTGTTGTTAAACTAGAAATGAAAGCCATAATTTCTGATTTATTTATTTTTAGTGGTTTTGGTGATACACCTTGATGGCAAATTATCATGTATAGGTAGTTAGCTCAAAAACGAGTCATGTTAGATAATTGGCTGTTAATTTTTTGTAATATTTTATTATGAATCTATTTTGATCCTGAAAAGAGTCTTCTTATTATCTCTGTATCAAAATTAGAGTTTGATGCTGAGCAATAGCATCTAAAGGGGACTTGTAAGTTGTAACACAATTTATTTTTTTTAAATAGTTTTCTGCAGATAGATGTTCATTAGAATGATTTTAGACATCCTAGAAAATTTTCTTAAAGTGAATGGTTTAAGGGGGGGAATACATTTTCAATTACTGTTTCTTTAGTGTAGTATGAGTAAGTGGCTGTGTGTAGGCTCATTCGGGGATGTATTATGGACAAGAGGTTGCAAATGTGACAAGCTTTGGAATGCCGAGGGTGCTTCCTGACCATGCTGGTCTTTTTGTAAAAGGATTGGCTGAAAAGGGTTCTCCCCAATGGCGAGATGATGACAAAGATGGACATTACGTGTTTGCGCTTGGAGACAATTTAACTTCTCGGTGTAAATGCATTTAACCACCATTGAAGAGCTATTCTCCAAACTCTCTTTCCATTAGACGTGCTTATGCTGCTTGCTGAACATTCTAAACTTAAACCAATTATCTATATGATTGATGCATTTTCCATCTATTATCATATTTTCAACATCCACTTTTTGGTTTTTTAGATTCTTTTTTATAATAATTTTCAAACTGGTGATTGTTATCTTATATATATACCTCATTTTCTATGAAAGGAGAATTTTTTTTACATGGATGTTCAAAATGTATATTTGAAGTTTGGTTAAGTTGCATGATTACTTTACATATTTTTATCCAAAAAAATTATTACTCTATATTCTGCAATCTGCATCTCAATTTAATCTTTCATGACTTATGTTATTGAACCTTCCCATGTTCTTATTTTAATATAAGAATTGAAAGATCTTTCCCTATAAATTTTCTTCTCATACTAGCCTATTAAAAAATATTTCCTCTAAATAAATTAGAGAAACTTGTCCATTTTGATGTCTTAATTAAATTATTAATTTCATGTAATCCTCATGTGCCTTTGTTTCTGTAATTGCAGATAAGATCCTCAGGAAAATTGGTGAAGGTTATTATCATCATTGTCATGTTTACTTCTTTTAGTATTGTTTTGTTGATGGAATTTCTGTTGTATCCTTCCTTACACTATCTGTTCTATGTTTACAGGGACTTTTGGTCAGGTTTTGGAATGTTGGGATAGAGAAATGAAGGAGCTGGTTGCCATAAAAGTTGTGCGGAGTATTAAGAAATATCGTGAGGCGGCAATGGTAGAAGTTGACGTGCTCCAGTTGCTTGGGAAGTATGACAGGAATGGCAGCCTGTAAGTGTGTTTTCTTTGATTTTTCTGTATTTAATGTACTACTGGCTATGAATTCAAGTTCGTGCCAGTTGTTAAGTCCTTTTATCCTTTGCAGCTGTGTTCAAATACGGAACTGGTTTGACTACCGTAACCATATTTGTATTGTGAGTATCTAATTGACATATGGTGACATCATTTCCAAACTTCACGAACATTTCTGGGGGTTAAGACTTGTCAGTGAAATTTTAATGGTCTTAACAGGTATTTGAGATGCTTGGACCAAGCTTGTATGATTTTCTTCGGAAGAACAATTATCGCCCATTTCCGGTTGATCTTGTCCGTGAGCTAGGCAGACAACTATTGGAATGTGTAGCATGTGCGTAATTGTTGCTTCCACTGTTTCTATTCTTTCCAAATTTGATGGCAAGAGTCATATCAGTGGCATTCTCCTCTCTTCTTTAGGGAAGTTATGATGGTTGCTTTGGGGTTTATTCAATAAAAATTTCTTCAACTGTTCACTTCTTTTCCCCATTAAGATGTTTATAACTCTTTTTCTGTTTTTATAATATAAAGCCATTATACTTATTGAGGATGGATAGAGAGATCTCACCCCTGAGGGAGTCGAAAAAGAAGAAGGGAGGAAAGTGTTCAATTTTATATAATACCTATGTTAACTGTGTTGCTGAACTTGCAGTCATGCATGATTTGCGCCTCATCCACACTGACTTGAAGCCCGAAAATATACTTTTTATTTCCCCAGAATATGTAAAAGTGCCTGACTACAAGGTATTTCTGTTTTCACAGTGGTCAATTTTTAGATTATGTTTTACTTGTTCTTCAAAAATATATGTTTGTGGTGCAGTGATTCTACTTTACCATATGCCTAAACTTTTTCCTAAAGCTTTGTCAAGTTATTACAAATTCTTAAATTGTTTAATTTCAGGTTACATTCCGGTCACCAAAAGAGGGAACCTCTTATAAGAGACTGCCAAAGTCAAGTGCTATTAAGGTTATTGATTTTGGTAGCACAGCCTATGAGCACCAAGATCACAACTATATTGTCTCTACTAGGCATTATCGGGCACCTGAGGTTATTCTTGGTAAGTTTCTATTTCTCTTATATGCCTACGGTTTTCGTGGTCATATTATTTGAAGTTTTGTTCTTGTAATATGGTTCAAAAGTAATTGTAGCTTGTTTACTTGTTTCTAGGACTTGGGTGGAGTTTTCCATGTGACATATGGAGTGTTGGCTGCATTTTGGTTGAGTTGTGCTCGGTATGTTGAGGTCCTAAAAAATATAGTGATTTGTAAGCTAGACAATTGGTCCAAATTTACTAAATGAGGAATGTTATGAACTGCAAAATGGTTGCAGGGAGAAGCTTTGTTTCAAACGCATGAGAATTTGGAGCACCTAGCCATGATGGAGAGGGTTTTAGGCCCAATACCTCAGCACATGTTGAAAAGAGCAGAGTGTGTATCATTTCAAATGATTAAATTAGTACTGTGTTTGTTCGTTTATGTTAATGTTTCATATAAACTTCTATTGATATTCTCTAACTGCTTCTGTCTCTTGCTTTCTTGCACAGCCGGCATGCAGAGAAGTATGTCAGAACGGGTAGACTGAACTGGCCAGAAGGAGCAGTCTCTCGAGACAGTATCAAGGCTGTCTTAAAACTACCTCGTCTTCCTGTCTGTAAAATATTTTATTTGTCTAGCACAATGTTCTCTTTTATTTTCCTTTTCTATTTTGTTCTACGTACCAAGTGTTTCTTGTTTTTCCAGAATCTGGTGATGCAGCATGTGGATCACTCTGCTGGGGATCTTCTTGATCTCTTGCAGGGTCTACTTCGGTTTGACCCCTCCAGTAGGCTGAAAGCTCACGAAGCGCTCAGGCATCCCTTCTTTACTGGGGAGCATTACCGGAGATTTTAAGATATGATCGATCTACAATGTCCCGTAAATGGATTAGTGACATCCATTATCACTGATGTTTGCCTGGTTGTGGTGTATTTGGCTATAGTGAATTGAAATGTCTGTAATGGTTCTCTTGGTGTTGGTTCTTTTATCTTGGTTTAGTGCCAAGTATAGGGGGTTTATTTCTCCTTTTGATATACCTAGCTTTTGTAGATAAATTCATTGTCTGGAGAATCTTTCTCCGTCTCCAATTTTGTACGATGAAAATGTAATTATAAGCATTTCACTTTGGATACAAGTCTTGCTTTGACCAACTGGCCTGTGTTGTGATTGATGAGATATTGAACTTAAAAGTAATCACTTTAGCCATTAGCAAGACATGGCACATTAAATTGTATTAAGGTGGAGTTAACATACATTTTGTACTTGGTGATGATCTTCATGCTGAGGTCGCATCAGTCTCGAGAAGTGAGGGTTGGTTTCTCTATGAGACATGGTGCCATGGAAAATGTAATGATAAAAAAGATAAACAGAAGGGAAATGGAATACATTATGAGTTACGTTATTATATACGCGGGTTTATGGCAAATTTTATACGTGATAATATATTTATTATTTAAAATTATAAATATGTATAAAATATAAAATTTAATGATGGATATTTTGTTAAGTATAAAATTTACTATGAACTCAAGAGTATTATAATAACATAACTCATAAATTTTTCGTGCCCAAAAACGGAAAACTAAAATTGAAGGTTTAAAGGGAATGAGGATGACTTGGTGAGAACTTCTAGGATGATTCATGTATAGGCAAGGTAAGGCACAAGCCAAGTTTTTTAGAGCAGCACGATGTGGTTTCAAGGGCCAATAAATTGGTTACAATAGAGACGCAAAGTGCGATTCCAGACACGCACTTGACTGTTGTATTTTAGAGGTTTGGCTACTGGGTTGAATGGGAATTCTCGGTCTTTGGTCTTCTTTCTGCATTACAGGTGAAGGTTTTTACTGCTTTATGTTATTGATTTCACAAGCTTGCAAAGTTCACATTTTTAACCATTGTTTTTTCAATATTGCTTTCTTTCTTTTTTGGCTGAATGTATTCTGGGTATCAACATAATAAATCAGAGCAAAATGTATTTGTAATCAAGTGCGTGCTATGTTTCGGTCATGTTTATGTGGCATCGATTAATCCAATTCTAATGGCATTGACTAGAGTCTCAGAAAGATCTCTATTAAGTGTAAAGCCCTCCAATTATCAACTTGAAAGTTACCACATTCTCATCGAGATAGAATGCCTTCATCTGCATTGAAATATGTTAGTCTAGAAAGCCTTGCAAAGCCCATTTATGAGGATTCTCCTCTCCACCATAACGCCAAAGACATTATAATAAGCCATATCAGTCTTTCCCAGTCTTGCATGCATACGTGATCAACTATTGTTGTATCATGTATGTGAAATGATTATTATACATCAATTATTTTACGCCTTTTTGTTATTGAGAATAATTTATATTAGTGGTAGTTATTAGCTAAAACAGAAAGTTAGTTAGGAATTAGTCAATAACAGAAAATTAGTTTTGAGTTAGTTAGTTTGTGTACCTATCTTATAAATAAGTGAATGAAAATCAGAAAAAGTATTATTCAGTGATTAAAATTCTCTTAAATTCCTCTTCTCTGTATTTTGTGTTCTGTGTGTGTGCTCATTGTGAGTGTATAAGTGAGAAAACAGTGAGAGTGCTCCAATAGAAATTGGTATCAGGAGCAGAAGATCAGGGTCTCTGTGTGTGTGTTGCTGTACGTGTGCTGCGATCATGGCTTCATCATCAAATGGAAATGGAAGTATTATTTCTAACTTGCCAATCCTTGATGGCAAGAATTATGACTATTGGGTCATAAGGATGGAAGTCATTCTTGGCTTTTAAGAAATTCTGGAGATCGTAAAAGATGGAATTTCAGAGAAAGATGACAGTGCAGCCAAGAAGAAGGATTACAAGGCTCGATATTTGTTTCACTAATGTGTGGATCTTGCCAACTTTGAGAAGATCTCCAAAGCAAAAACGGCTAAGGAGGCTGGGGACACCCTGCAGAAAGCATATGGGGGTGCTGAGAAGACCAAGAAGGTGCGGTTGCAGTCTCTCAGAAGACAGTACGAGCTACTCGTCCATGAATGAGCAAGAATCCATTGCAGATTACTTCAACAGACTGCAATTGATAGTGAATTCAATGAGGACTTGTGGAGAATCCGTTACAGATCAGCAGATGGTGGAGAAAGTGTTGAGAACCCTCACCCCTAAGTTTGATCATATTGTTGTTGCAATCAAGGAATCTAAAGATATAGAAAAGATGAAGATTGAGGAGCTTCAAGGTTCTTTGGAGGCTCATGAGCTGAAATTGACTGAAAGAAGTGCTAGGAAGGCTGTTGTAGAGCAAGCACTTCAAGTTCAAGAATTCAAGAAGGGAGAGAGTAGTGGTTGGAGGAATAAAAGGGGTCGTGACAGAGGCAAGTCCAGAGGAAGAGGAAGAGGTAGAGGAGACAAAAGACTCCAAGATTCTGATCAAGAACCACAAAACTCTTATCAGAATCATAGAGGGAGCAGCTCAAGGAGAGGAGCATACAATGGAAGAGGTAGAGGAAGGAAGTTTGATAAAAGCAAAGTGAAGTGCTATGTGTGCAACCGCTATTGCCACTTTGCAGATAAGTGCTGGCACAAAAAGGGCTCCACTGTTGCTGATGAAGAAACTGGATTTGCCCAAGATGAGGACAATGCAAATGAAGTTCTCCTTATGGTCACAACATCATGTGATGAGTCAAGTACCAATCTCTGGTATCTTGACTCAGGCTGTTCAAATCATATGACTGGGAGAAGAGATTAGTTTGCTGACTTGGATGAAAGGGTTCAAAGCAAAGTGAAGTTTGCAGACAACAGTGTGGTTACAGCAGGAGGCATTGGCAAGATTCTGATTCAGCAGAAAAATGGTAAGCAAACTTTTATAAATGATGTTCTTTATGTTCTAAGCATGAAGACCAATCTTTTAAGTCTAGGCCAATTGCTTGAGAAGGGTTATTCAATGAAGTTAGAGCATGGAAATTTGATGTTGTTTGACAAAAAAGCGAAGTTAATCTTGAAAGTGCCTTTGTCCAAGAATAGAACATTTAAGATTAACATCCAAACCTATCAATATAAGTGTTTGGCAGCTGTTGTGACAGATGAGAGCTGGCTGTGGCACATGAGATATAGACATTTGAATTGGAGAAGTCTTCAAGAAATGCGCAGGAAGAAAATTGTGTATGGCCTACCTCAAATTCAACAACCACATGAGGTTTGCCAAGGTTGTGTTCAAGCAAAACAGCCTAGGAATTCTTTTAAATCAGAAGTTCCATCAAAGACTACTGATTTATTGGAAGTGGTATATTCGGATGTGTGTGGCCCTGTGCAGACTGCAACACTTGGAGGTAATAATTATTTTGTCTTATTTGTGGATGATCATAACAGAAAAATGTGAGTTTATCTGATCAAAAGGAAGGATGAGGTGTTGAACGTGTTTAGAAAATTCAAAGTAATAGTGGAGAAACAATGTGGCAAAGAGATAAAGTTGCTCAGGTCAGATGGTGGTGGAGAATATAACTCCAAAGAATTTCAACAATTCTGTGAAAACAATGGCATTTTTCATGAGGTGACAGCCCCATATACACCTCAGCACAATGGTGTAACTGAGAGGAGAAACAGAACAATGATGAATATAGTGAGAAACATGCTGAAAGGTAAATTTCTTCCTAATTGTTTTTGGGGAGAAGCTGTAAATACAGCTGTATATGTGTAGAATAGGAGTCCAACAGAGAAACTGAAGTTAATAACTCCTGAGGAAGTGTGGTCTGGAAGAAAACCAAATGTGGGCCACTTGAGAGTGTTTGGTTCACTGTGTTTTCAGCATATACCAGGGGAGAAAGAAGGAAACTGGATGATAGAAGTGAGCAGGTTATTCTACTTGGTTATCATCCAACAGGTGCCTATAAGCTGTACAATCCAACAACAAAAAAGATTGTGTACAGCAGAGATGTGATAATTGATGAATCTATAGGGTGGAAGTGGAATATAATAGAGTGCAATGCTCAAAAGGTTGGTGTTTCTATCAACCTTGAGGAGGATTCAAGTTCTGCTATGACTGAACATGAGGAGCATGCAGTAGACAACCCATATATGAATTAGAGAATGCAGAGAAATAGAGTGCCACCAAGGAGATTGATAGACTATGAAGTGTTTCCAGATAGTACAGTAACAAATGAAGGAGATCTGGTCCACATGGCTCTTTTTGTGGATGCAGAACCAATTAACTTTGAGTAAGCTGTGAAGAACCGAAAGTGGATTACTGCAATGAAGGAAGAGCTGAATTCCATTGAGAGAAACAAAACATGGGACTTGGTGTCACTACATCCACAAAAGAAGGCTATACCTGTGAAATGGATCTATAAGATAAAGGTGAATCCAGATGGATCAATTTCAAGGTATAAGGCCAGACTTGTGGTGAAAG